>JAIFZK010000208.1:3712500-3770000 GCA_027481765.1 Tenualosa thibaudeaui | reverse complement strand
CAAAGAAATCAGAAAAAGCAAATAGCCTTTGGAAAAATGTTTGACATTGCATGGATTGCACATGGATTCAGGTTATATAGGCATCAACAAATGATCGAAAGTTTTATTTAATGAACCCATGACTAATAAACTGATCATCAATAACCAGTGTGAGCCCAAAATATGATCTGCTATTTTCAACTTTTTTAAACAACATTGTAAGTAGGTGTTACTGTCCTCCTGTTTCAAAACAGGTTTGGCAAAAGTGAGCAGAATCTCAACATGCGAAGCATCAGTTGGGAGAGAATAAGGTTCTCCCCTCATGATGTTCAGGTGAAGGGCATGTAGTCAAAGGTATCTAAGGGCACCAGCATGCTTCCATACCCTGTGATGCACACTAACATTTACTCAACATGCTGATAAAAATAGCTAAGAGCAAATTTTTAAGGAATCTTTGTTATGCAAGAGCTGTATGTGTGTGTGTGTGTGTGTGTATTTACACACGTGTGTATCTGATGCCTCTAATCTTAAGAACATCACCACATACAGAATGGTTATCTCCCATGAAGTAAGTGTATGATTGACAGCTTAACATCTAGGAACCTGTGAGGCAACGGTGGATGTTGTTTTCTATTCTGCTCATTTCTTTTTTTTCAAACCTGCACACTGACGGCCCCCTGATCACCCCCACCTTCCTGTTCTGCACCCACTCACTGTTCCTCCAGCAGAACCAAGGCTGACCTGTCAACATGAATGAGATGATAAGGCATAATACTGGCCCTTCAAGGGCTTGTTTCAAGTAGGGCTTTGGTCACACTTCAATATTATGTCTATCTTAAATCATATTACGAAGTAATAGGCCATTTGTTATGAATTTGTAATGAATGTTTATGAAAGGGAGTCCCAGAGGTAATGCGCAACCTTGTAATTAAATTCAACTGTGTGCATGGCATTATGGATTTGTTATTTTCTTGGGTGTAATGCCTTAATCTCTTTGTCCCTCCCTCCCCTGGGTATTTGATGGCGCAAATAAACCTCATTTGACCCCAAGCGTCTGCTGGCTGCGTGGAGCTGAGCTGAGTTGAGCTGAGCTGAGACAAATCTGCTGGTAGTATCCAGGGACTGACCTGGCCTAATGAATGAATAATCAGCCAGCTCTATTTCAGAACCCTCAGATCCTGTTGTTTTTTCCTCCTCACTGTTTCTCTCCTTTCTTCTCTCATTAACTCCCCCCTCCATCCTCTTTTTCTCTCCCCCCTTCAGTCTGTCTTGTCTGTCTCTTTTTTTATCCTTTTGCTCCTCTTTTTTTTTCTTTCCTCTACAGCCTGTTTTTCTCTCCTTCGCTCTTCCTCCATCGGTATCAGCAAGAGAAACAGAGAGGGAGGGAGAGAGGATGGAGGGAGAGAGGATGGAGGATAGGAAGGAGCTCTTGATTAGGAGCCCAGCCGTTTCCCTCTCATTGGTGTCCTGGTGTTTATTGTTGTGCGACGACGCACATCTTTCCGTCATTGGACAGCGTCACATTCCTGCCTGACAGAATAAAGCTGGCTATATATCCCAGCTCCCACAGCCCTGCAGTGGGCAAGCCAAAGAGAAGCTCATGTTTACAAACGCTTCAACAGCCTTATCTGGAGTGTTGCTACTGAGAGGTCAAGGCTGCTGAAACCCAAGGGGAGTGTGACACCACAATAATTCTTTATTCTAATTCTCTTTTTGCAGCCTCCTCTGCTCTGACACATGTTTCTGTGTGGCTGAGAGTACAGATGATGTTTTTGGCTTATTGTGGTGTAGGTTGAGTCAGCACATCTACAGTTTCCTCAGCTTCAGACCAAGATTACTGTGTATGCATGTGTGTGTGTGTGTGTGTGTGTGTGTGTGTATGCATGTGTGTGTGTGTGTGTCTGTCTGTGTGTGAGTGTGTGTGTATGTGTGTGTGTGTGTGTGTGTGTGTGTGTGTGTGTGTGTGTGTGTGTGTGTGTGTATGCATGTGTGTGTGTGTGTGTGTCTGTCTGTGTGTGTGTGTGTGTGTGTGTGTTGGGACAGGGGGGTGGTTGTTGGTTGTCAGTGTGTCTTACTAGCTACCCCTCTACCCCCTCACCCTCCTCCCCTTTCGTCTTGCCTGAACTGTCCCAACTGGACCACACCTGGACCACACCTGGACCACACCTGAGTTAGGATGTAAAGGAGGTGTGGAGTTCAACTGCAGCTGGGAGGGGTGCAGGGTTGGGTGCCGCACTCTGACACTGTGCCCACCGCTGCATGACGGACAGAGCCCACTCAAGCATGACGGATGGAGCCCACTCAAGCATGACGGACGGAGCCCACTCAAGCTCACAGCGCATCCTTCTCTCCTCATCAGTGTATATGTACACAGGTTCTTTCTCACACTCACTGGCCCATATTCTTCCCATCACAGTTATCACACAAGGGTTGGCTACTTTCACCACTACTTGGAAGAATCTTCTTTCTGTAGGTCGTAACGTCATGAGACAGTGTGACTGTGTGTGTGTGTGTGTGTGTGTACACTGGGATCAAGTGTCTTATCTTTCCCCTTTTTACCCAGAACTCTCCACTTCCTCTCACTCTCTATCAGTCAAGAGGAGCACAGAGTCACCATGACCCAGTCAAGTCTCCTTTATTGCTTTGACTACATTCACTTAGCTGCATATGGAGTGCCAAGTTGTAAACTGATAAGCCTGGATGTTATGTGATTGTGGAAGTGACAGGAAGGCTTTATATTTGAGCATGCTAATTGTTTGTGGTAGTGTGGTAAGAAAATTTAGACGAGCAAGTGAAATGTGGCGACCTTCTGAAGATTTAAAGGTGGAAGTGAAATCAATTGTAGCCATCTGGAATGAAAATAGGAATGATCTGGAAACAGGAATGTTCTGGATTTTATCGGATTGTGTTATGACAAGACTTCAAAACATGTCTGTGATCTATTCAAGTTCTTTTATTTTCTAAGACAAAACCCAGAAGTAGCACAAACACAGACTATGTTTATTGTACGTTTTTCTACTTACTTAACAATTTGCTTTAAAACAAGAATTGCTATAGAATAAAAGCTATTTATAGAATTTGCATATCTAAAGATCATTCACAAGCACTTAGTGCTGATAATGATTGTTAAATGATTATTCATATAAAACTCTTCTCTTCTCTTGTCATTTCTTTCTCTTCTCTTCTCTTCTCTTCTCTTCTCTTCTCTTCTCCTCTCTTCTCTTCTCTTCTCTTCTCTTGTCATTTCTTTCTCTTGTCTTCTGCTCCCTCATCACCAGTCTCCCACAGCAGCTTGACGTTGCTGACTATAAAATAGAAGTCCGCTCTGTTCGTTATCTAGTAGAATCCTATCCACAGCTTATATGTGGGAGCCAAAGAACAGACTTGCAATCCCTCAACACTCGCTCGTTCCTAGAGTAATTTCAGCAGATAGAGAGAAGAGGATGCGTAGCCCTGTCCTCTGCACATTTGGGAAAAAAACTGAACAGGATCTGTATACAACTAGCTAAGTGGTGAACTAGAGCTTGCTGGATCCTGACCTCGGTGATGCCTGGTTTGTCATTTTTAAATATTAACCTAACAGATGTAATTCCATGCAGGTGGCTTGTTCCACTTGAAGAAGTGCCACCCTCCACTGAATTAACAACCTGGAGTTTAATCTGCTTTTTTATTTCCAGATAGCAGGTATTTACTTCAGTGTCAGCGTTGTTGCTCTCACTGGCGTATGTCACTGTCGTTCTGATACTGTTTGGCAGGAGGCCAGTTTCTCCCTCTTCTCTAGTGTAGTTTTCCTGTTCTGTCCAACCAAGTGAGAATGCCACTAAATCTGTCTGCCTGTTTGCTCTGTGTTTCTCTGTGATGAAAGGCTTACTTGCTTTCCACTGAGCCACTGAAGAGTGCACCATAAAGTAAGCGTGCTCACTCAGTGCTCACTCAGTGCCAAGAGAAGAGCTCTTCTGGGGCATCTGGAGGCAGTAAATCTTTCCACCTGGAATCCAAAATACCCCCCAACCCCAATGTTCTACCACCCTAGATAGAAGGGGACATTTTGAACAATGCAAGGGGCTTTTGTGTGGTTGAGCAAACACAGGACCAGCATGTTGTGTGGCTGAGAGAGAGGCGGTAATAAACAAGTGGACATATCATTGGCTAGTTGTATATTTGACATTAAGAAGAGCTTCCAGAGTCTTGGAAGGGCCTTTTTCACTGCCACCATAAATTTCCATCCATCTCAAGTTTGTCACAAACAAGTGGCTCCCCAGGGCATACTTCACATGGAAAACTTACGGCATGCAAAAATGGCTTTAGTTTAGACTGATGTGAACACTGCTTGTGAGTGACACCTTATTTCTGCCTCAAACTGAGAAGTAATATTCTTTTCCTTGGCTTTCCGAAGACCATCTATCTGCCAGTGGAAAATCTAGTCTTCATATCTGGTCCTGTGAATGTGCCGGTTAGTGGATCTGAACCTGCTTATCCTCTGAGTGCTAGCATCAGGCAAGGCAAGGGAGGCGTATTCCACACACAGTGGCAGTTCAGTGCAGGGCTCATCTAAAATAAAAACTAAGAGTGCACACAACTGGGTGTGTAGGTGGATCAGAAAGTTCTATTCTGTCCTTTTTTATTAAATGCATGTAATGCATGTTGTGGGGTATCTTGTCATTTGTGAAGGTAATGTTTGGTTATTACTGTGTATTAAGTATTGGTACTTTTTGTGAGACTCTACAAGGAAGAGCTGAGATGTTGCAAACTCTTGTGACAGCAATAGATCTCCAGCATCTGCATCAGTAACAGATGCAGAATCCTTTTGCTCAGTTCAGCACAGTTTCCGTAAGTGTCTCTTCTCTAAGTGTTTCTTCCCTGAGTGTCTCTTCCCTGAGTGTCTCTTCTCTAAGTGTTTCTTCCCTGAGTGTCTCTTCCCTGAGTGTTTCTTCCCTGAGTGTTTCTTCCCTGTGAGCACACCACGCATCAGAGTAAGAACCATGTTTCATGGTCTGATCTGCCTCAGAGATGCTGTGGTTTCTCTAATAAAGACACTAATAAAGACAGTTCCCCCAACTCTCCCACACACACTCACCCTCACACACACTGGTAGCAGGGCAAGCAGGAGAGACAAAAGCCTGGAACAAAAGAGAGCGTGCAGTGGGACAGCATGGGAGACAGAGCCGTCTGTCTGGATGAGCAGTCAGTCTGTCAGTGAAAGTGTAGGCTAAGCACATTGGGAGAGAGTGGGGCTGGTGGCTGGGAGTGGATTGTGTTTGCTGGGGAATCTGGCAGCGATCATCAGCACAGCCTCTTTGTGTGTGTTTGCTGTGTGCTTAATCCTCTCTGGCAAGTCATCAAACACACACAGCCGCCGCTGCCACCACCACCACCTCCGCCACCGTTATCGCCACCTCCGCTTCCACACACACACACGAGTTAGCGGCTCTCTGGCTGGAGAGGGCCAGCACACTTCCTCTCACGTCATAACCTCTCTGTGTCCTCCCTCTTTTTTTACTCCTCACTCTCTTTTTTTCTCACTCGCTCCTTTCTTTCCCCCTCTGTCTACCTCTTTTTCTTCTCTTCCTTTGTCATATTCACACTTTCACCTTCCTCATTTTCACACTCTCTTCCCTTCCCTCTCCACCTGCTTCTCTTCATCCCCCTGTGACCCCCACACTGCTGAGGGCAACATTCACACCAACCTTTTCTAACACACGCAGAGCTGCTACTGAGTCTGTGTGTGAAGTACAGAATGGTTTAAACCTTGTCAAACTGATCAGCCCAGAGAAATGCAGAGGGCGCTTTAGCAACATACTGTACTTACCTTACTAACTGTAACTTGATAACAAGCCACCATGTTTCTCTCTCTCTCTCTTTTCTTTTTTACTTCCTTGATAGATCCTGATCATGTGAAGAATTGCTATGTGGATTGGGTAACATTCCAGGGTGAGCAATGCCTCACAGGAAGAGTCCCATATCACTTGTTTACAGAGACACAGTCTCACAAATATGCTGTCCCACACAACTGAACTGAAGTTACAGAAATTCTATTATTAGTGGAAACTAAAACAGGGGAGTTTTGTTGAATGGAAGAATCGCCCTGGACTATGAACTATGCAATGTTGTTCTACTGGTTGCTCTTGCTGCAGCAGTACACACAGACTCAATCTGATTACAATCTGAAGGTTGATGATGTACACAGAAGCCATTCCACTGACTACTTCTGAAATGTTACCTGAACATGTGGCTGTCAGCTATGCTGGGTATTTGGCTGAAAGGCCTTACAGCTAGACTTATAAATACTAAATTTACTTTTACTTTAGACAAATTGACCATAATTTACAATGACGTGCCACTCTAAATCGGTGGTTAATCTCATTATTTTGGCAAAAGTAAGGAAATATAAACACTCACAAGTTGGCTCAAGCACACAGCAGTGTGTTCTTACACTAATCCCATGACTTGCTTGGAATTGTATAATGACATATTGTATTATAGACACAGAGAGAAAATGTTCAGAGTGTTCAGTTTGAAATGTTCAACAGTTTAAAGCCCTAGAACTGTCTTAGAAATGACTAGAAAGTGACACAACAAAGTGTTAAACGCACATGTCTATGTTCCAGGTACAGGAACTAGTAAGACTGGAAGTGTTCACTGACAGTGTACAGCAACAGTTTACAGTTATTGAGGACATTTACATTTATGCATTTAGCAGACGCTTTCATCCAAAGCAACTTACATTTTTGTCAACTATCAGTTGTTCAGGGCCAGTCTCCCCTAGAGCAATTTAGAGTTAAGCGCCTTGCTCAAGGGCACCACGGTGGCAGCTGGGATTCAAACCCACAACTTTTCAGGCTACCTGCACACTAGCCAGGTTTCTCAACCACTACACTACCACCACCCGGCACACATTAGGTGTGAGTCATTCCACAGCCCTGTTGTTCAAGGTCACCTAGTTGTGCCTGTGGGAAAAACAACCAAAAGATTTTATACAACATAGACAGAATAGGGCTTGGGATTGATTTGCACTGGATTTCTCCTTTAATGACAGACCCACAGCTTGTTAATGTTGTAGTATATTAATCTATAATAGTAGTGTAGTGTAGTGTAGTCTCCTAACAGCGCTGTGGTATCATGACACTCCATGAGTAGGCTAATCCTAATCCTAATCCTAATCCTCATTTGCAGCACAAAGCCCAGTTACCTGGCATATCCCACCTCTGTGTTTATATGAACTACTTTTGCATCCATCACGTCACCTCATGTTGTGTTTTTCACATTGAGCCAATAACAGGAATTTAAACCTGGAATAGTGCTCGTGCTAAACTTGATTAATGCTTGTTGCATATGAAAACATGCATCTTAGGTCACGATAGCCTTCTAACTTATTAGTCACAGAGGTTAGGAAAAGTGTACCATCATCATCTTCATCATCATCATCATCATCATACCAAGCATTTGAACAGTGATGATAAACTGCCTGGACATTGATAGCTACCATGCTTTAACAGTGTGTGGCCTCACTTGAAGAGCCCACAAATTGGATGCCTTTAGAAACAAACCCCTGGAGAAGCTGCTGCTATTGCTTTTGGACTGTTGTTATGTGAGCAGCATTGGTTCACAGCAGAGAGGTATACAGTGCAGCATTTTGTCCTGAAATGGCCCAGCCCGACCCAGCGCTCAGCGTGGTGTCCACTTTCATCCCATTGTGCTACCTGGCACTGCTAGCAAATAACAAGCACTCTCCCACCAGGCCAAATATTTGGCCAAACGTTTGTCTTTAAAGTGCTGGGCAGGTCTCCGGCCATCACTCCCTCTCTCCCTACATGCTGCCTGTGCACGTCTTGGCTGTCAGATTGCATTACAGTCAGGAAGGTGGGGTGGGTACAAATTGAAATAAAAAATAAACAAATAAACAAAATACACAAATAAGCAAAATAAACAATTAAGCAAATGGTCAGATCATGGCTGAGTCTTTGGTTGAGCAAACGGTCATATCATGGCTGAGTCTTTGGTTGAGCAAACGGTCAGATCATGGCTGAGTTTTTGCGGTCAGATCATGGCTGAGTTTTTGCGGTCAGACCATGGCTAAGTCTTTGGTTGAGCTCCAGAATAAGCAAACGGTCAGATCATGGCCGAGTCTTTGGTTAAGCTCCAGAGGGCTTCACTGGTGTTTTCATGTCTTAATACTCTGAAACCTGGCTCCTAAGCCTTCCATTTCTTGAAATTATCAGTCATTACAAAAGTAAGTGTGTTTCTCTCGCTTTCTCTTTCTGCATATCTGTGTGTGTGTGCGTGTGTGTGTGTTTTCAGATCTCCATGCAATTACAGATTTTTTCAATCGCTAACAAACTTTTGTCCGATCTTCAGCCTCATTTTCAAAACTCCATCTAAAACACCATTGGCCTGTTCTGGCCATACTGGACTGTTTGTGTTTTGTTAACAAAATGTGTTTTGTTGTAGGTGTTTGGCTGTATTAAGAGTATCATAAGTATGGGTTAATGCTTGTTAGCGATTGAAAGTAATTGTAAAACATGGTTTGTCCTCCTCAGTTATTAAAAAGTGTCATTAGTAACACCACTGTGCACTAGTTATCAAGCTTACCTTATCTGTGGCTCTTTCCCATCAGATATTCCAACAAATTACTTTTGTTAGCGTCATAAGAAGCAACGAAACAGAATGATTCTAGCCAATTCAAATCACATCACAAAGCCCCTTGTTGAAGTGCATTTTTCTGGTCTTCCATCAACATGAATTGATTTGAAGATGTGATAGATGAGCAGCACTCAACATGCGAAATCAGCAGTGAAGTGCAACGCAAAAAATAGGCTACTACACTTAATACTAAACAAAATATGCCTTATTTAATCATAATAAACGTTTCATGGCCAAAGGGATGTTTGATGACGTTAATATAACTCACCAGGCAAAGGGACGTTTGAAAAGATGGGCCGCAAATATCAGCAGGTAAAGCCATTGTGCTTTATTGAACAAGTGATGCAAAAGTTGAGTGAAGAAAAAGCAGGCTGTCAGTTGAGGTAATCTTTTGACAGAGACATTTGTTTTGATGACCTGCTCCTGTTTCATTTAGGCTACCAACAAGTGACCTGCACAGTCAGTATGCCATTGCCTACATTAGCAGCCTAGGAAAATGAACAAAATGCCTCACCATTGCAAGAATCAAAAATGTTTAGGCTGATTTATTAAGTTCAGCAATATTACTCATTCAGTTAACTGGAAATTAAGCATGTACTGAGTTTGACAACCTATAACCTATGACATTCTATATCGCTCGAAATCTTTTCCATCACTTTGATGTTGATATAACTTTCCCAAATCCACCTCTGCTGAGCGAATCATCACACTGTCGTACTAACTTAGTGATGCACATCATTTTAAAGCAAAATATCTTTTTGTTGGAAAGAGGGCTTGTGTTACTGGATTTATATCAAATCAGTGATAGTTGATTGGGATCTCCTTGAATATTCATATTCAAATTCATATTCATCTATTCAAATGATAGTTATTGTTATTGTTATTGTTATTGTGGGTGTGAGCAGGCCTTTAGTGTCTAGATGAAAGAGACTTGGAAGTGCTGCAGAGGTCAAGATAATAATCCAGTTGAGCCTTTCTGACCTCTGCTGTTGCTCAGAGGCACACAAACAAACCACCTTGGATAAACTACGTGCTCAGGGTGTGTGTGTCACAAGTCACCTTTGATAAACTTTGTCCTCAGGGTCCTGACATACACAGAGCAAGCCTAGTCCAAGATTCCAATCTGTTGGAGGTTTTTATTTTCTGTTCTGTTTCTGTTTCTGTTCTCTATGGCTTCTTCCATAGTAAACCATCAGAGACACTCAAAGGGGCCTATATCCTAGAGAGGGCAATATCCAATCTACCATTTATTGGGAAAATCCTTTAAAAATTTCTTCAACTAGCTGCTTTGATAACTTTCAGTCAGAATTCAGTGCTAATCACAGCACAGAAACAGCGCTGATCAAAGTTGTAAATGACATACATCTAAATACTGATGCAAGCAAAACATCTGTCCTGGTGCTACTGGACCTCAGTGCTGCTTTTGACACTGTTATATACTACATCGACTTAAACACTGGGTTGGGTTCACTGGTATAGTTATCAGTTGGTTAAAATCCTACTTACAAGACAGAAGTTTCTTTGTTGCCATGGGAAACTGTACCTCAGCATCAATGTCCAATGTCCAATCTTTGGACCATTACTATTCAAACTTTATATGCTCCCACTTGGACAAATTATCAAGAACAATTCAATCTCCTATCATTGCTATGATGATGACTCCCAAATTTACCTAATGATGATGTCCCCTTGAATGTGTTTATCAGTGTATTGACCAAATCAACAAGTGGATGTCAAAATTTTCTTCAGCTGAAGACAGATGAAACAGTAATTCTAGTAGTAGAAGTAGAATTCTATTTGGGAAAAAGATGGAAGACTCAGAATCTCAGACTCAAGCTAAATCTTGACAGTCACATGAAACAATCTCCAAGTCAGCATTTTATCACCTAAAATACATTGCCAAACTAAGAGGACTCAAAAAATGATAAACTAAACCATGTCGTTATGTCCAGTAGGGTTGACTACTGCAGTGGCCTGTGCTAAAAAAGACTATCAAACAGCTTCAGCTGGTTCAAAATGCGGCGACTAGGGTTCTCACAAGAACAAAAAGAACAGAGAACATTACTCCAATTCTAAGATCCCTTCACTGGCTCCCAGTAAACTATAGAACTGACTTTAAAGCACTGCTGCTTGTGTACACGTCTTTAAAAATAAACCCTAAAATTGTGGTTCCACAGTTTGTTAGATAAAGAGGGCTCACTGACATACAGTAGCTGCTTGTGGTTGCTCTGGAATTAACACAAAGCTTAGTTGTTCCAGGGATTGTTTTGTGTTTAGTTGATCTAACATTAAAACCCATAAATGCACTACAGTCAGAAGACCTCGGAATCGTTCTCTGAAAAGGGAGATTGGACACACCGTGTTTAGATGTTAAACATGTTTGTAACACATTTGGTCCGACGTGGGTTTGAGCTGTGTTCTTTTCCAAGGAAAGGTGGTTCATCAGTGGTCTACAGCAGCCTAGTTTTCTAAAAAAGTATGTTTTATATTATTTTTCATTCATTTAATTCAGTTCTCTTATTTTGTTTTCTTTTTTTCTCAATAATTCTTTGTCATTTTATTTTCTATTATTCACTGTTCTTTGCCTTTATCTTTGTGCAGCACATTGAACTGCTAGCTCTCCTTGGACTGTTGGGAACTGTGTAAGATGACCTACATGTGGTGTTATGAGTGTGAGAGGGTTTTGTATTTACACTACAGGACGCAGTTGCCCACTCGCCATAGATAGCTCTGTTTCTGGATTAGCCAGTAAAGGGGTGTTCCAGGAAAAAGGGCTGGAAGTGCGTACTTTACGTGTTTGGTTTGACGCTATGGTGTAGCATGTAGTATGGCATTTTTTAATGTCCCTCCATTTGTTGTTTTTCTGTTGACTGTCTCTCTTTTAGCAAGCATGACTAAGCTATTCTTTCTGTTCTGTTCTATTCAAACTATTCTTGGGCTTGTCCAGACAATGTCTTTATGTATGAATAATTAACAGCTTAACAAAAATGTTAAAATGTGGTGAAGGTTAAGCTGGTGAATTTAGGCATGGAAAAGGTAGCAACAAACATTTTGAACCAAAAACACAAGCAAACTTTGGCCTAAAAACTTCAGAATTGGAGTGGTCAAGGACAGGGGTAGTGTGGTAAGAAATGCAACAAAACTTTCACAATCATTCTCCTCAAGCCAATCCATTTTTTAAAAGGACAAAACGTTGTATTTGTGTTTTGACTGTTATACAGGAAAAGGACTTCCACAATAGCTTTGGAAACCTGAGTTATCATAACCTAACCTAACCTAAATCACAATAGCTTTGGAAACCTGAGTTATCATAACCACCTGGACATGTAGATTTTAAATATAGCACATCTAATCCTCCCCTGTCCTTTCTTTTTAGACATCCGAGACTGAGTCAGTCATTGAAGATAAATGATCCCTGGTCACGGGTCATTCAAGAGGGCTGAGTTGACGACAGTGGACAGAGACATTGCCGTCTCCACCATGCAAACATACTCTGACCAAACATCCTGCTGATCCCCTTGCTAAATTCTCGGACTAGGATACACCTGGGTTGGCCTTCATCCTTGCCAGTGTCTCAGCCTCTATTGGCACCAAAAAAAAAGAACACCGCCACCTCCACCCCAGGTCCTGCCCCCTCCCTCCCTCCCCCAGCCCTGGCAGTAATCACAGGGAGATTGATGGCACCCTTTGCACAGTGCGGGAGCCTTCTGGCTTTGGTGAGATAAGGGGCCTTGAGGCACACGGCCTTTCATCTTCTTCACAACGAGGTGGGAGACAGCCGAGGGGGGCCTCCCAGCAAGCGCGTCAAGTCTGTGCAGTCACAGCGTGTGCGTCTTTCACGATGACCACTTCCTGGCAGCACTCTTCTTGAAGCAGAGTCATCCTTATGCTGTAGCTGTTATATGGGTTATATGTTTTTTTTGGAGCAGTTGCCAGACCACAGCTTAATGCTAAATGTGTTCTACCACGACTCCTACTGCTGCTCTTGTACTCTCCCTCGAGTTGGGATGCCATGGACAGATTTTAGAAATTCCCCAAACGATGTTAAGTTGATGATCTGAAGGTCAGTGAGGGCGGCTGATAAAAAGGAGAGCTGGGGGACTCTGATGGCGAGCAACAGCACGGCCATCTGCAACATCACCTGCAAGGTGGACACCAACATCGACCAGTTCTTCCACCCGACACTCTACATCATTGTCATCGTTCTCGGCCTGCCAACCAACTGCATGGCGCTGTGGGCCGCGTACCTGCAGGTGCGTCTGAAGAACGAACTGGGCGTCTACCTCATCAATCTGTCGGTGGCTGACCTGCTGTACATCGCAACACTGCCACTGTGGATCGACTATTTCCTGCATCACGACAACTGGGTGCACGGCCAAGAGTCCTGCAAACTCTTTGGCTTCATCTTCTACACCAACATCTATGTGAGCATCGCCTTCCTGTGCTGCATCTCCGTGGACCGCTACCTGGCCGTTGCGCACCCGCTCCGCTTTGCTAAGGTGCGGCGCGTCAAGACAGCAGTGGCAGTCAGCGCTGTGGTGTGGTTGATCGAGGTGGTGGCCAACTCAGCACCGTTGTTCCACAATGAGCTCTTCAGAAACGAGCGCAACCACACGCTCTGCTTTGAGCGCTACCCCATGCAGGACTGGGTGGCCGGCATGAACCTCTACCGCTCCTTTCTGGGCTTCCTGGCGCCTTGGCTGATCATGCTGGCTGGTTACCGGGGCATCCTGCGTGCAGTGCGCACCAACGTGTCCACGGAGCGGCAGGAAAAGGCCAAGATCAAGCGGCTGGCGCTGAGCCTGGTGTTGATTGCGCTGCTATGCTTTGCGCCGTACCATGTGCTGCTGCTGTGGCGCAGCGTGCTGTTCCTGCACAAGCCCTGCGACTGTGGCGGGGAGGAGATGCTCTTCGCCGCCTATCACGCCGCGCTGGCCCTCACCAGCCTCAATTGCGTCGCCGACCCCATCCTCTACTGCTTTGTTAACGAGGGCGCAAGGAACGACGTTGGTCGGGCGCTCTCGCGCCTCCTAGCAGCGCTCAGCTGCGGCTCACCCTTGCCCTCGCACACCGATGGCCTCACTGGGGCTTCGGTCACCTTGGAGACCCCGCTGGCAACTAAAAAGACGGCCTTCTGCAGCGAGGGCAAGACGAGCACCTACAAGGCCGAGCTTGAGGCCTTTAAAGACGAATGCCTTCAGATGACCATTCTCAGTGTTAAGAAGTGACCACTATGAGGGCCACTAAGAAGATACACTCAGCGACATACACTTGCTGCCTGTAATAACAGAAACGTCAAACTGAACCTGTCTGAAGCAGGACAGACAATCTTCTGTGCTTTTAATACTGTAGGACTCGTAAGATTTTTTTTCCACATGGCTGGACATGATCGATATTGTATCTGTGTCCATGATGTCTGAATACTGTATTGTATGCGCTGTAGACAGTTAAAAAGGTTCTATGTGGTGTTTTCTATTTAGGTTTAACTCTCCAAAAATACCAACAGAATGTGAAGAAACAACCAAATTGATATCCTGTCAAAAGTCCTTAAGCTTGATGTTGCTCAGATATCCACTGAAGTTAGAATGCTAACTGACCAATGCCAGGACAGCTCCCCTATGATATCACTTTCTACCAAATGTGGTTAGCATGCTTTAAAATATCACATTCTAGCACATGTGGTTAGCATGCTAACCAACCTGCGCTAGGTCAGCTCCCTTACAATATCACATTCTAGCACATGTGGTTAGCATGCTAACCAACTAGCGCCAGGACAGCTTCCCACATGTGGTTGTTGTGTTAAATACTACACAGCTTGAAACCAACAGAATTCCACAATAACGCCATATAGTACCTTTACATGAAGGATAGGTTTGCGGGTCCATTTCGTTAATGTATTGTTGCTCCCAGAGCCATCAATGGTTTGAGTTCCATCAACCTACAACCTACGTAAATAGCACTTGGAGAGGAAACACCTTCACTGTGTCTTTGGGCTCATCATTTATAATACAGACTCCAATGTATTTGTGGTGTGACAGTTACCCAAAGTGAAAAGGTTACTGAATGTCACTTTCTGTTTTATTTGTTTGTTTGTTTGCACATGTTTACATTTCTCTGTCAGAACTCTGCCTTGTGTAGAAACCCGGTAAGTTGAATGTCACTATCGTCTCACCACAGGGTGGTAATTTCATGTAGCATCGTTATATAATGAGGAAAAAATAAAGAATGTCAAAGTACACTGCTAGTGTGGTCTCACAGAACACATTGATGATTAGCCCCGGAACATGGTGGAACTAGAACAGATGGGGTTCTAGATCTGACAAAGAACCTAGACTTGTCCTCAGTCACACAGGACACTCATTTATGTTTTTAGAAAAGATAAACAGTAAAATAATCATAAACAACTTCTTAAACAACAACTTGAACAAAACCAGTATTAGAACATAAGGATGAATCATTAGTGTGTTTTTCTTCTCTGCAGCACAATCAGTGCAAACTGTTCCGGACTCTGCAGCTTGTTCCCTTGGGCTTGTGTGTGTGTGTGTGTGTGTTTTTGTATGTGTATCCTGGCTCTGGTTCTGGCCTCTGTAAAATGAATTTCTACCGAGCGAGTCGGAACAGCAATGCGGCCAGCGTGTATATTTTCCTTGCCTGGCCTGCCAGAGCAAAAGGGTGATCTTGAGATGTCAAGAAGACATAGCGTCTCACCACAACCAACTGAAGATGGAGGGATGAGAGAGAGATGGAGGGAGGGAGGTGAAAGAGAGAGAGATAGTGGCTCCTCACTCAGCCGTATTTCTGTGCTTCTCTGAGTCACCTGATCTAGCTTGCTCCTAAAAGGCCTATTTATAGACCTCCCTCTGCAGACGCTGCCAGTTTGCTTCACCTGCATGCCCAGACGGATGCCCAACCCCACCTCCACCTTCAGTGCCCCCCCCCACACACACACACACTCCTCTCTCTCGTCCAGTCTGCCAGAAGTTGAGGTCATCAACACCCTCCCAATCGCCCCCCTTTCCCGTCTGTCCAGGTTGTCCATGCGTCATGTTCCGCTGACCCTAACCCTCCCCAGCACCCACTTCCTTCGTTAGCCGGCCACCAGTCCTTTTGTCACAATGCCCGGGTGGCCACGCCAAGGCCAACCTCACCCTCTTGACCTCTTGACCTCTTGCCCCCGGCGCCCAGAAATTGTGCCCACCGACATGATTAAGGTCGCCTCACCAGCCTAGGACACAATAGGGGCCTTATCAGACCAGCAGCAGGTCCCTTTGCATGCGTGTGTTTGTGTTTGTGTGTGTGTGTGTGTGTGTGTGTGTGTGAGGGTGTGCGTGTTTGTATGTGTGTGTGCGTGTGTGTATGTGTGTGAGTGAGCGTGCATGTGTGAGTGTGCGTGCATGTGTGTGCGTGCATGTATGTGTTCATGTGTGAGTGTGCGTGGGCCAGTCTCCCCTAGAGCAACTTAGGGTTAAGTGCCTTACATCAGGGCCAGTCTCCCCTAGAGCAGCTTAGGGTTAAGTGCCTTACATCAGGGCCAGTCTCCCCTAGAGCAGCTTAGGGTTAAGTGCCTTACATCAGGGCCAGTCTCCCCTAGAGCAACTTAGGGTTAAGTGCCTTACATCAGGACCAGTCTCCCCTAGAGCAACTTAGGGTTAAGTGCCTTACATTAGGACCTGTCTTCCCTAGAGCAACTTAGGGTTAAGTGCCTTACTCAAGGGCACAACTGTGGCAGCCGGGATTTTAACCCACAATTCCCATGCTAGCCAGGTTCCTAAACCGCTACGCCCCCACCGCCCCACACATGTAAATACAAAAGCATTATTATCTGCACGCAAGTACACTAGAACTTTCTTCTTCCTTCTACCCCCCTCCTTTTTGTCTGTTTCTCTCTCTCTCTCTTGCTCCCTTCTTCTGTCCCTCTTTCTCTTGCATTTCTCCCTCTTCCTCTCTCTCTCTCTCTGCTGGTTGGTTCCTCCCAACGGCACAGCTGCTGAGTGAGTGTCTGTGAGTCAGTGCTGGCTGGCTGCTTGGACTTGAACAGGACTTCCTGGGCCTGACCCCTTGGCCTCCTGATTAAAAGGAAGTGCATGGCTTGCTGCACGTGCTCACTCGTCAAGGGCAGCAACACTTAGGTGGCACCCCTCTCTGGAGTCTCTTTCCTGACTAGTGCACACACACACAAACACATTCAAGTGCACTTACACACACATGCACACACACACACACACACACGCACACACATACACATGCAAATGAAATTACACACGCACACACACACACAAAAAAAATACTAGTCCATATAGGTCAACATTTACAGGCACACACACACAATGCTAGTGCACCCAGACTAAAACATTTACATACACAAACACACACGCACACACAGACACCACCACCACCACCACCACCACAGAAGCATCTGATAAGACACAGATAATGGAGACAGACACTGACTTTTGTCTAATGTCAGACCACCTTTGGCCATCAGTTCTGATGCCATTGTCTATCTCAAAGAGCAAAGGCCCCTTACTGAAGCACAGGATCAAAGTGAACATGAAAGAACTAGAACTACCCCTTCATCAAAACTGAGTTCTACCTGAACTGAAAAAACCAGGCAGCCGATTAACGCTATTAAAATGGCACTCCAAGTTGGGTTTATATATTATTCCAGGTTGTAAGTCTGTGGCTTACACAGTTCAGGCCCATTCACTGGGATACAAGCAGCTGTGTCTTCATGGAATGTTGAGTGAAAGTTTTAAAAACTCCCCCACTGTTGTGGCAAACTCTATAGAGACCCCTTATGTTTATGGGGACTTAAAGGTGATCTCTACAGGGACCTCTTATCTGTATGGGGACTTCAAAAGGAACTCTATAGGGATGCCTTATCTGTATGGGACTTACAGGGAAAATGTATAGGGACCTCTTATCTTTATAGGGACTTAAAAGCTGAAACTTAAAGCACATTTCAGCTATACATATTCCCCTTTAAATGTTTTGCTCTTTCCCTTCTCTTCTCTCCTAGTGCTCGTGGGATGTATTTAAGTCTGGGGGGTTGAGAATCCCTCAGGTGTCCCTCTATAAAGCACATGTTGCACCGCCATTTGCACTGCTGCCCTCCGGGATAAACTGTGTTACTAAACATGGAAAATAGAAAAGGATATTCATGCCTGCAGGGAGCATAGAACGTCATGGATTGATTTCACACACTTGCATTTTAATAATCATGCCACCAACAGAACAGCTCATTCTGCTGCTGTACATTTCAATGAGGTTTTCATTCAGATTAGCTAGTATCATATTACAGAAGTATATCTGTGCAAAAACCACTGCAGAGATACGCTATGCAGTTCTTCAACATTTCTATTTCTAGAAGTAAGAAATACTTAAGGAATACTTAAATACAAAAGTGGCCACAAGTTTATTACATGAAATACTTTTTAAAGAGCTTTATCTGGCTTTATTGTCTTTCAACTTAAATTCTTTTATGCAAATTTACTCTGTGTCCCTTGAAGCTTTCAGGCACCCGACCACTCCTTTGGTTCCTCTTGTTCGCACGCAGAGCATGTTATTTCACTTCAAAAAGTCGCTGCATGGCCACACAATTACAGCCTGAGGCGTGACAATAATCAGCTCGCGGCAGCGTGGAGATCTGCACAGAACTCTTCAACTTTGGGAGCATGCTGCCGTCTTCGCACGTACAAAGCCATCACTGTTTGCTTAAGAGAAGGCCACAGAAGATAGATAACAAAGCTGCTTGCGAATGCAGGAAGTGACTGGGGGTGTCACATTTTACTCCTTACCACTTAGATTTCTTCACATTTCACACAGAAATGCTGATTTTCTAAGAAGAGAATATTTTAATATAGTTAGCAACAGTGTATGACAGATTCCTCTCTCACTCTACAAAATGTAGAGTGTTTATGTTATAAAACTGTTTGATTAAACAAACACAGCATATGGATGAGAGGAATGATCTCTCCTTCAATGCAGCATAGTCTAGTTAATGTATACTGTTGGGGTCCATTGCTTATTTAGGTTTTAACAACAGATGTATCCTAATACAACAACTCAGTTCACTGAAAGAACTCATTGAGGACACACACACAGGCCTACACGCACATGTGTGCGTGCACACACATGCGCACACACAATTGTGAGTTTTATGTACACTGCCTTTTGCAGTAGACTCATCCTCCATAACCTGAACAGAAACCTCATAGGGTTCTGTCCTAGGAAAGACAGTTCTGTCAAAGACCATTACATCAAACCTTATTACTCACTATTTCTGTCTCTAACATGTCTCTAACTGTTGTTAAGGGTTTTACAAAACAATTTGACAGGAAACCATTTAGTTTGAACTGTCATTTAAAAAGACACTGCTGATGCCCCAGTGTGTTTTGCAAAAGACAAGTCTGCCAAACACCATTATGTTCTTTTTCCATCCCAACGTCAGATATGAGTTTGGAGGTGAGGATTTCAATGGGTGTGAGGATTTCAGAGAATGATTTTAGAGGGAATCACTTTGTTGAAACCTACTTTACCAAGGCGCTGCTGCTGCTGCTGTTGTGGTTGTGGTGGTGGTGGTGTGCTTAGCGAGAGAGAGTGGGCTCCTGATGCACTCTAAGTGTTGTTGTGTCCCTGCTGACGTCAACGGGCTTGCAGGGGGTCCCGTCTGGACAAGTGCCGGGGTGGTGGGAAGACACACTTCCAGCTGCAGGGGGACGGAACAGAGTCCGAGTCGGGATGTGGTCGCTTTTCCCATGGTCCCTTCCCCTGAGAAAACAACACTGATGAACTGACAGGCCCCAACCGATGGATACAGACAGGGGGAGAGGGAGGGAGAGGGGGAGAGAGAGAGAGAAAACCAAAGATTATGAAACAGTATAAAAAGTGGGTTGAATTTAAGGAGAGAAGACAGGGAGGTATAGGTGTGCAGATGAATGAACTGGACTGGATGAATGGATGGATAGATGATAGAGAGATGTATGAATGGATGGATGGAGAAAAGAGTGATAAAGAGGTAAAGGAGGAGAGCAGGGCAGGATGAAGCTCCAGAAGATTACGAACTGTGGCACCTGCATTCCGGCCTATGAGGAAGACAGCAAAGTGTGTGTTCTGGTGAGGGGATCGGGCATGAAACATGAAAGATGGGAATCATGAGAAAGCAAGAGAGGGAGAGAGAGACAGATGAAGGGAGAGAGAT
Organism: Tenualosa thibaudeaui; assembly: GCA_027481765.1. Classification (NCBI taxonomy): domain Eukaryota; kingdom Metazoa; phylum Chordata; class Actinopteri; order Clupeiformes; family Clupeidae; genus Tenualosa; species Tenualosa thibaudeaui. The sequence goes on along the minus strand of JAIFZK010000208.1, from coordinate 3,750,181 downwards.
GGAGGCATTGTGGGAGAAAGCATGAGAGCAAGAATATGCATGCTTGTGCATTTGTTTGTGTGTGTGTGTGTGCGTGTGACAAAAAGAGGCACACAAAGAGAGACCACATGACACTGGGTCGGCTAAGGAATGAGGACATCGGGGTCTAATCACAAAACACTTACATCCACACACACACACAACAATCAGCAAATAAAAACACAGCCAGGAGAACAGTCCAGTATGTGCTGGAGCTCATTAAGGCTCCTTTTGCCGTGCAGCTCCCCAGGGTTCCCCAGCACTCTTAATCCGCAACACCCTGAGGGGCCTTAGCCTGTCTGATCACCTGACTGACGGCGAGACACTTCTACTCGGTCCACAGGAGTCATCAACCCAGGGATCAACCTGAGCGCAGTGCTAGTTCTCCCTAGTTCTAGAAACCTCAGGGAGCGACAAAACACCACACCACCCACCAGCCCACTCGACACATTCAGACAAGAGAATACTGTACACATCATATTACCACAGTAAGAACAAATTTCCCATGTTTACTGCTCTGTGCGCTAATCGTTGGTATGGCATGGTATAGATTAACGCATTGAACTGAAGTGGAGTGAACGCAATGTACTGGCGAGGATGCATGTCCCGAGTGGAGGAATAGTAAACAACTGAGGCCACAAAAATAAACAAGGACAAGATAATGACCCTACATTTTTAACAAGCCACTACTCAAACACAATCCTATTAGCATGGTTAGGCCCACTATTTGTGCTTTAAACAGTCCTATTTACAGGGTTCTATGTAAATCTTTTTTGTTTTGATATGTGAGAAGAGGACATTTTTGTTGTTGCAGGTTTCCCTGGTATTTCAGACCCATCTGTGTTATTTCTAGTCACGCCATATCAAGTTACTCGTATCTCGCTGCCCTACCCTGCTTAGGCCTGTTTTGTCAGATGCTTTTGAACATATTGTGGTGTGTGTGTGTGAGTGTGTGTGTGTGTAAAATTCAAGGTGTGTATGTATGTGTGTCTGGTTAATTGTATGCGTTTGTGAGTGTGTCTGTGGCGGTTAGAAGTGTGTGTTAGTGTCTGTGTGTGTGTGTGTGTGTTGAAGTGTGGAATCGAGGGCATCTATCTCAGCTTGCCAATGCTAGCTATCAAAGCCTGAGATTCTTTTTTTTTTCATTTCCTCTTTCCCGATTACATAATAATAATTCTACTGTACATCGCAGCATGCCTCATTTTCCCACAGAATCTCACCAGAGATGAACTTGAGTAAATAAACGCTGAGGGTTAAGAGAATACCATCTACGTGATCTAATGCCTCTATACGGCCACTCCACTCCTCTCCCGGTCCTCTTACACAACAATGGCCGGCCTGCTTACCCATACTTGCCTCAAGCAGTGTCTGTGGTCAGACTACTTGAAATTGGGCTTTTTTAAAGTAACTACAAGAACATAAACATGTCCTGAAGTGACAGAATACAGACTGGGAATCGGTTTAATGTAAAACACATTGTGTTTCTTTTAACTGGGGTTCTGGTTGTTGTGCTGGTTCCTCTGAGTCGTCTCAGGAGACACAGGGATGTGTCCAGAATGTCATCTTTGGGTGGAAATTTGACAGGGAAGGGGGAGAAACTGGCAATAAATAGGCGTACTTGATGAGTGCAGCAGATGTAAAAAAGAAAAAGTTAAAAAAACATTTTCAGCCAAGGAACCAACCAAGGACCCCGGAAAGGACAGAGGGGTGCTACAGAAAATTTTGGGCCACATACTGAAGTCTGTAGTAGCCTACCATTGTTTTGCAATGGCTATGAAAATGTACTCTGCCTACATTAGCATAGGCGCTTCATAAGCAATGACTTTTACATGTCAAGGTATACAAGGCATTACTTTTACATGTTAGGCTATCCATTGATGCCCAACCACAGTCAAATTCTTCAATGGTGTCACTTGTGATATAGAGGACAAAGAATAAAAACTTTTAAAAAAACCATTCCATATCTATCTATCTCAGAGTCAGGACGCCATCTAGTGTCACGACAATGGAATTGAAGATTAAGTCAAAGTCTCTGATTGGACAGTGGGGTATTGCTTCCTAGGACAGAGGTCGGAATCACAACACGTGTGTTGGTGCGCTGTTTTCACCATGGGGGGAAAGTTAGACGTTCATGTAGGCTACGCGTCGAGCTAACTAATATATGTAACACTGGGTATAAAACATATTGAAGAATGCCGCGTGACATTTCAGAAAGCAGCAGCGACGAAGAGGTCGCACCAACGGAAAACGTATCTCGACAACCGAAACGAAGTGAGTGCCCAACATGGCATGCTAATTGTATTAGCATGTAGCAGTACTCAGCTCTCTCACAGTTTGTTAACGTTAACGTACTTGTGTTAAGTGTTAAATGGACACACTTCAAGACGTGTGGATTTTTTTCTTCATATTTTTATGTAATCGCTGCTCCTTTTGTTTACGTCCGCGTGAAAATGTTATAAGTAACGTTAACTGTTGTTGCAACTATGGAGGTGATACACTGAACCAAATTGACATACAGGCTTCGATAGATCCGATGTTAATGGTCCTCTTGATGTATATTTGCTTTCATTGTCACTCGTTTGCTGATCACAGGTACGAGGTATGAGTGTCCAGAAGACTTCACGGCTGTGTCATACGCCCCGTGCCGAAGTGCGGGAGGACAGAGCGCATTCGATGAAAACAAGGAGCTGTGGCTCATCAAGGCTCCAGTGAATTTCAATCCCCGCTGGTGAGACATCAGAAATCTAAACAGCGTCGTGTAGTTTGTTGGTATTTCATTTAATTGACAGTGCTGTCTGTGATAAAGAGTGTTGGCAGTTTATGGTTTCAGACTGACACCAGTTAGAGTAATACAGCACTTTCTGATGTTTTAAACAGATATACTATAAGAATATGTAGCCTTGATTATAGTAAGGATATGCATGAGAATCCGAGTTCTGTATCTGCTGAAGTAGTAAAGTCCATATTTATCTAACCAATTTGGTCTTAGGCCTAGTTAAGTAGCTCAAATTAATGCTTCTTCTTTCACACCCAGCCTTGCTGGCATGAAGTTGCCCCTTGTGGGCCTGAAGACAATCCAGACGAGGGAAGATGGAGCTTCCCAGCAAATCTTCAGTGTGCTGGGGGGGCGCTCGACCCCCGCAGGCCTCCGCCTCCTCACCTGCGACCCCAAGCAGCCGGACAGCCACCTGTGTGCGCCCGCCTTCTCTGGCGTGCTCAACATCTCTGAGAGCTACGGAGACTGCAGCTCCAACCAGGGGCCCGTGGCCGTCCCCGCTGCCCCGGCCCCCCAGCTCCCGGACGGGCTGCACCAGCGTTTCCTCCCCTTTGGAAGCAGGAGACCTGCCACGGTTCCTGTGATGGTGCCGGCCGAGGAGGCCACCGTGCCCCTCAGGCCCGTGAAGACCGAGCCGGACGCTAGACAGGAGACGCCGCGGAAGAGGAAGAAGGAGAAGAGAATAAAGGAGGAAGTGGGCGCCACTGAGACGGTATCGGCGACGGCTGTGGTGGTGAAGGTGGAACACATGACTGAGAGCATAGCTGAACAGTCAACGCTAGTCGATGGACATATGACAGAGGAGCGCAAGAAGAAAAAGAAGAAGAAGAATAAAGAGATGGAGAAAGTGAAGACAGAGGAGATAGTGGACCCTTATGTTCGAGTCAAGAAGGAGCCAATGGACACTGATCAGGTGGAGCCAGTGCAGAAAAAGAAGAAAAAAAAGAAATCCAAAACTAATGAGTAGATTGGACAGATTGGGTGCTTTTTTTTTTTTGCTTTGTGTGTTTTCTGCGTGTTAACGGTCATGTAAACATCTACCATATTTCATAGCGTTCTTATGTGCAACACTGAACAATGCACACACTGCATTGACAGTGTAAGTAATCTGGATAGATTAAATGATGAAGACCCAAAGACCCATCCTGTAGAAATATGTTTTCCAGTGTTCTTTATGCCATGTGTATGCCATGTTGTAAAAGCTTAAGGATACCAGAATTTCCTGCGGGATAATAAAAGTATTTATCTATCATCTTCAAGGCCAGAGCAGTCCAAACAGTCTTTCCACAAGCCCCATGATGGGGATATAACATTTTTAGAGGAATATCACTTTAAGCTTCTCCTATTTTGATGTTGAATTAATAATAACAGGTGGAGTACATGTGTTACGCCACAAGATGGCGAGACTACGTCATAAACGAGTATATCTTCCCATTCCGTTGTATTGGGTCGCGGTTGGCGCTCGTCGTCATCCTCTTGTACTGCACCGTGATATGGACCTGTTTGCTAATGAGCGGAGCCTTCCGTGCACCCATCTTCGCGTTAGCGGAGCCCTGCGCACCCCCGGAGTTTTAAAAGCAGCAGTCGCTCGATTTCTCTCTGACGCACTCATTTTCAACCTCTGTTGCCGCTCTCCAGTTACTAGTCCCACACCCAATCATTTTGATAGGCGTTCCTGTTATTCCATGTAGAGGTTCCAGTCCGACTCAACATTTGGCAACTAATGCTATAGGGATACTGTTACATACTGTAATGTTCATAGTGTGCATAAAATATCCAAAACAATGGAATTCAACCAGTGGTTCGTCCTGTCCCATCTGGTAGCCTAATGGCGTAATTGATTGTCCTACATTGCTTTGCATTGGGAAGCAAATTGAGAACATTTTAAGATGTTAATTTCAGGTCAGAATAAATAAGTCCGAAAATACTTGGATGTGTAGCCCTGGCAACAAAGCCTTATTTTGCATTCTGTAGCAAGCAGCTACTTCTAGTCAACAACAAAAGGGCACATGAATAGTGTCTATGTCGCGGTGTGTGTGTGTTTGTCTAATTGCTTGTGTATGACAACACTAGCGCGGCTGTGCTCGGATGTCATCCCCGCTTGGGCGAGAGACCTATCCGCCGGCGGCACTTCTGATCTCAAGCGCGCGCAGCAAAGTGACATCCGGTAGCTACGAGAGACCCCCTGCCACCTGATTCATGTTTATGCGCGAACCCCAGCAGCAGCGCCACACCACATCAGTCATGCCTTATGCATGTCACACATATTACGCACGCAGTCCGCAACGACACATAACGTGACAACGCGTGATGAGAAGTCGTCGCTGGCTGCGGACCCGCCGCGTGATGAGAGCCTGTGGCTGCTGCAGTATCACATAAAGGTGAGGCGACACCCACGCCACGCCGCCACAAACAGGCGCTCTCACGTCCGCAAGCTGGAGACCCTGACCTAAGAGTCCCTGTGCGCAACCGCTTAATAATGCGTGGTGCGAGCCGGTGCGCCATGAGCCCTGCGTGCTCTCCCCCTGCTGAACACTAAGCACTGTCTGCCCAGGCAGATGAATAATTGAATGCAGTCTGAAGTTCGGATGCAACGTGTCCAGACTGCAGAGCAGCTCCGGGCCTTTGCAAGCGGCCCAACCGATGCATATGATAAGGAAGGGTGGGGGTGGGGTGATTGAGATTGGGCTAGGGATTGGAAGGGGGGCTGGAAGAGTGGGGGATTAATTTTTCGAGTCAATCTCGTTTGCACCCACCCGGCTCTCATTTTCAAAGCAGTATTTCGTCTTTCTCACTTTCAACCTCTGCAGCAGTTCCTCTGTCCCTTCTTCACTGCACCTCTCTCTTTCACACCATATTGCTCTCTTTCTCTCTCTCTCTCTTACTCTCTCTATCCTCTTTTTCTCCAGCCGGCCTGCGGCACCAGGGGGAGGAGGAGATGCTGATGGTGGTGGTGGGGTTGTTGCTATAGCAACGCAGACCTGCCAAGGACCACGGATCTGTGCGGCATTGGAATGAATTGGTGTGTGTGTGTGTGTTTGGTTGGAGGAGGGATATTGGTAGCAGAACAGCACACCAACACCGATTGTGTAAACATCATTAACTGCTGTTTTCTGTATTTTTTAATAGCTTTTATTTTGAGCAACAGGAAAGATACTGAGCCTTTTTTTCTCCTCAGTCAAAGGCCCTCTCCACACTTTCCCCCTCTTCTTTCACACCTCTCGCTCTCCCTGTCTCCTTTTGTTCCTGTGTCGATGTAGTCTGTCTCAGCCAGGCTGTGCAGGTGAAGAGAGCACAGCGTAGGCAGGCAACCAGCATTACAGGGAGCATGGATGTGTTGTGCTGTAGACGACAGTGCTTAATATTCCAAGCTGAAACGAATGACTATCTATGCGACTCCCTTAACCTCAGCCAAACGGGCATCCCAGGTAGAGATGAACTGTTGTTCTCAATCTGTTGTTCTCTGGGCTTGCTTTCCCCAAAACTATAGCAGCTAACACTTAAGTTAGCTACTTTGTTGGTTACAATGCAATTTTCCATTGCCAACCAACTAAATTGCTAACAGGTGGACGGTTTCCACACATCGCATCACATCTGGTTGTAGACTATAGTGGGTGACAATCTAAAAAATCGATCCAAGGCTGTTATTGCACCAGAAACATAATAGCAGTTAATGCCTTAAGCATGACGCATCCCCCATCCTTCTCGCACTCCTCTGTAAGGTGTGTGTGAGAGAGACATGCAGCAGACAGCTTTCAGCCCACAGCACAGCGGCCTCTGCAGCCACTAATGAAACAGACCAATCTGGACCTGAAGACTTGTTTGCTATGTAGCTGTATGCTCTGACTATGTAGCTGTATGCTCTGACTTGAGTTGCCTACTCTGCTTTTCTCTTTGCTGTTGTCTCTGTTCTCAGCATCCGTGTTCAATTATTAACAGATTCCGATAAGAATTTGCATGATATGTGCGCAGATCTGTGTTTTCTTTTCTTTGCCCTGTGCTGTTGGAATGCTTTGGTAGTGTTTCCGATTGATCAAAGGAGGCGAGAATTTTCTTGGCATTTTTGGGTAGATGAGGGGGATGTTGGTGAGGGGAGGGGGTGTTTAGGCTGTGAGGGATCTGTTGCTATGTGCTCGCAGACACAGTCAAGTTCGGCATATGTTATGAAAGCAGCCTCTTTTCAGCCAGTCTCCATGGCAACCACAATGCCACCCCCTTCCACACACACACAGACACACACTTATATCCCCCGCCCCCCCCCCCCCCACCCACACACACACACACACACACGCACAAACACACACGCACAAACACACAGTCCTCTAGTCTACCATCCCTTCATCCTTGCTCTCTCTCCAGAAGTGAAGGCTGGTCTATGTGTTGTTTGGCCTCTACCTTTCTATTCTTTCTCTATTCTCTTTCTCTCTTTGTCTCCACACCACTCGTGAGGATGTGGGGCGCCAGCATGGCATCCCAGCACTGAGGGAAAGTGGGAGACTGACACCAGACGTCTAGTCCTTTAGCTGAGTTTTATGGGAACGGCAGAGAGTGGGAGACTGATACCAGATCAGACGTCTAGTCCTTTAGCTGAGTTTTATGGGAATGGCAGAGAGTGGGAGACTGAAACCAGACCAGACGTCTAGTCCTTTAGCTGAGTTTTATGGGAACGGCCGAGAGTGGGAGACTGAGACCAGACTGGCAGAGCAATACAGAGTAGAGAGAGAGATTCTTGAGATTTGATCATTTTTTATTTTGATAAAAACAGTCTTGCACCGTGTCGTACATCATATTGCTTGGTGGTGCAAGTTTTGCAGTCATGCCAATTTAACTAATTGAATTTAAATCTGGATTGGAGAGAGAGGGAGAGGAAGAGTAATAACTGACATTTATGCTGGCTATGCTGACATTTATGCTGGCTATGCTAGCCACGCAGGCGCCACCTAGTGCTGGGGAACTAGCCACGCAGGCGCCACCTAGTGCTGGGGAACTAGCCACGCAGGCGCCACCTAGTGCTGGGGAACTAGCCACGCAGGCGCCACCTAGTGCTGGGGAACTAGCCACGCAGGCGCCACCTAGTGCTTCCGCTCAATTTCTTTTAGCTCCACCACTGCGTCAGGGAGCCAGGCGGAGGCTTCGGTTTGTGCAATCTTTGAGCTGTGGAGGTGCCAATCAGTGAACAGGGAGGGCTAAAAGCAATAACGTTGAATTCAAACGGTGTGTTCTGTAACATAATTCACAACCAAACAGTAGTAACTGGTTGAAGCAGAAAGAATCTGCCCACCGTGGAGCAAACACATGCCAATTGCCAGGGTTCAGAGTGACATAATGTGAAAGAGGCTGATGTGTCAGGCTTCGGGGCAGGTCCAGTAGACTACAATACCATAGAATATCCAGCTTTTAGCTCCTGTCATGGGGGGCAGATCCAGTAGACTCCAATACCATAGAATATCCAGTTGAGCATGTTGTTCATGAGTAATTAAATGCCTTTAGTCTGGCTGTATTCCCTGGCCGTCACTTACAGGCCATTAGCGTTGTTGTTTTAGAACTCCAACACATGATCGTATTTCACCAGACTGTTTGTGGAATGTTTGGCTTGCACATCAATCATATCAGCTCTATTCTATATTGCCGCTGCTGCTAGGCTGTAATTAACCACTGAAATAATCTGTGGAGAGGAGACCTCCCCCAGTACATGTCCCTGTGGCTGGACTGTCTACAGGTCTTTGTCTCAACAACAATTCTGGATGCTCTGGATGCCTCTCCAAAATGGTGTCCCTCTCGACTTGCGTCATTGCATATGTGTGTGTGTGTGTGTGTATGTGTGTGGTGTACCCATGTGTGTGGAGTACATGCACGTGTGTGTGTGTGTGTGGTGTACACCCAGTGCGTTTGTGTTTGGGTCATTCTGGAAGAGACTTGCTTGGCTTTGCGGGCCTCTTGCCCAGGCATGGAGCGCGGGCCAGAAACCCACAGGCCTGTTCTTCTATTGAGTTGAGGGGAGTGGACCCAGCAGGCCGGACGTGGACGCCGCATCACCCCTCTGGGACGGGAGTGCCAGTGGCCATGCCAGCGCCCCACTGGGGGCCCATCTGCTCCGGGGCAGCCTGGTGCCCGTCGGGCAGAGAGGTGCCCAGTGCACAGCACACAGTGTCAATGTCTTCACAAGAGCACTCTGTTTCTCATGACCTCTCTCACTCTCTCTGTTCTAACTATCTATCTGTCTCTCTGTCTATCTGTATGTCTACCTGTTTATGGTGTTCTAATATGTTCTTCTTTTGTGTTTTTTAAATATTACTTATTTTTTGTCCGGTTGCTGTCTCACTCTAGATTTCAGAGTTAATAGTTGGCACCTACAGCTTCGCTTTTCCCCTCCTCTCCAGCTTTCATTCTCTCTCTCTCTCTCTCTCTCTCTCTCCCCTCCCTGTGTGCTGTGTGGGTCGGCTGCATGAGCAGGGTTGAGCGGCATGGAAGTGGGTCAAGGACTCTTCTCTGCCCAGGTGGTGCCTGCCAGGTTCTTGCCAGAACTGGGTCAGAATTGGACCATTGTTGGTTCCAGTCCACTCTCTGTCAAAATATAAATGAATATACCCCCCCCCCCCACACACACACACACGCACACATCCAGCCATTTGCCTACACAGAAGACTGGAGTGTGTAGTTTGTGTGTGTTTGTGTGTGTTTGTCTCTCTCTCCCCAAGGTTTGGGTCTGAGTTGACTATAAAAAGCCCAGTGGAGGCCAAACTGAGTTTAATCAGGTCATTTGGCAGTCAAAGCTCCTCCAGAATCCACTGCCATGTGATTCCATGCCTGGTGTCTTCCTCTGCAGTCACTGCAAAAAAGTTATTATTCAACTGTTTTAATATGTTGCAGAACAAAACACAAGTCATGTCAGAGTTGGAGAAATGGTGTTGTTGGAGTTAGTGATGGCAGCACAGTAATGACTGCAGATGTCCCAATCGCAGTGCTGAGCCACAGAGGTGGATAACTGAAACGTGTCCAGGTGAAGCTCTCAGTAGATTTATACGGTAGGCCTATTTTATCCATCTTTGTATTAATCTTTTCCAGATTCAGAAGTGATGGCATGTGTCTACAGCCTTAATGGAAACTTTTATAATTGAGCTTAGGACGTGTGTGTATGCACACAAGTTGGCGCTAATGCAAGAAAGAATGTGTACTGTTGCATTGCCAGTAGTTAAATAGTAGTTAAACTTCATAGTTTGTAGTAATTGCCACATCAGTTGAGTGCATTAACATTTACATTTATACATTTAGCAAACACTTTTATCCAAAACGACTTACAAAATGAGTGCAATGTGTGGACATGTTGCAAATGACTTCATAAAGACCAGCGTCTTCATCATTTGGGTGACTGCAGCCACAAACTGGTTTAGAGCAAAATGAAGAACAACGGATGGGGTTATGATAGCCTTGAACAGGTTGTTGTTTTGGTTATTTTTAACAGCAAGGAGCGATTTCATAAAAGACCTTTACACAGAATGTCTCCCCTTTTTCTTTTCTTTCTCAACTCTGTTTTAGAACATGCTGGAACAGAACATTTCTTCGAATTGTAAAGCACAACACTAAAGCACTCTGCAGTCTGGTTTAGTCTGCGATGATTGCACAAGTGCCCTCTCTACCTCATGACGTCAAGATGGCCATTGTCAATTGAGTCGTGTCCCTGAAACCATGGTTCAGGATGTTAAAAATATCTTAAACTAACAAAGCAATGCAAAACAGACAGAACAACGTATATCATATATACATATTTACATATTTACAGTATATATATACACATATATATATATATATATGAGCAGTTGCCACGTCAAAAAAAAATATTGGTATTTGTATGATCTGAATGATTACATGAAATGTATATTTTTTCATGTAGGTTCTACAATCAAAAATAGTAAATGCTCAGATTTCATGTAATCATTTACATCACACCATACCATTGCATTTTACTGCCGTTAATGGACTTGACAAAAATGTTTTAATTTTCCATGGAATTGCCCATAAATGTAAATACAGTCTATATAGTATATACATACTGTTTATACAGTCAGAGCAAGCAGGCTTGGCCATTACATTGAGAGAGATATTATTATGCTATGTCATTTCTTTGTCCCTAAAAGGAAACACATGCCAGGTAAACTTCAGAGAACTTACCACAGCGGTGACTCTCAGCCACTAATGGCTCTGTTGCCATGCCAACATGGTAAACTGGCCGCAAACAAGTCAGCAGAGGTCAGCCTGTATCGCCCATGTGGCACACACACTACTCACATTTGGGCCAAAGACTTATGTCTGTTGGCCTCATGTGTGCTAGCTATATGATGCTATCACTCGATAAGAGTGTGCTTTGCTCCTCAGAGGCTGAATCCACTGGAAGCATCTACACCATTAAACTGGGAGTATATTAATCAGGGGCCTGGCCAGTCTAATCCTGTATGGGGCCTGATGTGTGCCAAAGCTAACTGTTATCTGGGTAACTCTATGCCACGTGTTAGCTTCTCCTCCTGATGGGGCACTTACTGGAGGTAGCAACTTGAATCTGAACTTGAAAATGAACTTGAATTCACTGGCCAACAGAAAGGCCTTTTCTAAATTGAGTAATCTGCTCATTTTTCTTTAAGAAGTAAGTTGGTTCCCTTGATTCAATTTTGTATGTCTGAGACTGGTAAGGCACTGTGGTTTGAGCCCTGGTACACACAGATGTACAATTCAGGGTTTGTATGTGTGGGCATGCATGTGTGTGTGTGTGTGTGTGGCGCACAATGGGATTTCCTATTGTCAAAAACATATCTCTGATCAGATAGCAACGTGTGTGTGTGCGTGTGTGTGTGGTGGCATGTTGTGGGCTTTGTCTCAGGGGACTGATGAGATTATTCTGAGCTGCTGAAATTGCTTTTCAGGGCTGGGAACTCAAGCAAGCGAGCAATGAGCCGTGATAAGATACACTCACCTGCATTCACCTGCACTCCAGAGGTCATCCAATTCCCCCCCGAGATATATATATATAGAGAGAGAGAGAGAGAGGGGGGAATGAAGGGGGGAATGATTGCACAAGTGCCTTCCCTATATATATATACATATTATTTTTGCTTTCATTCATTTGGCACACACCAACACAAGTGAGTCATAGTGCAAGGTGCAATAGTCATAGTCATTAGATGTGTTACAGAATTGGTCCACATCCACCCTCTTTTACTATGCAGAACTGCCAAGGAATCCATCTGCATGAATGGTACAAAGTCAAGCACTAATACAATTCATCAGGTTCTAGGATTATATGTCCCCCTCCCCCAGTTCTGCCCAGTCTCCTCTCCTAATGTGCAGTGTGCCTTTATTAAGCCTTGTCAGGTTACGATGAGCACAAAGTGCAACAGCCTCTAATATTGAGCTGTGTTTTTTTGACCATTATCATTCAGCTCTCACTGTTCCAGTGCTGCGCAGTGCTCTTGGGAGGCAGAACATGTTTTCTTAGTGTTTGTGTCTGTCAGCCAGGTGGAAGAGGGCTTCTGCGTGTTGTTAGTGGACCTGCACATGCTCTGCATTGGTTCCATCACTGCAGGGTTCATTCCAACATCTTGATCCCCACACACGACCCATACAGGCATACTGTAGTCTATGTGCAGGGGGTGGTTCAAATGTAGCAGTGACATGCAGAGCTGATTTGTTGGACTGAAGCCTTTGTGAACACACCTGAAGTCATGTCCTTGTATTACTCCTCTAGCCTTTAGAGCTAATTTTAAATGACCTTCAGAGCGCTGACTGTCCCATAACTCTGTGTCTCTAGGGACACACTGGATGACAACCGCACCCACACCTGCCCTCTAGACAGTAGATACACACACACACACACACACACACACAAGCAAACCCAGACACAAGCAAACCCAGACAAACACTATACAGTAGGCACACACACACACACACACACTGGATGGACACTGATGGGGTTCCAGAATAACTTCTCCTTGGTTTCAGACAGCAGATGGGGAAGGTCACATCCACAATCACTTCTGTCTGTTCACGGCACCTTGCTGCTTCAGTCAGTTTGTGAGATTGGATTTGGATCTTTAACATGAAAGGAAGGGAATACTAGCTAAACAAAAACGTGTCTGAAAAATGTAGTTCAATGTCAAACAGACTTTCATCCTGGTTTTCCTGCTTTAGAATCTGCATTTATAGAACATGACTCCCCACCCCTCCCCCCCAGAAATGTTTCTTTTCTTTCCTTTTTCTCCCGAGGCTGTACTCTGTGTGTCGCCTGCAGAGGACAGGATATGTGCTGAGGACCTCATCGGCATTCAGACTGTTGCCTCTGGAGGTGCCTAATTAGTGTCCTACTACCTGACCCAATTTGCAGCTTCTCTACCCTACATGGAGTAGGTTATCAAAGACTCCTCACAGAGTTGGCCTTGGTAGGAGCAACTCTGCTATCATCAAACACACACACACACAATTAGACTCCCATTTTTACACGCACGCAACCATATATACATACACACATACAGTACCACAAGCACACACACAAACATAGTGCTCATACACAGATAGAGCACATATTCACACACACACACACACACACAGACACATTTCTTTTGTCGGCCTTAAATAATTTGCAAGCCCAGGTACAAGTAGGAATGCAGCTCCTATCACACACACACACCCAAGTAGGCCAGGGCGGCCCAATTATAGAGCCTGATAAAAATGTTATTCGTCCGAGACCTACATTAGTCCCAGCACCAGACGAGCCTTACGCACCGCAGACAAGCCTTGCATCATCCCAGCCTGCACCTGCTCTGTTTCCACTGCAATAAGTTACACTTTAGCTGTGGCACAAAAAAAGAAAAAGAAAAAAGAAACACGTTTAGGAAAAATAGAGGCAGCATTGCTCAGATTTCATTTGAATGCTGTAGAAAATTGTATTTATTAAAACACACGCCCAAGAACAGGAGGAACAAAAGATAGGTAAAGAAAAAAAAACTGCAGTATTGCAGAACAAATGACATCATCATAAAACTGATAAAGAAAACCACTGTACAGATACAGTGTTTTAAAATCACAGCCTTTTGCATCGCAACTTTTATAGTATTTTTATTAGATTTATACACTTAATAAAACATTCACTGGATTTAAAATATGTTTTTTGAATATTTTTAATTAACAGTATAGTTAGGTAGAAATATTTCAACAAGAAGAAAAAATATAAAACTATTACAATCTTTTTTTTGGAATTTGTCTTATCTGGCTGGTATAAATTTAAAAATCTTATCTTTAAATATTTAAATAAAGAAAATAAAGTATTATTAAATAAATTGTTTGGTCTGGGGAAAATAACAATCAACCGAGCATCCTTCAGTATTAACTGATTTTACTCCAGCAATCCCTAAAATAATAAGGCCAAATGTGACTTCACTGCAGTCCTGTCTTTCTGGACACACTGTGCAGGAATTAGGGCCTGCTCTGTTCCTGGGAGGAGGATTTAACTGCTGGAACTGAACTAGGGGGTGAGAGAGGAGAGGCTTGAACTGAGTCTGGGAGAACTACAGCACCCTCTCGACACCACACTCTTTATTTAAGCACCGCACTCACATGGCCTTTTTGAGGAGACGTGTCCATCCACATTATGTGGGAAACCATTTTCTGATTTCTTGTTGCAGACATTGGCGTTTATGTTTTGCAAGTCCTGCTTTGGTCAAAATGAGAGGAGATGAAATATTATTTGTTAAGACGTTCCATTGGTTTGGATGCTCAGTGAATCGGTTACATAAGGTGGCAATAAACCAGTGATAAATGGCTAACACATAAGCGCTGAGGGAATGGAAGAAAAAGTTTGGTCGCATCAGGAGCACAGCCAGCGTCAGGCTCCGTCCAGACGACATCTCAGTCTCAACCTGAGTTGAAACCCGTGAAACCCATGAATCGCTGCCAGACGTGGGCCAAACTACCGCCAGATCAGGGCCAGATTCAGCTTTTTCGTTTGAAACTCCAGAAAATGATTTTCATGCTGCAGTGCTAAGCTGCCATTACAGGACCAGGACCAGGGCTAAACCACTGCTTGGCTTGGGCCCGTTCATAAGGGAGGGCAGGTTGACCGGAGGGCCTAAACTATGACAATGAGTACCATAGAGATTTCTGGAATTAATTGTGCAAGTGTCTCTGTCCATACTTGAGTGACTAATAATAATCTCATTCACAGTTTTAATCATCAGCTTACGTCCTATTCAAAGCCTGGAAAAAATAAATATGTGCGCAGGGAAATAATAGGAGCTAACCAAAGTGTTTTGCTTCACTTCATTGTTATTATCGAAAATGATCTTCCCACAGGGAGCAGTGAGATGAGCTTGCCAGCCCTCTGTGCGACAATGACACATTTAGCCTTTCCTCTGTTAATCTGCACCTCTTTTCATGGTGAGATATGATTGGACCACAGAGATGAACACAGAGACCCAGTGATTTGCTAACAGGGGTTCAATAAGGCCTCATTTCCAGCCCGTGCTTGAGCTGGGATTAGCTACTTGTGTGTTTTTCAGAGTCAAAAACATCTGCTGTTTGCTCTGGCAATGAACAGAGCTGATCTCCGTCGGCACACCAGGGCACGGGCACAGATTAGGGCCATCGGATGCTACGTGTGTAGGGGTTTTAAAAAGGAAGGGAGGGGGGTGTAATTGGGAGAGGATTGGGTTGGGAGGGTTCAGAAGCTGCTCAAAACTGAATCCTGTTACAGATGCTGTGCGTACAGATATAAATTACTGATCGCCATGAAGCTAATGTCTTCAACCAGAAAGGACAAAATCAACAACAAAAAAAAAAAAACAATTAGATCGAGCAGCAACTGGGATCCTCCACAAATAATTCCCAAACCTAAACCTCTCTTGTAGTCATGATACTCTACAACAAAAAACAGCACATTGCTTTGGATGAGCAAAAGAGGGTGCGAGGCTGGTGATTGTTTTCCTGATGCTGTCCGATGCTTGCTGTTGCCTCCGCCCCGGTGTGGCACCTCCAGTCTCTCTGAGATGATGCCTGGTGATTATGCCGGCTGTTCTCTTATCTGGGACAGTGCAAGGAAGGGGGGAG
Organism: Tenualosa thibaudeaui; assembly: GCA_027481765.1. NCBI lineage: Eukaryota > Metazoa > Chordata > Actinopteri > Clupeiformes > Clupeidae > Tenualosa > Tenualosa thibaudeaui. The sequence goes on along the minus strand of JAIFZK010000208.1, from coordinate 3,734,298 downwards.
AGTGAGCCTCCTTTGAAGTTCCAGCCTAAGCCTCCACTGTACAGCTTCTGCCGAGGGAGAGGAGGGCAGGGGGGAAGGGGAGGAGTGTGTGTGTGTGTGTGTGTGTGTGTGTGTGTGATGTTGGCGATCTCTGATCACGCCTGCTCCCCAAGAGGGTAGGGCTCTCATCTTCTCAACCCCTGCCGCAGCGCCTCAGTCCTGGGAAGCGGAACAAAGCTAGGACTGAGCAGGGCTTAGCCAGAAAAAACAGCTGCTTAGAGACAGAGCTGATGCGACTGGGCTTTATAGGGGCAGGGAGCCGGACTGGCAGTGGGGGAGAGGACAGAAATAATTTTTTACCCTCTGGGTGGGAAAGGTGGACAATTAACAGGACTGAGGCTGCAGCATCACCCAGCTGTGGCTGTCCCCTCTGAAACAGCATTTTGAAGAAAGCCAGAGAGAGAGATAGACAGAGGGAAAGAGAGAGAGGGAGAGAGAGAGAGGGAGGGAGGATGCAGGAGAGGGAGTGGAGATAGAAAAAAGTGAACAGAAAGGTAGAGAAATGAGGAGGAGGAAGAGGAGGAGAGACTGACCTAGTTTCATGTTTAGGTATAGTTTCATGAGGAAAGACTCTTTGTTGCTGTTACATTGATGATGACCACCACATCCTTGATCTTCCTACCCTATTGATTATCATAGTTAATATCATTAACATTGATATTCTCATATTCGCTCATTCTCTCATATTCATTCACTCAGCAAACCTGCCTGTGTCAGCAACTCTGCAGCTATAACTTAGGGGTATGAATGGCAAAAGGCTTTTGATCTCCTCAGATCCCTCAGTCAGGACTGGCCTTTGCATCAGACTCTGTTTTTGTGCCGCAAAACCTTTATTTAGTGTTGAATCGGTCAGAAGCAATCAGGAGCAGTGAGAGACAGGTTTTCTAATCAGCTAACCATGGGAAATAAGCCTCAACAGCCTTTTTTGTTCCCAGTTTCATATTCATATGGAAACATTCGTGCTTTTAAGGATAACTGTAAGCTGTAAACATCTCAGTGTACAGTTTACATAAGAACGTGAACCAGGCTTTTTTTTTTTTGCAGGGCTTCTCTTGATCTCTACTGGAGACGTTTCTTCGGGATGGATGGCAGGTTTGTGAAATCATGACTTCCTGAAATCATGAAGGGAATAGTTGAATTCCCCATTCCAGGGCCTACTCAAAGGTCAAAACACTACTGGCTAACACAAACACAGTGAAAAGAGCGACAGACCTATGTGATATGTGAACTGTCGGTGATCAGTGATTGGCTGCAGAGATGTACCAGGTGGTGGTTGTGGGAGTGAGTGTGCTGTGCTGACTGAATGAGACGGGTGGCATACAAGGAAAGCGCGAGTGAATGACAATGGTTAAAGGAAAAGCAAACCCCTTCATCATGTTTACTTGAAGGAAAATAAAAAAAGCAAACAAAAAATCTTTTCACCCTTCACCAGATCAAAAGAAAAGTTTTCACTTTACTAAGCTACCAAAACACAAGTCCTCTTCTTACTTAAAGTCTTAACTAGTTCTGCTTCAAGTTCAATAATACCCCTGACTGGAAGATTGGAAAAGCTTAGTTAAAGACATGTAAATCTTCTTCTCAACAGGATTACAAAGGTTTAAGGTTTTGTGAATATCTTAACCTTACACCACCATCACCATGAAGATTTTAGCAGACACAGTTAGCTGAAGTGTTTGACAGTTGCTAGTTAACTTACCTCGGTTGCACTGTGAGTACTGTTTATACCAACCAGTGTGCCTTCCCTCACACAGTTCATGGGAAACACAGGTCAATAGTTAAACAGACCCCAGGACTGTTTCAGACTTGCAGTGCCTTCCTGATAAGTATTTGACAGATTTATTTTCCCCATCACCATATACAAATATGAACAGAATCTGTACAAATTCAGCAATGACAGACTTGAGGATGTGATACGCCCAGTACCACCACCCCCAGATGACAGCTAACCCTGGACAGATCTGACTCGAAACTGGATGAGGTCCGGCCTAGATATGGGCCAGATCTGTACCAGAGATGGCTGGCATCCAGGCTCTTTCAAGTAGGTGACATAAACAGTGACACCACTGTTGCGATTTTATTACTGCCATCTAAAGGTTGCACTAGCTTCACACGGTACCATTCATTTTAAACAGTTTTCAAAAAAATGGAATTCATAGCAAATAAAAAATAGTAACATGCAATGTTTCAAAATGCGTCATCATTACATTATTTTCCATTTCACATAAAAAGAGGAATTAAAATCACTTTGTATTTAATCATAATTAAAGTTCTTGTTTTTTTTTTTTCCTTTTCAAACACCTACACATTCTTGCAACAGCGTTGGTCTCGTTTGGGTTGTAAACATATCAGCTTTAGCTTGCTCCTTTTAGTTGGATGCATATCATCATTCCTTCGAAGACTTGATTGGCAATCAAAGCACGTGAAATTGTCTTTGGGGTCCTTGGGAGGCTAGTGGGAAACACATGGATCGATAGCTGCGATATGCAGAATAAGGTAGATAAAGAATGATACCCTGAGTATTACTGCACTGTGGTTATTTTCACCTTTACATTTCTTTAAATCTTTATTAAAATCTTCTTTGTATTTTGTCGTTGTTGTTCTAAGTTATTTGCTAGGATTAACGTTTCCGAAAGAAACTATTGTTGTCTCAGAGCAGCTCCTCCTGCTGAGTTAAGAAAGGATGACTGGAGTGTTGTGGAGAAGCAGGTTGCCTAGCAACCCGACTCCCTCCCCAGAGCGCAGGTAACTCGGGTCGCATCCTGGACCAAATTCGTGCCGGGATCGCTCCAGAGTCACCTGTGGCCTGGGCCACATTTTGAGACATGGAGACAGAGTTAATGTGGTTCTGATCGAGTAGTATGTTATCAATGGAGAACATCACATGGCGTGAAGTGTGCAGTGGCAATGACTCGACGGGGGTAAGGTAGTGGTGGAGTGAGACTGACAGGAGAAAAGGGTTTTTTTTGAAAGGGTTGAAGGGAAGGGGGAGGGGGTTGAAGGAGGCTATGGACAGTCAGAGTTGACTCAGGCCACACGATGGGATTCTCAGCTATAACATCCGCAGGTTCCATTGGGGAAATGGAGACCCAACAGGTTTTAGCTTTTAGGTGGACACTGGACAGAACACCCGCCCACCCACGTTCTTTACAGTGGTCCCATTTGCACACACTTACACACACACACACACACACAGACACACCTGCACTCTCTCTTACACACACACACACACACACACACTCTCTCGTACACACACACACTCAGGCATGCGTGCACAGATACACGCACATGCACACGGAATGGCCCCCTTCCCAAGAGCACATGGTTTGAGGCACAAACTTGCGATGTTACTTGGATGAGACTGAGTGTTGTGAAGAGGTGAGCAATAAGACAACAGAAGACAGGTGATGCTAAAATGAACATTTATAATGACTGTTGTTGCGCTCGGAAAATAAGAATCCTTAAAAAAAAAAAAAACTATTTCATATATATTAGCACTAAATTGCCGACTTCACTGGTAATCCACAAGTCAAGAAACACAACTCACTACTTTTTTTTTTTGTACAAACACAACGCTACAATAACATTAAATGTTCAATACTCTTTAAGTCAGTTAATGAAGGGTGTTAAAAAAACACTAAAATACTAAAAACAAAACAAAACAATAATTCATCTTTCCAGTCAATCCCTTTCCTAGTTGTTGTTGTTGTCATTTATTAATAGTGTATAGTAGTAGGTTGAAAATAAATAGTTTGGAGGTGTTTGCAGGAAAGAGGGCCGGCAGAATAAAAAGCTGTCTGTGGATCTACAAGCACCGTGACAATGGGGAGGAGTGTCCCTACCTGCTATCGCTCCACGTCCCACCAAAAGCATCTTTCTCTATGGGGGAATCGGTGAATCAGTGACAAATTCTAGAAGACCCTAACAATTCTATTTTCCAAATTCCAAAATCCACAACTCACATGGGTGAGGATTCTAGAACTGATCCAGATGTAGGGGAATCTGGACCAGTCAAGCTAACAGCAGAAGTTAACAGGCTAACTGCATCCAGATAGCAGAGGACTTAATGCACGAGAGGAGAGCGTCAGGGACCTTCAGTAGTTGTGGATAGGGCACTGGATGACGGTGTTGATGCTGGTGTTTTCTTTATATGATGACGGAGGGTCTAGTTCTACCATGCATCAAGAACAGAGACGATAGACCAAGCTGTGAAGGCTTTCAGAAAGGTTAGCGATCACAATGGTTTGGAGTGCATGAGGACTGCTATTGGTGTGTGTGTGTGTGTGTGTGTGCGCGCGTGCTTCAAGTGTGTTTATTTTCTGGTGGTGCACATGCCCGTCACAGCAGGAAGCTACTCCACAGTTGATGCCCTCCCCTCCCAAATTCAGCCCCATGGTGCTTTGGGATGCGATGCCTGTGGATGCCGGGTGAGGACGTGACGTGACGATGTCTGACATGATTCCGGTGCAGTGGCGGAGGCTTATTTGGCAGAATGAACAGGTGAGAACAGGTGAGAAAGCTCTGTCTGTCTGACTCTCGTTAGCTCCACAACGCACATTTTTATGCTACCGGCCCCGTTTTGTTAAGCACACTTCTCCTTACAGTTCAACAAAACCTGACAAAAATATTTACAATGAGAGAAAAATGAAGTTATGGAGAAACAGTTTATGTTATCTGTCTGAGTACTTTGTTTTTTTGATTTTTTTACTTTAGTTTTTTTTATTCTTTATCTTTGATAATGACCCAATGACGAGGAACAACAAAAGAAAATAAACAAAACAAAAAAAAGAAAGCAAGCAAGAAAGAAAGAAATCCAATCTTGTCAACTAGAATTGCACAGTCTCACAGAGGTTTGGTAATGGAATGGAGAAATTGGAGTCCACACAGCTGAATGAACAGAGGGAGGTGGGGAGGAAGAAAGATCATTATAAAGTTCATGGAGGGGTGAGAAGTTCAGAGTTCAGAAGACAGGAGATGACTGCACGCCGGGCACTTACACTCCTCACACTTGGCGTGCACGCGTGTGTGTGTGTATGTGTGTGTGTGTTTATTTGTTTTGCTTTGAGCATGTGTTTTAATGACAAAGAAACAAAAAAATAGTCACTGGATAGATGGATTTTGTTTGTTTTGAGTGTGTATCTTTCCCATCCAAATCAAATGAAGAGACTTGAGGGGAGTGTGAGAGGGGTGAGGGGGGACGAGAGCCCCCCACAGTATGGCACACAATCAATGATGTCCTGGAGGTTGGAGAGATGGCAGAAAATTAGAGGGGAAAAAAGCAGTTTATGAGAGGTAGCCAGCCTTTGTTTTTGTTTGTTTGTTTGTATGTCTGTTTGTTTGCTTGCTCATTGCTTGGTTACAGTTAATCCAGTTGGGTTGGGTTGGAATTTTTTGTTGCTCTTTTTTGTTTGTTTGTTCTTTTTTTGTTGTTTTTTTGTTTTGTTGGGCGGGGAGGGGAGTGATGATTGACATCATGTTATGGAGGGGCATGCTGGCTTCATGAAGCTGTTTCCAATGCAGATGTCCAACATACAAGAGAAAAAAGAGAGAACTCAAAAAACGTTTGGAATGGTTCTGTTTGTTCTCATTTGGCACTCAGGAAGGACTGTGGGGGAACGAGAGAGGCAGGACACAAGTGTGTGTGTGTGAGAGGGGGGAGTAGTGGCTGAAGAGGAGGAGGAGGAGGGGTGGGGGTCAGGTTCAGTGAAAAGTGCAAAAAAGGGAGGAAGGTGTGCAGCGGGGAGGAGTAAACAGGATATTTATGAATGACATTTTGTTATAGTTGGTCTAGGTTAGAGAGAGAGAGCATTATACAATGCAAAAAAAAAACAACAGGAGAACAACAACAACAACAACAGTTAAAAAACGAATCAAATAAAGAGTAGGAGAGCAAGAGAAGTGAACAGTGGCATGACGTATGCAGTCTAACGTTGCTGGTGCTTCGATGGGTGCAAGCTGAAGAGTGACCCTAGACTCCTTCAGACTGAGGAGGAGAGGGTGGAGAAGAGCAGGGGTGTGTGGCGTGGCGGGGGGGTGGGGGTGGGGGTGGGGGAAGGGGTGGGGGAAGGGGTGGTGGTGGTTGGATTGGGGTCTCGTGGGGGGTGGGGGTAGTACTTCTGCTGCATACCCACAGAAAAGCAATGACAACTCCCACTTCTGACTGGAACCATAAGTTTGCATCCCTCGTCTTACTCTCACACAAACTCACACACCCACACAGATACAGGCATACACATGCACACGCCCAGTAAACACAAACAAAGCAACTGACACCTGCTGCACTCTCAGCATGGGCAGGATGTCACAGGTTCCATCCCCTAGCCTGATGTGTAAAGGAAGACAACAGAACTGAGCCATGGCAACCTAAACAGCTGGGTGAACAACAGTTCAGTCTCACAATAGTTTCTAATAAAAAATCAAGACTTTTTTGAAGGATTAAATGGTCTTGATCCACTTTCCTTGTCTTCACTTTTGAAACATCTGCATCGCTATGAAGCTCAGCCGACTGCATCAGACACAACATGGAGGAAGTGAAAAGAAAAAAGCCTTAAATAAAAAAAAGAACAGCGGCTCCTGCCTTCTTTTGGCACGTTGGACCCCACATTTGTGAGTCTGAACACAGAAAAGATGCAAGTAGTCAAGAAGGTGCGGGGGTATGAGAATAACGAGACAAAACAAACCAAACTCCCCCAAAACAATAAATATGCTCTCGTTACTGGTCAGCTTTGTGAAGGTTTTACAGTGGTGTTTATGGCATGCGAGCTGTTTTGGGTTTCCTGCGGCCTGTGATCACTTAAAACCGCCAATTAGATTTTAGTGCCAATTGCTCCGCGCTAAACAAAGACAGTGTTTCATTAAATTTCACTGCTTTGAGAACAACCAGAAGAAAACAAGGGATTGACACCGCGTGGATTTGGCCTTTGGTCATCTTCAAGCCCTCACACAAACTCCTCAATTTTGACATTTTGTCATTTTGAGCAAAACTCAGAGGAACCACAAAAAAAAAAAAAGACTTCTCTACACACACAAGCTGAGCAGCGGCAGAGAGCACGTTCCAGCCTACAGCTAACACACGAAACACTCCACAGGGTGGATGTGGAATCCCACAGATACAGGATCCAAAAAAAAACAACCAAAAAGAAGTTCTGTATGGAGAAAGGTGGGCGCATGTCAAGCAAAGCAATATAAAGTGCATATTATCATTAAGATAACGCTTTAGATCACACTTACAGGGTTGCTGATGACCAAAACAAACAGTCCAGCCAGGGCCACACACTACAGGACCTCTGGCTACACGCTTTCATTCACACAAATGTATAAAATCAGGATGGAAAGAGAGATATGCAAACTTATGCCAAGGTGAGTACATTCACTCCAGATCTGGGTTTTAGTGTTCAAAAAAACAGTAGTTTCGAACTCTTTTTTTTTTTTTTTTTTAAACAGTTAATAAACACCTATAGGGAAATACAAATAAATTGATCTCTTAAAAACCATGGATCTTAGTTAATATCACATTTGTTCAAATGCTGCACTCCTGTCTACCGGTGGTAATGTGTAAACTACACTGTGTTTTCAGGAAACAATGCCACTTCTCAGATCTAAGTTAGTGTTGCCTAGATTTTATGGATTACTGGACCTCTCTGATTGGTCTTAGCAAAAACAACCAAAAAACTTCAAAGTAATTTGAAATGCTCTACTTTTGTTGGCATGCAAAGATTTGTCTTGAAAATGAACAACACACACTGCCTAATCATCTTTTTTTTTGATTTTTTTCAGTCTTTGTCTTTTTTTTAGTTTGTTTCTTTACGCTTCACTGTGAGATCATGCAATATAGACGTGCAAAAAAGATAACATCTATTTCCACAAAATACCATTTGAGAACTATAAAACGCTGTATTAAGAATGCTGATAACTCATTAGACTTAAACCATGCAAACCTAACTACATGGCAGTCCTTCAGTCCTGTTCTTTAGCATTCATGCTAGCTAGCAATGAACGCCTTTAGCTAACAAGATGGCTACTCTCTCTGTGCTGCAAACTGATTGCTTAGGGGAATAAAACTTACAACTAAACAGCAATTAAGTTTATCATACTCTTATTAGTTGAAAAAGACCACTGATAACTCGGGATTCCATTCTAATTAACTTACAAATGTGGTTTGTTTGGCACTTTTCACATTTTCTTACAAAAGTTAGTTCAATCTAATGGTTAAATCACACATTTCCAGGTTCAGGATCTGTAAATAGCTATTTTGGCACAGGTTAATTAATCAGTTACTTATTAGTATGCAATATTAATTACACCTCTTGCAACTAGTACATCCTTCTAAATGTTGAGTCAGATATGTTTTTTACTTCATTTTCAGTACATCACTTATTAAATAGCAGCATCTTCACAAATTAAAAAATAGTACATATGTAAACCTATTCAACATCTATGTAATCCAAAGCTCCTACGACAGACGCATTAAAAAGACAGGACAGGACAACATGCTACTACGAATATTGCTTCCAGTACTCAACACGTGTTGTTCTCCCCTTCAAAAACCAAAAGTGGCCGTCCCCATCGTCTCTTATCTTTAGGATGCTTTCAGCACATCACACACATATAAAAATACAAAGCTCTCCCTCGTCAGGCTTTGTTGGCACCTAAACTATAGCTGACCATATTTTTCACATTTTAATGTCACAGTTGTAATATCCAGTTCTCTGTATGTCACCAGATTCTTATTCTTTCATTAACACACAGGGGGATTGTGTATGTGGGCCTATTATATTTCATGAGGCATGTTTGCAGGTGTGTGTGTGTGTGTGTGTGTGTGCATGTGTGTGTGTGTGTGTGTGTGAGAGAGAGAGAGCAGATGTTCAGTCATATGCCATAGAGGAGACTATGGGGTGTGCTGAACTGCACCTTATCTTTGTCCTAAATACATCTGTAGCGTGAGGTCACACCCAGAGTGCACTGCCAAATAAAGACCATTGTTAGTCAGGGTTTTCAAAGTGGCATGCTTTCTATCTCTTAAACATATCAACTACAAGAAGCATGCCATTATATCTCAGTGTCTCCTGCTTGAAGCCTGAGGAATCTCTGTGTTGAGAGAGCCTCTGAGAATGCTGAAGACTGGAAGCGCATGCTGCTTGTTAGACTGACCCACTCTCTCCAATCCTGTCAGCCAAACTAGTCATCAAACAACAGGGAGTTTTCTGGCACATCGGCAGCCTCTGCCCAGGACCTACTCCACTCGCTCCTCTCCTGACTTTGACGTAAACTACATTTCCAGACTCTCTTGTGCGTTCTGCCTTCTCAGGTATCATTGTTGATTTGTGGGTGGGCAAGCAGTCATGCACTGCGACACCAGACATCCTCACCCATACAGAGATGTGAGCGAGAGAGAGGGAGAGAGAGAGAAAGAGAGAGAGAGAGAGATCTAAGGATTGATGCATCAGAAATGGGGAGGGGTGCACAGAGGTACAGTAAAGGACCAGCGTGTGTGTGTGGTGGTTGGGAGGGGTTGGTGGAGGAAGGTGAATGGCTGTCAATGGGAAGAAAAGAAGCCTCCTTACCAAATCTGTCGAGAGCTACACTCAATGGCGCTCCATAGGCTGAGGTGACAAGAGAAATTCTTTATTTTGGAGTGGAGAGAGACAACACCGTCAGATTCAATAGCTGTTTCCCCCCCATGATAAAGGCTGCTGCTGAATTCCAATTGGACAGTAATGGACAGGACAGACACCGGACCAAACTGCATAAGCATTAGGGTCAGAGAAAAGGGACCAAGAATGCTGTTGGCTTTGACTGCTCCATCTTTTGTAATCTAGGATGACGTTTTATTTTAGTTTTTTGTTGTCATCGTTTTTTTTTTTTCTTTCTTTCTTTTGTTCAGCAGGACGTGTCAGAATAGATCTCAGTGTTTGAAAGACTAAACAGGGGCTTGCTGGGTTTGGGCTATTTTGCTACACAAAGTGCCAACCTCTGTTAAAAAAAACTGGCTTCGCTGAGTTGGTCAAATGGTGACATTCGCTTATGTCAACTGACGCTGCATCTGTATGTGTCGTTGAAGAGAAACATTCATCTGAAGATGGGAAGAGTCCTTCCTCTGGTCTATGACGGCCCCTCTAGCACAACCACAGAGGGTCATGGGACTGAGTCTGAGCAAGTGTGCCCTTTTAATCTCTAGCATTTCCGGGGTCATCATTTGTGGTTTTTAGCTGGCTGATAATGTTATCAATTATGAAAGGGAAAAACAAACAAACAAACAAACAAATAATAATAATAAAAAAACGTATTTGATGCTCTTATCCTAGACACCCTGATGACAATCCTCTCAAATGTGCCCCTTTTTCTTCTGTAGTCAAAACTTGTGTCTGTCATTGGCTGGCCCGGCGTGCACCTCTCTTTCTCATGCATCCCCTAGCAATGGACGATCAGGACACATGATTTAATCCCTCCCCCCCGCGCCCCTGTTTCATAGGTACATTCCCTTTGAGCTGATTTTGCCCAAGAAGTCTTTGCTACGGGACGAGACCCTGCCCTTATTTTTACTTTTTTTGTTTCAGTTATTTTATTTTATTTTATTTTATTTTCACAGTGCATTAAGACGAACTTCAGTGTACTCCGATAGTTAAAAAAATAAAACAAATAAAAAAACAAAACAAAACAAAACAAAATAATAACAGAAAATTCAAAGAGACAAAATAGGTTCAGCAGCATGTGCATCTCATGAGGAGGGGGTTTAGCTCAGAAAAACATCTTTCATTGGATTCAGGACTTCCTACATTTTCATACAGGCAGTGGCAAACGCCAGATGCTTGCTTTCTGAGTCTTTTCTGAGAACTATAAGATTAAGGTTGGAAATGATACAGCTTTGGACTACTGACCATTTAGACCAATGAGGAAGGGAAGACTGCAAGGACAAGAAACTGTTGAGATTGTCCCTCCCACCTAGCAACAAAACCCATGTTTGTTTCTGTAAACAAATAGTTGTTCTAAGCTCCTTTTTTTCTTGTTGTTGTTGGTCTTTTGCAGTAGTACTTGTCCTGGGGAAGTCCCAATTTTCAGCCTTAAGTGCTTAATCTCCAGGTTTTCTGAGAGAAAAAGAGAACGTCTGCTTCCACTTAGTGTGGATTCAAGGGAGGGGAGACCTATCCTACAGGAGACCAGAGTGGGTCTTAAAGTTGATGATTAAAAAAAAAAAAAAACTGAGACGAGAGAAAATAGAACCAAAAGAAAAACCCGGGGAGCTGAAGTTATATGAAGGATATTGCATTTCGTTTTGTTCTTGGTGCAATCAATTCCTAACGGTGCATACAGAGACTGCACTGACGTCTGTGATATGATCAATATTCTCATTCTGCTGATACTTGCTATAAGCCTCCCCCTACTTCATCTTTACATCTCTTTAGATGTGATATGGTGCCTTCCCCTGCTGAGCACCAATACTAGATGTCTGATAGTTTGTTCTTGTGTGTGTGTGTGTGTTTGTGTGTGTGTGTGTGTCTGTGTGTGTGTGTGAGTGTGTGTGTGTCCCAGTCCTGGCCCTGGTTTTTGTTTCCCACGCCGCAGTGCCACAGTGCACTTCTCACTGGACTTAAATAAGACATATAATACACTATGTCACACACTAGAGAATCCACTTAAATAAAAAAAGAAAAACAACTAAATTCAAAAATATTGTCTTTACATTCATGTCAACCTGAATTCACAGATTAAGAATAAAATGATAATTCTTCAGTCCTTAATGGTGAAATCATATTCATAAATAATGTTGATGGCGATGATCATCTGTGATGATAATAATCATGATGATGATGATAATAGTAGTAATAATAATAATAATAATAATAATAACGATAGTAATATCCCTTCTGCCATACTGCAAGACCCTGTAGAGAATATGCCACAATCTCTATGTGCTCTGGTGCTATGTTTAGATACGGACCCAAAACTTTGCCTTCCCTGCCCCTCGGCAGGCATGCATCCCCAAGCAAAGATGTGCCAGGGTCTAATGCAACCACAACAGAGAGAGAGAGAGAGAGAGAGAGAGAGAAAGAGAAAGAAGAGAAATAACAATATGCACCTGGTCAAATCAGAACCGGTCAAATATGGGGAAGAGGGAGAAAGATTGACAGAGAGAGAGAGAAAAAGAGAGAGAGAGTGAGAGAGGGAGTCCCATCTGTGGGGTAACGCTTTGGGGATTCCTCTCTATGCAACTCCTATCTCTCTGGTTCACCTGCCACCCCCTCTGCCTCCCCAACAATCCTCAGGGTTAAGAGTGTGTGTATGTGCATTTGTGTGTGTGTATATGTGTTGGGGTGGTGTGGGGCAGGACAGGTGGAGAGGGGCAGAAGTGTGTGTGTGTGTGTGTGTGTGTGTAAATAGGGGTTGGGAGGGTAGTGAGGTCATCAACTACAAGTGTCTTGTTTGTTTCCCCATTTCCAAAGGGTGTCTGCAATCCCACTGGAATCAGATTGACAGAAAAGAGGACCAGATATCGTCTCTTTGTTTTTGTTAGTGTGTGTAGGGGACGGGGGATGGGGACACAAGCTGATTGGGGCAATTGGCAAAAATATTAATTATAAAAAAAAAAATAGAAATTTGTCAGCTAGAAGGGACTTGGGTGTAGCGGTGGTGTGGGGAATGTTCTAGAGAGAATTTCTACACAGACATCCCACCACCACCACCACCACCACCACCCCTCCCCATCCCTGTCATGACGCAGGACTCACAGTGGGGCAACATGCCAGCTTAAATGCCCTGCACTGCTGTCCTGAGAAACGCGCACAAAAAACAAATTAACAAAACAAAAAAAACTAAACAAATACAAGAAAACAAAAGTCAAAACAAAACAACAAAAACATAGAATACTAAAAAATTCCCAAAGATCAAGACTTACGAAATAAAACCAATATTTACATTGTACATATTTTTTCTTGGTTTTTGACATGATCATTTTTTTTAAATCTTCTCTCTGAGTTGACTTTGATTCCCGTCATTTTAAAATACTGATAGACACGAATAAAGGTGTGGATGATTCCCTCCTTCTTCCTCTCTTTCTCTCTCTCTCTCGCTCTCTCTCTCTCTCTCACTCTCTCTCTCTTTCTCCGCTCTCCACCCACATCCCTCGCTTCGTTACTCCTCCTTCGTTCTCTCCATCCTCTTGCTTAGCCCACCTTCTGGGGGTTGGTGGCGCGGACTCCTTGCTCATATGTGATTCGCTGGCTGATGAGATACTGAGCAGCCTGCGTGGCTGCCGGCGACCCGGTTATGGTGACCTTGCGGTTCCGGGTTCCCGGGATGAACTCGCCCTTCTTGGAGATCTGGATCCTGGCGCCGGTCAGTTCCTGGTACTCCACCAGCGTCTTGCCACCTTTGCCCAGGATGGCGCCCACGAGGTTCTCTGGCACGGCGATCTCCACCACGTCCTTGGTGCCCTCTGCAAGCTTCTCCGTGGCCAGGAGCGAGCTGGCGACCAGCGGGGAGGCTGTGCTCAGGTATCCGTTGGTGGCACCGGTGGCCGCCGCCAGCGACCCCAGCGTGAAGCCGCCCAGCGCGGTGGCCGGGTGCCCTGCACTCGTCGAGGCATCGCTGGCATACGACGCCAGCAAGTTGGCAGCAGCCGCCGCGGCGGGGTTAGCACTAGCGGCTACAGCGGCTAACACGCCAGAGGCGGCTGCCGGGTTGAGGCCCAGGCCCAGGGAGTTGGTGTTGTAGCCATAGCTGGCTAACGTGTTGAGCGCCGAGGTGATGGCCAACAGGTCGTTACCTGAGAAGCTGGACATGGCCGTGGGGAAGGCGCCCACCCCCGCCAGGCTGGCCTGGCCCAGGAGACTGGAGGCGGTGGCGGCTGCAGCTGCAGCGGCGGCTGGCATGACCTCGGTGGAGTTGGCATAAGGGGAGCCGGTGGGGTTGGAGTTGGCCACGGGGCCTGTGATGTTGGAGTAGCTAATGTTGAGGCAGCTGCTGCTCTGGGGGTCCTCCTGGATCTTCTGCACGATGATCTCCACCGCCTTGCGGTTCTGCTCCGGTTCGCCGCTGATGGTCACCACGCGCTCCTGCAGGTTGATGCCCTCGGGCTTCTGCGAGAGCTGCACCCATGCACCCGACTGCTCCATCACCGCCTTGACCGTGGCACCGCCCTTGCCGATGATCAGACCTGCCGTGCTGTTGGGGACGATGAGCTTAGCCTAGAGGAGAGAGAACGGGGGAAGAAAAGAGAAGAACAAAGAGACAAGAGAAGAGAAGGTGGAAGATTTTAGCTCAAATAAATACACACAAATGGCATCAGATTCACGTAAGCTAATTTTATCAGATTATAATTTTATAATAAGTCATGTTAGTCATGTTAAGTCATGTTGCTGTCATAGCATAATTTATTTGTAAATCTGCAGAAATCTAACTTGTAATTCTGCAGAAATACATCTTTTTTATCCATACTATTAAGAAGCATGGAGGACTTGTAATCACTGCTCTTGAGAAGCTCTCTGTTTGGAATACACAAGGACCACCCTGCAGATTTGTTGGTTAGGGAATCCCATCACCATCCAGCAGAATTCAACTTAAAGAGTAAATAAGATAAAAAATGAGCTTAACAATGGAAATGTTGCCAGGAAACCAGCAAAACATGCTGGCTAACCCCCAACCGAGCTTGTTCATAAAGAGAGACAGGAACTGTAAAAAATAGACTGCTTAAGTGTGCCAGCTCAACACACAAACACAAACACAAACAACAACAGTGAAGTGCATGGGAATACAGTTGAGGGAAAAGTCATGAGGAAAGAAAAACAGCAGGAAGAATTTTTTTTTTTTGGTCGGTCGGTTGGTGGGTGGAAGAAAAACGGAAGGAGAGAGAGAGGGAGCGATGGAGAGAGGGAGAGAAAGAAAGAAAAGAGAGTTTTTTTGTGGTTCTTCCTGGCTGTGAATCACTGGGTATAAAGAGGATCCTCATGAAAAGCACAGAGTCCCAGGGGTCAGCGTTGCCATGGCAACACAACTCCAGCATTGAAGGGGGAACTGAGAGGGAGTCGGAGCGACGTGTAGCAACCAAACGCTCTCCCTCTCTAACACACACACACACACACACACACACACACACACACTGCTCTCCCGCCCACTCTTGCACACACAAACCCTCCCTATGCCTGCCCACACACACACACACACACACACACAATCCAGAGCCTCAGTAATATGTGATTGCTTGAGCACACAGCATCCTAGACCTTCCCCCTCCCAAACCCTTCACACCATCCTTTATAAACAGCTCCTCAGCACACCACCTAAACACTCCCTCACTAATGCATACGACAGAGAAATTACTACATGCATCATGCAATTAGAGGCGCTGAAGACAAACACACACACCCATACACACACAAGTACATAAGAACAATCTACAACCTAAAAATGTCCTGCTGCACAAAGGAAAGTACCAATATCATGTTCAGACACACACACATACAGTGAAAGACACACACAGAAACACACACACTCGCACACACAATCTCCCTTTGTGTTAAAAGCTTCAAGGTGAAGACTATGGTCGATAGGTGAAAACGGAGGGGTGCCAAATGTGTGTGTGTGTGTGTGTGTGTGGAGTGTGTGAGAGGGGGCAGTGTAGGGGGTTGGGAGCTAAAATCCATTATATAGATTTAGACTGATTTGTATTCATTCATGTGCTCCAACACCTGCACACTTTCTCTCTCTCTCTCTCTCTCTCTCACACACACACACACACACACACACACACACACAGAAACACACACACACACACACACGCAGAAACACACACACTCAGCACTATTTTGGGGCACAGCTTGACACAGACACCATCTCACATGTGTTGTTTCACACCACCATGGAAAGTGGAGATGGATAATTAGGCTGGATGCTATAAAGCCTCTCTGGTGGCTTTTATAGTACAACCAAACAACACACAGACACACACACACACATGCACACACACACACACACACACACACACACACACACACACACACGCCTAAGTCCAGTCCATGCACCTCCAGTCTAATGCATATAGGCTGAGGAAAGGAGAGAGTGAGAGAGAATGGCAGAGGACAAATAGAGAAGAGAAAGAGAGAAAGAGAGGGAGAAACGGGGAACACAGAAAGTAGGTGGCGATAATTGGTTCAGTCGTACATTTTGTTTCCTCTGTGTTATGTGCTCTCTCTCTCTCTCTCTCTCTCTCTCTCATTCTCTTTCTTCCCTGCCTTCTTTGTGTGCTTGGCTCCAATGAATCCATCTCCAGGTTGAGCTGCTGTCAGTGAAAAAACAGAACAGGCAGCATGTTTCTGTGCTGCAGCTGCCTGGCCTTGGCTCACAACAGCCTCTGCTTGTGCTGCAGCTCAAAGACTGGAGCAATGTACACAGCCAGCGTGTCACACACAGGGCCAACGCGCGCACACACACACACACACACGCAACAAATATAACTTAATCCAGTGATATTCTCCCCCTTTAATGACTGGACATTTTGAGACACTGAAGAAGGGCAAGACAGAGGGGTAGAATGTCCTTCTTGCTCTCCCAGAAGAGAGACAGAGGGGTAGAAAGTCCTTCTTGCTCTCCCAGAAGAGAGACAGAGGGGTAGAAAGTCCTTCTTGCTCTCCCAGAAGAGGGGACACATGGTGCACCATCCATCAATGTTTCCCATGTGCAAAGAGCTGCGGCAGAAAAACTAATTGGTCTCGCTACACTTGGCCTCAACCACAGCTCCTCAGAGAGGATTCAGAAGAGCCTCCTCTCCCCTCAACCCACAACACACACACACAAACACACACAGAATAACCCCTCAACTCTGACACCCGTGATCCTTGAATGTAACAACAACAACATTATAGCTTTTCTTGATTGCTATGAAGCTGGGATCCACTTGATCCTTATCCTCCCTTTCTTCCAGCACTTCCAGTTGTGTTAACCTCTTTTCATTTGTTTCATGTATTTTTCACAAAGTCTTTAAAAATATTTAACATCTCACACAGTTCTCAGAGAAAGTTCCTAAACTCTGTTGAATTGCCAGCTTGAACAACTGGAAAGCATCTATTCACAGCCAAAAAGAGATGGTCTGCATACATCTATTTTCTAATGTCTCTGTGTAAATCTCCTCCATAATTCTTCAATCCACAATCATTCTTCATGCATATAAGATACCACCTTTGGTGTTTGCTGTTTGCAAGGGTGGGTCAAAGAGGCCAACAGCGTAGAGTAATTGTAAAAGTATCCATGTTTTGATGAAAAAGGAAGGTCAATGAAAATTACTTCAGTATATGAAGTGCACTGTGTTGTACAGTATATTTGCTTAGGTGTTTATTATGGGTCTTGCATGTCAATGACAGTTACTCTTAAGCTTAGAAGGAAAGAATAAAATTTATGTTGTAGCATTCTGGTGTTTTTTCACACATTCAACAACCGGGTAAATGGCACCAACATAGCAAAACTTATGGCAGAATCTGCTTATTTTGAAAGCAAAGTTTAACTCCATGTTATGACTGACTGAGCGTACTCACTGATACTCGCAAGCGTACTCACTGTTTTAAATGTTTTGTCACCGTTAAAGCCTTTTGCAAACAAAATGTCTGATTTTGGGCAGAGTGCTTCTGTGTAGGCCTATGAATTAACTGATTTGACTACATGGATTCTGAAGTGATGACTGCATCACAGCAATCAAGAAAATGGCATTATTATTATTATTATTATTATTATTATTATTATACATATTGCTCTTTCTAGACATCCAAAGGCACTTATGTAACATAAAGAGTGTGCGGGGGAGGATGAGGTCAGCAGAGGGGAGATATTTTGGGGGATTAAATGGGACTAGACACTAATGTCAGAGCAGAACTATGGGTAAATCACCCATTCCATGGCTGTCATGACAAACTGAACTTCCTTCCTGTGTGCTGTGGTGGGGGTTCTAAAGGTCATGGGTTTAAAATGACTGAACCAAGCACTGCTTATAGAAATGTAGGAAAGTAGAGAAGAGAAGAGAGAGAGAGAGAGAGAGAGAGTGAGAAGGAAGAAGCTAACTATATTTCCCCCCATATATCTGTGTGTCACCACACCCTCATTTCATACATACAGGTCACGTCACAGGTGACGTGTGTGTGTGTGTGTGTGTGTGTGTGTGTGTGTGTGTGTGTGTGTGTGTGTGTCATTCCCTGCAAGTTGTACATTTACATTCATTTATCCATCAGATGCTTTCGGACCCAATCCGACCCAACCTAACCTGCCACACGAGTGTGTTTTAAATGAGAGAACCTGTCGAGTCATATTTCCTGCCTAAAAAGCACTCCCACCTGGGAACATGACCTTTTCTGATTGAGAGAAAGAAAGAAAGAGAGAGAAAAAAGAAAACAGCTCCCCATTCTTGCTTAGGCCATTAGTCATCTCATCACAGAGGCCATGTTGCTGTCAGCTCCAGCTGATTTATCTTGTCTGTGTGCGGCTGAAACTCCTGGGGGATCAGGGCAGCGCTGGAACAGGACACAGGAGGTGTAGACGGCAGGCAGCATTGGAGCCCAACGAATTAGGCAGCACAGCAAAACACAGCACAGCACAGCACAGCACCATGGAGCAGACGTAGCAGCCCACCACAGCACAGCACAGTGGGGCAGATATAGCAGCCCAGCACAGCACAGCACCGTGGGGCAGATATAGCAGCCCACCATAGCACAGCACAGCACCGTGGGGCAGATATAGCAGCCCAGCACAGCACAGCACTGTGGGGCAGACATAGCAGCCGTGGTGAGACATTCAAGACCCTGGTGCTGCCCTTGGAGAGAAGCGCACTTGGCTAGCTGGCTGAGGAAAGCCCCTGACAGGGATGCTATTTATAATGCCCAGCCCAGCCCAGCCCAGCCCAGCCCAGCCCAGCACAGCACAGCACAGAATCCCGACCTGCATCTTTGAAGCCATCACACCAGGCCTGGGTGTGTGTTTGTGTGTGTGTCCTAATCTCATTTACCAATCTACTTCTTCCCTTTTTTCTCCCTCCAACTACAGACGCTATACTCTACGTATCCCCAACTACTGACACTACACTCTCTGTAGCCCAACTACTGACACTACACTCTCTGTAGCCCAACTACTGACACTACACTCTCTGTAGCCCAATCTTTTTCTGCCTGTCTCTCTCTTTGTGCTATAATCAAATGCATTTAGACTAATCACCAGCTCCATCCTCCAGTGTCCAGAGTCCTACTAACAACCAATTTCTTTTCCTTCCACTCCTTGCGTGATCATTTTGTCCCATGATGCATCAGGCCCATTTGGGCCACTGGCAGGCCGCTGATTAAAATGGGCGTCTCATTTAAAGAATCTGGAACAGAAGTGCATCGTCAGAGCACCATCATGCAATCTCATTTCACTGAATGAAGGGGGCGACAGATGGGGTGGATTCAGCACCGTACCTTGCTCTTCCAGTGAGAAAAATGAGGGGATGTATAGAGCCAAATGGAAAGAGAGAGAGAGAGAAGGAGTGAGAGAGAGAGAAAAAAGAAGGGATGAATGTGGAGAGCAAATTGAAAGGAGGAAATAATGATAGATACTTCATGAGGGACAGAAATTGACGAAGACAACAATGCAATGTGAGACAGAAAGATGGATAGATGGATAGAACAAATGCGAGAGAGAGAGAGAGAGAGAGAGAGAGAGAGAGAGAGAGAGAGGAATACACAGAGAAGATACATGGAACAAGACATGGCCAAGAAGAAAAATGAGGGAGGTATGGGGGTAGCAACTGAGAGCGAGAGAGAGAGAGAGAGAGAGAGAGAGAGAGAAATTGACGCAGACTGTGATAAGCCTTAGGGAGAGAGAGAGATACAGAGGTAGAGTGTGAAAGACAGATATAGAGAGAGGAGGAGTGCAACAGTGATGACGAGAGGTATTGAGGGATAAAGAAAGAAACGAAGAGAGAGAGGGGGATGTGCTGTGCTGTGTCTGTCTCATCACTAATACATCACTAATACATGCTGCGGATGTCTAGTGGATGGATGGATGGATAGATAGATAGATGGATGGATAGATGAATAGCTAGATGGAGGGGTGTCTGTGGGAACGCTGGGAGGGGATGGCATGAGAGGGCTGCGGAGGTGAAAAGCCACACTGATGCCCTATCACATGTTCTGCTCCCTTAATGCCCCTTCTGATGCCCCTGGGCCTCAGACAGATACTCTTACACAAATGTCACATTCAGCACAGGAACTACTGATAGATAGATAGATAGATAGATAGATAGATAGATAGATAGATAGATAGATAGATAGATAGATAGATAGATAGATAGATAGATAGATAGATAGATAGATGTAAGAGGAATGGAAGAGAATGACAAACACACACTACTCAACTTACAGCTGATCCATCAAGGAAGAGATGCATAATGACAACAAAAGCAGCACAAGCACAAGCACACACACACACACACACACACACACACACATAATGCTATGGCAGATGGAACTGCACCCTGTCCATTTCATTTAAGTTTTATATTTTTTTCATTTGTTTTGCTTTTTTGCCTGATTTTGCTGATCCTAGAAAACTCCCTCTCCTCCTGCGTGTCCCCGTCACAGCACATCAGAGTTCTACATTTGGCCATGGTGTGTGTGTGTGTGTGTGTGTGTGTGTGTGTGTGTGTGTGCGTGTGTGCTTTGCGTGTTCCTGTAAGCCTTAAGCACAGACACTCTTTACAGGTCCCTCTCCCTCCACTTTCCACCACGCCATCCACACACACACACACACACACACACACACACACACACACACACACTATATTCAGGGGCTACGCCCATGTTGTCATCACCCAAAGTCAAAGTTTTTTCTGTGTGGCTGAGTCTGGAGGCCCAGCATTGCCTTGCAGACAATAGTCCCCCCGCCCCCCAAAAAAAAGAAAAAAAGAAACCTCATACCATCCCACAACTGGGGACAAGAACACAGCAACTGTTCCCCCCCACCCCCCACCCCCACGGTCGCCCTGTCCTCAGTGGCCATGACTGGACATGGCTGAAGCACCGAGCCGTTTGCACTTTGAAGTCTTAAGCACTCGACTTTGGGTTAATCGCCTGGCCCCTGATACCAGGCTTATCCTTTAGCACTCCCCCGTTGCATCTGCCTCTCCCTCTCTCCCCCACTCTCTCTCTCCCTCTCTCTTTCTCCCTCTCTCTCTCTCCCCCGCTCTCCCTCTCTCCCCCACTCTCTCTCTCCCTCTCTCCCACTCTCTCTCTCCCTCTCTTTCTTTCCCCCCTCTCTCTCTCCCCCACTGTCCCACTCTCTCTCTCTCCCTCTCTCTTCCCCCCTCTCTCTCTCTCTCTCCCGCTCTCCCACTCTCTCTCTCTCCCCCGCTCTCCTTCTCTCCCACTCTCTCTCTCTCCCTCTCTCTTTCCCCCTCTCTCTCTCTCCCCCGCTCTCCCACTCTCTCTCTCTCTCTCTCCCCCTCCCTCTCTCGCTCTCTTTCTCTCCCACTCTCTCTCTCCCCCCCTCCCCCCCTCTCTCCCTCTTACTCAGGGGCTGTACTCAAGCTCAGAATGAGCCTCTGGCATCGGTGGGGAAAAAAGCCCCTGCTGGTTTAAAAATAATAACACTCGCTGCTCCAGCCGCACCACCGCACCTCATGGTCCTGTGCTGCACCACACCGTACGGCACCTGGCTTCACCTCTACAGCACTCTCAAGGTTGTGTGAGGAGAGAGAGAGGAGAGGAAAGGAAAGGAGAGGCACTTGCCAATGTCTGCAGTCCTCCATAGGCTGAG
>JAIFZK010000208.1:3697500-3707500 GCA_027481765.1 Tenualosa thibaudeaui | reverse complement strand
GAGGAGAGGAGGGGAGAAGAGAGGAGAGGAGAGGAGGGGAGATGAGAGGAGAGGAGTGGAGAGAGGAGAAGAGAGGAGGAGGAGAGAGGAGAGAGAGAGGAGGGAGAGGAGAGAGAGGGAGAGGAGGAGGAGGAGAGGAGAGGAGAGGAGAGGAGGAGAGAGAGAGAGGAGAGAGAGGAGGAGAGGAGAGAGGAGAGGAGGAGGAGAGGAGAGGGGAGAAGAGAGGGAGGAGGGAGAGAGAGAGGAGAGGAGAGGGAGAGAGGGAGAGGAGAGGAAGGGAGAGGAGAGGAGGAGAGGAGAGGAGAGGAGAAAAAGAGAAGAGAGGAGAGGGGAGAGGAAGGGAGAGGAGAGGAGAGGAGAAGAGAGGAGAGAGAGAGAGGAGGGAGAGGAGAGAGAGAGGGAGAGAGGGAGGGGAGGAGAGGAGGAGAGAGAGAGGAGGGAGGAGAGGAGGAGAGGAGGAGAGAGAGGAGAGAGGGAGGGGAGGAGAGGAGGAGGAGGAGAGAGGAGAGAGGGGAGAGGAGAGGAGAGAGGGAGAGAGAGGGAGGAGGGGAGAGGAGAGAGGAGAGAGGAGGGGGAGAGAGAGAGGAGAGGAGAGGGAGAGGAGAGGAGAGGAGAGGAGAGGAGAGGAGAGGGAGAGAGGAGGGAGAAGAGAGAGAGAGAGGAGGGGAGAGGAGGAGAGAGGAGGGGAGAGAGGAGGGGAGAGGAGGGGAGAGGAGAGGAGAGGAGAGGAGGGGAGAGGAGAGGAGAGGAGTGGAGAGGAGAAGAGAGGAGAGGAGTGGAGTGGAGAGGAGAGGAGGAGAGAGGAGAGGAGGGGAGAAGAGAGGAGAGGAGGGAGAGGAGAGGAGGGGAGAGAGAGAGGAGAGGAGAGAGGAGAGGAGGAGAGGAGAGGAGGAGGGAGAGAGAGAGGAGAGAGAGGAGAGGGAGGGGAGAGGAGAGGGAGAGGAGAGAGAGGAGGGGAGAGAGAGAGGAGGGGAGAGAGAGAGAGGAGAGGAGAGGAGAGGAGAGGAGAGGAGAGGAGGGGAGAAGAGAGGAGAGAGGAGGGGAGAGGAGAGGAGAGGAGAGGAGGGGAGAGGAGAGGAGGGGAGAGGAGAGGAGGGGAGAAGAGAGGAGAGGAGGGGAGAGGAGAGGAGAGGAGGGGAGAAGAGGGGTGAGGCAGGGCAGCTGTTGCCTAACATGACTTATCTTACATCTCTCAGTCACCCCCGTTACCCACTGGGGGATTTCTGCAATTGCGTGTGCGCGTGCACACACACACACACACACACACTAACACCACAACAGGCGCACTCTCCATGGACTGCGCTGAAACATCCCAGCCAAATCAGGATGGGGTAGTGTCCCTAACAACAGTGCACACATTTCTCCTGGACTTCCACTGAGTGCCCTGCTCCTCCTAGCAAATCTCCCCACAAGCCCATCACTAGCACTAGCATAGCAATAGCCGTAGCGTTAGCATTAGCGGTAGTGCTAGCATGAGGAGAGGGCCTGTTAAACTGGTGTTTATAGTGCCTATGTGCTCCACAGGATATTGGGATGGATGGGAGTACAACACAGTTCCACATAGATGACTTCAGGACTAGAACTTTCTGTCCTCCCCTGAGCACAGAGGTTTGGGATGCAATTAGTCATTTGAAACTGGGGGATGTGTGTGTGCGCACTGTGTGTGTGTGCGCTGTGTGTGCGTGCTGTACTTCGAAGCCTACTGCTGATGTCTGTTAAAAGCCCAACGCTTTGCAATAGCCTGTTTGTTAGAGCGTATTCATTCACCCTGGGTGCAATCTATGAGGAGACAGCAAAACCAGTGCCAATCAATTCTCTATTTCTGCAAATGCACATGCCGACGAATCAGTTTTTTTTTTATTATTATTATGTTATTCCTTTGCGTGTGTGGGGCTTTGTGGTTTTCTGTGTGAGAGACAGTGTGTGTGTGTGTGTGTGTCTGTAAAAGTGCCAAGCTTGCAGAGTTACTGTCCCTATGGAGAAATCCAAAGGCAGCAGAAAGATTGTGTGTGTGTGTGTGTGTGTGTGTGTAAATGTGTGTGTGTGCGTGTATGTGTGCATATGTGTGTAGGTGCGTATGTCTGTGACTCGTCTAATAAACCTTATAATTACACACATTAATAATTGGAGAGACAGCAGCTCTGCAAGGCCACCAGTGCCAACATCACAGTCTCTGTGAGAGCTGCAATGAATTGAAGGCTACAGCTCACCACCCCTGAAAACTGCACACTAAGCACAACCCACCCACAGTATATCTGAGCTGAGTCCCGCCCACAGACCTGGCCCAGAGCACCGCCGACACTGGCCCAGAGCGCCCACAGACCTGGCCCAGAGCACCGCCGACACTGGCCCAGCCCAGCAGCTGTTGTAAAAGAAGAATCCTGCTCATTGTCCTAATGGACGGCATTGGTCGGGTGCGGTGCGCTGGGGAGGTGAACTTATTTCATTAACTGTATGACAAACAGAGATGGGTACTGCGCGGCCAGGGGAAAACGATGCATGTGGCTCCCTCTGGGATCAATAGGGCACAATCATGAAGCGACCGCTTACGATAATCACTTTAAGAGATTGGGAGCAGAATCAATGGCTTGTTTAATTGAGCACCCTGGGTCTGTTTGTCTGTTTGGCTTTGTCGCTGATGCAGACGGCTGGTGCCCTGTGTTAAATGTGTGTGTGTGTGTCTGTGTGTGTGTGTGTATGTGTGTGTGTGTGTGTGTGTGTGTGTGTGTGTGTGTGTGTTGGGGGGACTGGAAAACATGTAGCTGGTTCAGCTGCACCAACAGTGTCACAGTTTGTTTCAGTTCAACTCAATTACATTTAGGGGTATGAGTCCCCAAACAATGCTGAATGTCTCCAGGCGCCTCCCCACCAAAACCCCCAAGATTTGACACTCCCCTCCCCCGAGCAAAGCGGAGGGAGCTGACTGCTGATGCTGTCATCTGCTCACAACACATGCACCACATCTGGGCTGCAGTGGCAATCCACTGGTGCATTCAAATGACTGCAGAGTGGAGGACTATGGGGGGAGTCTGAGATAGCTGTCTTTTAGAGATAGTAGATGAGTGCGTCTGTTACTCAGCAGGGACAGCAGTGTGACGACAGAAAGAACGTGGCCATGTCACTCACCCTGGGGCGCAATAACAAATACAATGTCTACATGGCCCATGGGAGTGGAAATGAACACCATTGGTCAATCAGACACAAATGAGCACATTGATATTGATGTGGTGGAATGAGTCCATGGAAGATGAACACAAACAGTGTTCCGGTGTGCTGTCTGAAATGTTCTGAGCGCATTGCCAATAAGAGAGAGAGAGAGAGAGAGCTTCTTGATGATCAAACACTCCAATCCTGGCTGTGGCCTGAATGTTTCTGGTCTCCCACACGCTGCAAGGGCAAAGGTCATCAAAACACACTCTGATTAAACCCTCACTGACCCTAATATCGCCTTATTTTTTTTCTTCCACAAACATCTCCAAAACACAATGTAAGGAGTATGCAGTATTTTTTTTCTTTTTTATCTTTTCTTTGAATTATTATTGGATTAATTCAACGCTCCAACAACACTAAAGGAATGATCACCTGGGCGTGCAGTGTTGTGCAGTAGGTTATAGATCCCATTTTACATCTATTCGGTGTCCAGCAGTGATGTTATTCCAAAGGCATGACAAACAGGGATGTTTGTAGCTGCACATGTGCATCCTATAAAGCATGCATGTTTGTGTTGGTCATGTTGCAGTCATTTGTGAACATTATCCCAGGCCAAAGGAAAATTAAATAAACACAAACGGAATCTGCCTCAAAAGCAGAGAGGATGGGATAAACTAGAATAGAATGAAATCTGTCTCTTCTTTATGTCTTTCATTTCAAATGTGTTAACAATGCAATATGTTTATATCTGAACAATGTATTTTGCATTTTTGATGTCAACAACTTTTTTGTGCATTTATCGATTAAAAATATTGGCAACGGGAAAAACCCACTACATCTTCAAAGCACCTTGTTTTGTCTTTCCAAGAGCAAGCAACATCAGCCTGATCGAGAGCCCCACGTTATTTTAACCTTCAGCTCTCCACTCTCCAATTACGGGCTAAAGCCTCACCACTCATCAGATTGGTCCTCTGGAGGATGATTGGGGAATTATGGGTAATTCTGCTTATTTTCCTCCACCTCTTTCCATTTTGGTTTGCCAAGCGTTTGCTCCATGCGTCCATGCAGCAGCCAGAGAGATGATTTGTAAAAGGTCTGGTCATATTCAAAGACCAATAGAAAATCCAACAACTTACGAGACCGTTCACCAATAATGTGCTCTGATGTGATGTCTTAATTTCAAACACAAACATAATTTGTTAAAAAAAATTTTTTTTGAAGTGTAACATTTATGCACCTAAGGTGACTAGTGGTTACTCCAGCTCCTGCCTATAAGCTAACTGACACCTAAGGTGACTAGCAGCTTCTCCAGCTCCTACCTATAAGCTAACTGACACCTAAGGTGACTAGCAGCTTCTCCAGCTCCTGCCTATATGCTAACTGACACCTAAGGTGACTAGCAGCTTCTCAAGCTCCTGCCTATAAGCTAACTGACACCTAAGGTGACTAGCAGCTTCTCCAGCTCCTGCCTATATGCTAACTGACACCTAAGGTGACTAGCAGCTTCTCCAGTTCCTGCCTATAAGCTAACTGACACCTATGGGGGGTTGTGGCTCCCGAAGGCGCTGGAGAATTTGATGATTCAGAGGGTGGCCTTGTTTTGAGACAGCGGATAACGAAGAGGAAAATGAAACTCTCTCTCTTTCCCTCTCTCTATTTCATGTTCTCAGTGTGTGTGTGTGTGTTGTGTGTGTGTGATAGGGTAAGTGGTCATTCCGGCAGATGGGATGTGCTAAAGGCAGGCAAGTGAGATGATTGGTAAAGAAACATTATACAGGCAGGCGGGTGAGATGATTGGTTAGATCTATCCCAGAATATTCTAAAGGCAGGCGGGTGAGATGATTGGTTAGCCCTATCCCAGAACATTCTAAAGGTGGGCGAGTGGATTGGTTAGCCCTGTTTCCAGAACCTTCATGTGTGTCGCTAAGCAACTGTGAAACCTGTGTGACCCTGTCAAGCAGCAGATCTTCACTGGCCTGGGGGTTGTTTTGGGTTGTTTTGCCACCTGTTTACATCTGATTTAGGAGTCGGAGTCCATGTGTATCCTATTCAGCCCTCCAGCAGTAGAGCATAATCACTCATTAGACCAGTACAGGGACACTTGCATTCTTCAAGAACATGTTACTCCCATCAGGATGTGTCAGTCTGATGAGGACCCAAATGAGTTACTCTCATTAAACTCCGGTATGTTGGCATTGCTGCAGGTGGAACCCCCCAGGCCCATAGTGCTGATGTCTAGACCTGTTTGGGGGACGGGGGCGGAGACGGGGACGGGGACAGGGACAGGGGGTGTCTATATCAGTCCTCATGTCTTTTGCTTGCAGCAGCATCCACAGTGACAAAGTGTCACAGCTTATAAACATCATTAAAGCCAGAAAAGCATTGTTACAGAAGCTCGCCTGCAAAGATCTTTATAATTTATGGTGAATGTGCTAAATGACCTTGATGCACTATGTTTAATTCTCCTTGTGCTTTCCTCTGGTTGGGCTTGGAGGCCTGATTGCAATGCATGCTCTTCAGAATGGCATAGATAGAAATGCTTTATCTATCAAGGGCAATTATACACACAGCATGACAGCATGTTTATGTTCATGTTTATCGTTTGTTGGCTGATGCTTTTTTTCAAAGCCACTAACAATAATAGACAATAATAATCTCTGTCCACCCGTGCTTTGAGTGTGTGTCCACCCGTGCTTTGAGTGTGTGTGTGTGTGTGTGTGTGTGTCCACCCTTGCTTTGAGTGTGTGTGTGTGTGTCCACCCGTGCTTTGAGTGTGTGTGTGTGTATGTGTATGTCCACCCATGCTTTGAGTGTGTGTGTGTCCACCCATGCTTTGAGTGTGTGTGTGTGTGTGTGTGTATGTGTGTGTGTGTGTGTGTGTGTCCACCCATGCTTTGAGTGTGTGTGTGTGTGTGTATGTGTGTGTGTGTGTGTCCACCCGTGCTTTGAGTGTGTGAGTGTGTGTGTGTATGTGTGTGTGTGTGCCCACCCGTGCTTTGAGTGTGTGTGTGTGTATGTGTGTGTGTGTGTGTGTGTCCACCCGTGCTTTGAGTGTGTGAGTGTGTGTGTCCACCCGTGCTTTGAGGAGCTTCCTCTCAGGCCAGTGGACAGGAGATGGTGGCTGCCAAAGGAAGTGACGCTGACTTTCTGATGTCTCAGCGTGGGCCCTGACAGCTCGGCCCTCTGGACAATAAATCAGCCCCTTTCACTATCAGGATCAGAGCTCCTCCTGGACAGCACACAGGAAATGCAGGAAGAAGAGGAGAGAAGGAAAGAGAAATCCTCCCTCTTTCTTCCTTTCTTTCTCTCTCTCTCTCTCTCTGAAACTTGAGAAGGTTTAAAAAAAACAACAACGCTGCCTGTAACTTTTACAGACCCAGGAGTGTACAGCTCCTCCAACTGGCTTGGCTCTGCTCAGACAAATTTCCAGTGAGGGCTTCTATCCCCGCGTACCACATGGAAGATAAGAATAGCACATCTCCTCCTCCTCCAAGAACAACAGCACGTAGACGGCCCTTTAATCCACGGGAGGCTTAATGGAGGCTTGTGTGATAAGACAGATGTGAGCCAACACTCACCCTGTCCTGCCACAACACTGCCTTGGTGGGACACCACATTGATGATGACCACAGGGTTTTGGGTGGCTGACGTTGCTTTCTTTTCATAGACCTAGCAGTGTTTTGGGGTGTCGCTGAATGCTTTATGGTCTATGGTTCTACCTCGTACTCAGTGACAAAGAATTCCTTCCAGGATCCCACTGAAACCATTTTGTACCAAACAGGCCAAGCTTAAGTGACTCATTAGTCATCTTTTTTAATTTAGTCATTTATGTGTGTCATTATGCATGACAAGAACTAACTGGGGTCAGTACATTTACCTATTTTCATTCAACAGATGACTCTCTTCAAGCTGTAGTGCAGATAAGGTTTAGATCAGGACTAGCCAGGAGTCAAGCTTGTGACCTTGGCTAATAGCATCCCATTTGACAAGATGAGCTACAAGTGTCTACCAGCTGAGAGGGAACTGAAGGCAGTTAGCCCATGTCTCCCCCACCTGCCTCTGGATGCCAAAGTGGGTTAAGTGGTGTATTTACACAGTCCCAGCAGGCTGATGCACCAAGGAGATACTTCTCCTGGAAGGTTAACTTGGGGTTTGGTCCACATCCAGGAAGGGCTGTTTTGTGAAAGGAGGACTCAAACTTGCATAGTTGGCTAAGGGATCATTCTCTGACACACACCGAGGGGAGTGTGTAATGATCATTCTCTGACACACACCGAGGGGAGTGTGTAATGATCATTCTCTGACACACACCGAGGGGAGTGTGTAGTGGAGTAGTAGTGAGAGGCAGCTCGACCGGAGGCCTGGCTGGACACACTTTGGCTTTTCTCAGGGTTAGTGCCGGTCCAATAGGAGCCGGAGTGACGACAGACGGCTCATTCTCTCTAGAGCCAGACTGAGCGATGGTGGTGGGGGTGGGAGTGGTGGTGGAGTGGGTTGGCGCTGAGGACACCAGGCACACTGGAGATGTGGCTCAGTATTCTAATCTCATTCATGCTGACCATCATGGACCTCTAGCTGTGTGTTCAGTATGTTGGCCTTCAAAACACACCCCAGACACAATACTCAAAACAAACCCCAGACACAATACTCAAAACACACCCCAGACACAACCCTCAAAACACAACCCACACACAACACTACAAACCCCCCCAACACAATACTCAAAACACAACCCACACACAACACTCAAAACACACCCCAGACACAACACTCAAAACACAACCCACACACAACACTACAAACCCCCCCAACACAATACTCAAAACACAACCCACACACAACACTCAAAACACACCCCAGACACAACACTCAAAACACAACCCACACACAACACTACAAACCCCCCCAACACAATACTCAAAACACAACCCACACACAACACTCAAAACACACCCCAGACACAACACTCAAAACACAACCCACACACAACACTACAAACCCCCCCAACACAATACTCAAAACACAACCCACACACAACACTCAAAACACACCCCAGACACAACACTCAAAACACAACCCACACACAACACTACCACCCCCCCCCCCCAACACAATACTCAAAACACAACCCACACACAACACTCAAAACACACCCCAGACACAACCCTCAAAACACAACCCACACACAACACTACAACCCCCCCCCCTAACACAACACTCAAAACACAACCCACACACAACACTACAAACCCCCCCAACACAATACTCAAAACACAACCCACACACAACACTCAAAACACACCCCAGACACACAGTGCCAAGTTATGAACAATACAATACTTCAGGGGAAGAGAATTACAATGTGAGTGGCATTATATCACACATAGATAGATAGACAGACAGACAGATATAGATAGATGTGTGTGTGTGTGTGTGTGTGTGTGTGTATGGGTGGGTTGAGTGGTTGTTAAGGCTGAGGGTACAGCTGGTGATTAGGTGTGTCCTCACCTGTTTGACGCGGTCGGGGTTGACAGTGGTCTGAGGCTGCAGTATGCTGACAGGCTCTGTCTTCTGAGCGCTCTGGGGCATCTCCCTCACCTTCTCAGCAATGAAGTTATGGACCGAGTTCAGCGCCTCCACCGTGCCCTGGATCAGGCACACACGCTCCGTTGTGCCTGTCGGAAGAGAACAAAACACAAAAACAAAAGTCTCGTTGAGTTCAGCATTCAGTCAAAAAAACAAGAAAAACTACACAGGGTAGCGACAGGTCATGGAACGAAGAGCCGCTCATTCACACGTTTGCACACCATATGCTGTGGAGGATCTCCGCCAAGCTTCTTCATAAAAAGCCATTATTACACACTAATAACTCCTAGCCGGCTCCCCCCTTGTCTTAGCTACATAAACCCCTAAATTACAGTACTCAGCACAGACGCATGCCAGCTCACTGGGCGCACATGTTTGTCGTCTCGTAAAAAAAAGGACCTCAGAATGATTTTTCTCTAACTTGCTACTCGCTTTACGGACTGGAGACGGGGTTTGGCCTGTGGCTGTTTCTACCCAGTCTGAGACACAATCACTGTATCTCTGTGGCTGTATCTCTTCAGCCCTGTAAACAGGACGTCCATATGACTGCCCCTTGACTCGCTACATGCTACGTGCTAACACTGCTCGTTCTTTACGGACTGGAGTGGGCTTTGGCTTGGTGCTGTTTCCACTCAGACTCAGAGGCGCAATCACTGTATCTCTGTGGCAGGCCCTTGTTTTCTCTCTCAGTCACTCTGCTGTTGTTGTTATGAAGGCTGGCAAGCTGGCCTGCAGTGATGTCATTGGGCAACTTTCTTCGAAGACATGGGTCAACTGATATCAACCGACTCCGACAGGAAAACAGGGAAGGAAGAAAAAAAAGAAGAAAACACTGTTGCATAAACAGGGAAAATGAAAGGAGAAAAAACACATGACACAAGGACCAACACAAGCACTAGTAAGGAAACCACAGAGGGAGTGAGAGAGAGAAAGACAGAGAGCATATTTTGATGCAGTGTTAGGGATCAGGACAGTTCGGTACTTGGAGACGACACGGCTTTAACACATCTGTTCATTGTCATGCTGCATAGCTTAGCGGGGGGGTGGGGGGTGGTTAAGCTGACTGCAACAGCTGCACAAACACACACTTGAACCCCTCTTCTATTTCGGGGGCCCTGGTCAGTCCAGCCAATCTGCAGTGGCTTATATTGCGTTCCGCAGTCTCCATATTCAATCAATTCAAACATGACACCACCTACCCCATCCTAATCTCTATCAGAGTGCAGAACATGGGGGTGGAGTGGTGTGGTGGTGTTTGTGTGTG
>JAIFZK010000208.1:3687500-3692500 GCA_027481765.1 Tenualosa thibaudeaui | reverse complement strand
GAGAGCAGAAGGACAGAAAGAGAAAGAAATAAAGAAAGAAAGAAAGAAAGAAAGAAAGAGAGAATAAAAAACAGCCATCACCCTTCCTCTATGACTCCATCTTTCCTGTCTGGCCACACACACACACACACACACACAGACACACACACACACACACTTCAGCCCACTCCCCTGTAAACTGTCTAGTCTCACGAGAGACCATTGTCTCACTGCTCAGACACATCCCTCTCTATCTCATACACACACACACACACACACACACACACATGCTTCCACATGTACAAAATAACATGCACCCACACACACACACACACAAAGCTAAACTAGACGCATGAGACCCTGTAGTTCTATGAGAACATGTGTGTGTGTGTGTGTGTGTGTGTGTGTGTGTGTGTGTGTGTGTGTGTGTGCGCGCATATGCAAGTCAGTGTGTCACAGTGTGAACACCAGCCTGAAAACACACACTCACACACACACAAACACACAAACACACACACAAACACACACACACAAACACACACACACACACAAACACTCTCTCCTGTACACGGGTGGGTGAAGGGGGTCAGCCCGGGCACATGATTAAGCTGGTCGTCACGGCAACTGGCAGACCCCCTGAAAATATTGTGGGGCAGCTGCCGATGATGCAATGTGTTATTAGCTGAGCATGGGGGCTCAGGGCTGGGTAGCCTGGGAGGCAGAGCAGTGCAGTGCACTGACTCGCTCCATGGTGCATGTGCTTATGCAATCAACACAAGACACACGCTGCCTTTTGCGGGGTGTTGAAGGGGTTCAGGGGTGAGAGTATGGGGTGAGGGAGTGTGTGTGTGTGTGTGGAGGGGGTTGGAATGAGGACTTACAGGAAATTTGGAAATGGTTTCCAGGTGAAATCACTTTGTGTCTTACAGAACTAGTTGGGTGATTTATGCTTGCCATGTACAGTACCTGGAGAGCAGAGAAAGCCATGTGGTTGCTGACGTGGTGTGTGTGTGTGTGTGTGTGTGTCTGTGTGTGTGTGTGTGTGTGTGTGTGTGTGTGTGTGTGCAATTCAGTGCATATCCAGGTGAAGTTTAACGGCAACGACTGTTAGATCTATCAGCTGGCGGGAGGCAGCGGCAGTGATTTGCATTTCCAGTATAGGTGAAGTACAAACACACACACACACACACACACTTACTCACACACTCACTCACACACTAACTAACTCACTCACACACACACACACACTCACACACAGCTCAGCTCAGCTCAGCTCAGCCCATCTCAGCCCATCTGAGCTCGGCGTGGCTGAAGAACAGCATAGGAAGGATAAGGAGAGTCTCCAAAGAATAACAAAAGCACTTGGAAGAAAAGGGGGAATTCTTCTTTAGTGATGTCATTCTCACTGGAGAGGTCCAGGCCCACTCTCCCCTCTCTCTCTCTCTCTCTCTCCCTTTCTTTCCTTATGAAGCTCAAGTAAGGGGGCCAACTAAGTGCACCCCCTCCTCCAACGAGCTCCTCCACCCAGTCCAGTCCCCACCCGACTCTCCGGCGATGTCGCCGTGGTTACCGGTGGTGTGTGACGCAGTGCAGGAGTGAGCTCTACAGGACAGCCCTTCATCTCTTCTCTCCTCTTCTCCTCCCTCTCTTTCCCTCTCTCACACACACACACACTCTGCAAAGACTCCCTTTTCTCTCTTCTCTCATCCCTCGCTCTCTCTCACACATACACACAAATCCTCTCTCAAAACACTCTCACTCCAAAGCATGTAAATACACACACACACACACACACACATTCACCCTCAAAGACCCGCACTGACATGTACACACAGACACAGACAAGCAGACTCTCTCACATCTCACATACACACACACACACACGCATACAGACACACACTCCTTTCACACATCAGTGACAGTTCACAGTGGGCATAGGCACAAAAAGGGAGAGACAAGACAGAGAGAGAGAAGGAACAGAGAACAGTGTGTGTGTGTGTTTGCATGAATGTGTGTGTGTGTGTGTATGTGTGTGTGTGTGTGTGTGTGTGTGCAGGCAGAGAGAGATGAGGAAAAACAGTAGACAAGAGGGGGTCAGTGAAGAGGCGGAAAGAGAGAGAGAGAGAAAGAAAGAAAGAAAGAAAGAAAGAAAGAGAGTAAGAGAAAGACAGGGTCAGTAAAGAGCAAAAGTGTGAGAGGCAGTTTGAGGGAGGGAAGCCAGAGGTTAGAGAGAGAAAGAAAGAGAGAGAGAAAGAAAGAGAGAGAGGGAGAGAGTGGCTCAGTGAAATGAAAGAAATGTGAGGCAGATTGAGAGAGGACAAAAACAGAGCTAAACCTGTGTGTGTGTGTGTGTGAGAGAGAGAGAGAGAGGAAAGGAAAGAGAAAGTGATAAAGAGATGGTTCTTTTATTCCATATGTACAATCTGCCAATAAAAATGGGTGGGGGGAAGATGAAGGGGCTCACATTCCATGGAGAGAGAGAGAGGGGGATAGAGAGAGAGAGAGAGAGACTTTCAACTGCTGAATACCCCTGAAAGCCCTGCATATTTGTACATAGTTATTGCTGCAGAATCAAAAGGTGATCACCTATTACTGGGCCATGGCAATGCAGTGGGAGCAGTCTGAATGCAGGACTCTGGAGTCAGAACCTGCACATTATTTGTGGGTTGGCCACAGCTAAAAACAACCTCAATGATTTGTTTTGTGTCCCCCTAGCATTGATCCAAGCACCCTTGGGGGCGAGAAGAAAAAAACTAAAGTGTGAGAAAGACACTTATCTGCCCAAAACCTCTCCCTTGACAGGCTTGCATCATACTGGAGACCTGATACACACACTTCTGTCCGTGCCGTGGCCAGCATCCCCCCGCCTGCCTGACAGTGCTGGGAGATGTGAGCTCCATCACACGGCATCAGCGTAACCTTCCCCTGGAATGGCCCCTGAGAGGTGGGACTCAGCTGTGGCCGCCGGACCTCCCCTTCAGCGTGGAAAATGTGGTGGAGGTAGAGGATAGCCAAGAGCCACCTGACTGTGTGCCACATCTGGGCCAGGAGCACTTCCAGAGGCTTCTTTTCTCGGAGTTAGAGTGAGGCTGGTGTGTTATGTAGATTAAAGCCGGAGGAATGGAAACAGAAAACTCCACTGAGGGTTTATGGTTGTGGAGGTCAGATTCTCTCCTCCCCTCTCCTCTCTTCTTCCCCCTCTCACTGTGGCCCGTGATCCAGAGGCCCGCTGTCCAGCACGCTGCACTGTGGCCCGTGATCCAGAGGCTCACTATCCAGCACACTGCACTGTGTCCGTGATCCATAGGCTCACTATCTAGCATGCAGCACTGTGGCCCGTGATCCAGAGGCTCACTATCCAGCACACTGCACTGTGGCCCGTGATCCAGAGGCCCACTATCCAGCACACTGCACTGTGGCCCGTGATCCAGAGGCCTGCTATCCAGCGCACTGCACTGTGGCCCGTGATCCAGAGGCTCGCTCTCCGGCGTAACACGCAGGGGCGCGTGATTCACAACACGGGCACAGCCTCGACCCACTGGCTGACAGACTCCCGCAGTGACGGGGGTTGAAAGGATGTTGAAAGGATGTCTTCTTCCCCCCCTCTCCTCTCCCCTCCTCTCCTTTCTCTCCTCTCTGCTCCTCTGCTTTCTCTCCTCTCCCCTCCTCTCCTATCTCTCCTCTCTGCTCCTCTGCTTTCTCTCCTCTCCCCTCCTCTCCTTTCTCTCCTCTCTGCTCCTCTGCTTTCTCTCCTCTCCCCTCCTCTCCTTTCTCTCCTCTCTGCTCCTCTGCTTTCGAGGGTTCAGAGACCCGACCACACGTCCAGACTGGGCTTCTAGAAACTCTCTGCTCAGACCTGTTTGCTATTCCTCAGTGAGTAGACCAGTAATGTGCCACCGTTTATCACGCCTCTTACATCTCTCACAGTAAATGCAAGTCCTCCATCCTCCAAGTGTTACTTAGAAGATAAGAGAAACTCTCTATATTCTATCAGCATGTGTTGATGTTTATTTTTAAAATGTAATATTTCACTTTTTTATTTAAAACTTACAATTGTATAATGATATCAAATGATCTTATTACTTTTTGAAATACTTTCAAAGCATTCACAGGCGTTTGTGTAGGGTGAGCTCTACCAGGTCCACCCAGAGACTCCACACACACACACACACACATACACACACACACCTCTGTGATTTTTATGGGTTCGCATTCATCAGATGAATTCCACCCTCACACTCTGCATTCATCTGCTTTTCTTTGGCTAAGCTGAGTGCAAACAGATCTGAGTTTGTCTGATAAATTATCACCCATAGTTTCCCTTTATGTCTCCTTTAGGACATGTATGGCCTTGTTATATGCCTACCTATTACACCTAAAGCCATGTAGCTTTACAACTAAACAACACAAATGGTCTTCCTAGCATATCTGTCTTCATCCTCTGGCTACATGGTAGAGAGGTCCAGCTTCAGAAAATCTAAGTCCTACCACATATCTATTCCAACTGTTTACATAAATTTAAACTAATTTGAACTGGCAGAACTAGCCAGATGAATTAGCTAATGAGATTAAATTAGCTAATGAGTGAGATTAACCTGCCTGAAGAGCACAGGTAGACCCAATACATGGCAAGACGTTCAGCTTAGTTTCTGGAGGCCGGACTTTTCCACAAAATGATCTAAAAACCCCAAAATCTGTGGCTTTCTTCCCTCCATAACAGTTTGGCACTCTGATGGTAAATCTTGTCACGAAGTACGATGGCAGAGCGTCAGTCAGGCAGCCACTCCATCGGCTCGCTATCCAGCACGCTGCACTGTGGCCCGTGATCCAGAGGCCCGCTATCCAGCACGCTGCACTGTGGCCCATGATCCAGAGGCTCACTATCCAGCACAATGCACTGTGGCCCGTGATCCAGAGGCCTGCTGTCCAGCACGCTGCACTGTGGACCGTGATCCAGAGGCTCACTATCCAGCACACTGCACTGTGTCCATGATCCATAGGCTCACTATCTAGCATGCAGC
>JAIFZK010000208.1:3620000-3675000 GCA_027481765.1 Tenualosa thibaudeaui | reverse complement strand
GTATGTGGTGTACCGATGAGTACTAATTATCACTGGTTTCACAGAGGCAAGACTAGGCTTTCTCTTTGTGGTGTGTTTCTAAGCACTTTGTTGTGCTGGTTATCTAAAGCAGGATCCTCCAGGTCGGTCACAGTGTCAAAGCCTGTTCTGATCACAGCAGCATTTGAAAAGGTCACTACAACGCGAATGCAGATTTGGTTGTCACTGTGCTCAGTTCTCTTTCTTTTCACTTCTCTCTTCCTCCTTTTCACTCCTCTCTCTTCTCATAGTGTCTCTGTCCTTCCATCAGCTTCCATTTACCGCTGACCTTTACAATGGTGGCAAAGGCACCTGACTGGCCGAGAGAGGAATGTACAACCAGAAAATGTGTGATGTGTGTGTGTATGTGTGTGTGTATGTGTGTGTGTTTGTGTGTGTGTATGTGTGTGTGTATGTGTGTGTGTATGTGTGTGTGTTTGTGTGTGTGTGTGTGTGTGTGTGTTTGTGTGTGTGTATGTGTGTGTGTATGTGTGTGTGTATGTGTGTGTGTTTGTGTCTTTCAGGGTCTGCCTAAATTTGCTGACTTTCAAACTAACTATTCACATTCACACTGTGACTGTCAGACACACACACTCTCTCAAACACCCCCCCACACACACACACAGTCACATCAATAGCAAAGCATACAATAATGTACACACACACTTTCAGACACACAGACCCGCAAGTGACAGACAACTTCCTCCCCTACACCTGCTTTCCTTGGAGCAGAGGGGACCTCCAGTGTGTGTGTGTGTGTGTGTGTGTGTGTGTGTGTGTGTGTGTGTGTGTGTGTGCATGGGGGGTTAGGAGGATGAGGATAGGGGGTGGTTTGCCTCTGAAGCTGTCACTTTCATTCTCGTCTCTGTAGCAACCAAGTGTGGCAGCCAACAAAGCTGTCTTTGTCTCCGGAGAGAAGAGGGCGGGTCTTATGCTCAAAGGGGGAGGGGTTAGGAGAAGGGGGGGGGGGCAAGAAATTGCTCCCTATGTTTGGATTGGTACACAATCACACACACACACACACACACACACACAAACACACACACACACACACACACGTCCTGATTTCCCATCCGCAGCTTATCTGGAATGGTAGCCATGCTTTTTCTGTCAGAGCAAAGGATGATGGGATATCACAGATCATAGATCCACTTCCCACCCCCAACTGCGCCAGACACACACACACACACACACACACACCAATCACACTGTCCTCCTCTGCACCCTTCTGCTGTTATTTTCTTGCCCTGCGGTGGGGGTGGGGGTGTGTGTGTGTGTGTGCGTGCGCAGAGGTGGCAGATTTGCTGCCTGCTGCCGCCGCTGTAAAGCCTGTGTGTTACGTGACCAAGCATCGAGGACAGCTGACCTTCCTCAAGCCTGCCTCTCCTCTGTGCTTTAACGGCTCAGTGCCTCAGCCAACGACTGACAGGCGGCCATATTGGTTTGCTCGTTTTTTTTTTTTGAGAAATGGCATCTTAGTCGTCATATTTTGTTGTTATTGTTGTTGTTAAGGGGAGATCAACACAATAATCTATATTTAGTGGTGAAAACACCACAAATAAAGAAGTATGGATTCTGGTTTGTCATGAAAGGCATTTCCGTAACCTCATCCAGACAGACAAAAAAAAACACACATGGAGTCCTTGTTGTTTTGGACGACAGCATGTTTCCCAAAAACAAATCAGGCAAAATCCTCCTTGGGTTTGGTCTGGTCACGCTTGGACTGTTCAACTGGACAGAACCCAGTGTTCCTGACGTGCGGCAGAAACATGGGAATACTGCTGTTTGATGAGGCAGGTGTGTGTGTGTGTGTGAGTGTGTGTGTGTGTGTGTGTGTGTGTGTGTGTGTGTGTGTGTGTGTGTGTGTGTGTGTGTGTGTTATATGTGTACATGTCTCTTAGTGTGCACACACACATGTAAGAATGTGTGCGTGTGTGCATGTATGTGTGTGTGTGGTGTAATTGTGATGATCTCGTCAGAAAGACAGAGAGGATTTGACAGGGAGCCGAGTGCAGGCGGGTGGACGTCTGTCCTGTCCTGTCCTGTCCTGTCCTGTCCTGTCCTGTCCAATCCAGTCCTGTCCAGTCCTGTCCAATCCTGCTCAGCCGTATCCTCCAAGCCAACACAGACAGACCAGACAGACAGCGACAGACCAGCAGGCGGGCCCCACATCACCCAACACACCAAACCCCCCAA
This sequence comes from Tenualosa thibaudeaui, assembly GCA_027481765.1. Taxonomy (NCBI): domain Eukaryota; kingdom Metazoa; phylum Chordata; class Actinopteri; order Clupeiformes; family Clupeidae; genus Tenualosa; species Tenualosa thibaudeaui. The sequence goes on along the minus strand of JAIFZK010000208.1, from coordinate 3,672,786 downwards.
ACACCACCATTATTATCCTGCTGTTCCACACCACTCTCACGTGGGCCAAAAACTCTTCAAACCTTCTAGTCTAGCCACTGATACTATTTACTAATGCTATTCAGTCATGCTATTCAAAGAGAAAGAAACTGTGTTGACACCTCACTGTTGTGTAACAACACACCAGATCTATAAAACATATACTATCTTAATGCGATGGGCGTATATTAAACATATATATGTATATATGTAGGGTCTACAGTATATATGTCCCCCTCTGTAAGATTCATATGTTCTATAATCACTGGTGTTTGTGTGTTTACTGCAGTAGCATCTCAGGATGATGGATGGTGCATTCATTGATGTCAGATCAATATATCCACACATCTGTAAAATCCATAGGGGTATTAATCAGTGTCATTGTCAATAAGATCTGCACTAGCAGATGAGCTGTAATGCACTCTGACTGTGTGTGTGTGTCTGTGTGTGTGTGTGTGTGTGTGTGTGTGTGTGTGTGTGTGTGTGTGTGTGTGTGTGTGTCTAAAACCCAGTGGGTATTTCACATGGCCCGTGTGCCCCTGCTGACCACACAGATTTCAGGATGGGTATAAAAGAGTAATGAGTCTGACTGGATAGAAATAGTGACCTGTCATAAGAGGGGTTTTAGCAGTGTGTGTGTGTGTGTTTATGTGTGTGAGAGAGAGAGAGACCGTGTCAGTTTTACTTACGCACACAGAAACACACACACCACACCAACCCCCCCCACACACACACATACACACACACACATGTGCATGTAGAGAAGCAGCCAACATTTGGAAACATAAACTTCTAAAACTGCATGAGTTGAGATATAACACATTCTTGAGGGGCCTTCACAAACACACACACACACACACACACTCTCACACACACACCCACACATAAACATTTCTCTCCAGACAGATGGGAGACCAGACCAGCCCCCCCCCCCCCATACCCCCACTCCTGCAGAACGGACAGAAGGGACAGAGATCAGTCATAACGTCAGCGATGCCATTGTCATTAAGATGGCTCTGCCCCTCTCCATTGTGCCAGAAAGTTCTATCCCCCTCTCTCCGCCATTCAAACCACTGGATCAGTAATTGGTTTCCTCCCCTTCCTTTCTCCACTCTTTTCTCTTTCTCTGACCCCCCCCCCATGTCTCAGAACCTTTCTCTTTCTCGGATGCCTTACAATACCCTTTGCCCCCCCGCCCACCTCCTACCTCCCCCCATGTCTCAGACCACTACAATGCCACTAGTCTCCTTGTTGTGTGCAGAAACCAGCTCTCTCTCACACTCTCTCTATCTGTCTCTTTCTATCTCTCTCTCACTCTTTCTATCTGTCTCTCTCTTTCTGTTTGCCTCTTTCTTGTGCTCCAGTCTGAGATGGATGAAGGCATCCAAACCTCAGCTTTAAATGAGGCGTTTAATGCTTAGATCTTAATAGCAGCCATTTAGCTTGCATACATGAGAAATCACTGACTCACATGCATACACATACCCACCAGTGCTCTTCCTCCTTCTCTCTCTTACACTTACACACACACACACACACACACACACACATACACACACACATACACACACACATACATACCTTTATAACTACATGCACACTCAGATACACACACTCACATACACACACAATCTCTGTCAATGTCTGTCTCCCTCACACTGGTGCACACAAAGACATAAAGATGCACACTTTTGTAAATAAATGCGCACACACACACACACACACACACACACAGGTCTGGGTGATGACAGAGCAGCACTGCGTCTGAGTGGCGGCGGTGGCAGCAGGGGAGCAGTTGCTCCAGAGAGACTCTGAGCTGTCGGAGAGCCACAGCTGGGAGGCCCTTTGTCATGCCCCGGCACAAAGGGAGGATTGAGGCAGCCTATTTCTGACTCCCCACACATGAAATCGCCCAATAATCCAAGACACACACACACATGCACACACACTCAGAGACAGACACAAACATATGACACCCTCCCCCCATACAACCTCCATCATATCATGGCCCACAACCAATCAGGATTACCAATCCATCTCAGCCTGTCACCATCGCTATCTGTGATTGGCTGAGCCGCAGCAGAGTGCTGTGCCACTGGGTTCATTACTGGGATGGCAACCAAGATCACTAAGGCAGCCATTCACACTGCCAAATAAGCCTCTTTATAGGAGACAACAAAAGCCCTGGATGCTTCATTGCTCCACACCAAACACACAATGTCAAACAAACACCTATAAACACACAAAGAGAATACACATCTAATATTAAACAAAGATGATCAGTGCAATGTGCATAATCACTTATCTTCCCATAGACATACTGATGTATGTATGTATGTGTGTGCACGCATGTGTGTGTGTGAGTGTGTGTGTGTGTGTGTGCGTGTGTGTGTGTGTGTGTGTGTGCGCGTGTGTCTGCACGTGTGGGTGTGTGTGCCTGGGAGAGAGTAAAACCCCAGCGGAGGAGGAGAGAGAGTCCATATGGCCCATCTGTGTGTGTAAAGTCAGGGGTGGGTGGACGTCATTGGCATCGGAAGCCACTAGCTGTGCCTTGTGGCGAACACACACCATGGAACCTTCAGTATGCACAAAACACACCCAAGCACAGTGGGAAACGCCGCTAATGTCCGTTAACATCTGCCTGTCTGTCTGCACCCCGCACGTATCATATGCATGCCAGTAGTCTTCAATGCAATCAGAGAACCACCCTCTCTCTCTCTCTCTCTCTCTCTCACATTCTCGCTCATTCTCTCTCTCTCTCTTTTTCTCTCTCTATTTCCTACCTCATCTAGACTCTCTGCTGGGCTATTATGTGTAATTCAAATGAACTGCAGCTTTAATTAAGCGACTTGTGTGTGTGAGTTAGTGTGTAGGTGATCAGGATTAATTCATGGGATTCACAGGAGTCTCCTCCTCACTCACAGAGTGAGAAAGTGCCTCGTTCTTCCAGAAATGAAAATCTCACACAGCACCTGCTTCCTTATTTAAAGCCAGTTGCTTCTGGATGTAGAGAACGTTACTGGCTATTGCACTGTGTGTGTGTGTGTGTGTGTGTGTGTGTGTGTGTGTGTGAGGTAGAGATTTTTGGGTTGCAGTTGCCCCATTCTCAGTTCCCTGCTGAATTGATCTCTGGGATATATTTGCACTTTTCTATTTATGGGCAACTCCACAGAGATAGACAGATAGAGAGAAAGAGAGAGAGAGAGAGAGAGAGAGAGAGAGAGGGGAAGGGAGAGAGAAAGAAAACCTGCACATGGTGTCTGTGAATTCACTGCACCCCTGGGACAGCAGAGTGTGTGTGGGGGGAGTGAGTGAGTGACACACAGCACAGAGATAGGATAGAGAGATAAAGAGACTGAAAGAGAGAGAGAGAAAGAAAGAGTGAGGAGAAAATAGAGGAAGAAAGAAGGGTGCAATAGAAAAGGGGGTATATTGTTGGATACCACCAACACACCCAGCACCTATGTGTGTGTGTTCATGTATGTATGTGTGTGTGTGTGTGAGACTAGATCAAGTGAATAACATCAAATATGGCTGAGTGGTCCAGGTGCCCTGCCTCCTCCTCACTGGGGACTGTCTCGGAGATTGATCAGCTCTGCCTGGTGGCTGACTCTGACAGTGACTGATCTGGCCTGCTGCTGAGGCTCTGCTCCTGCTGGGAAGGGCAAGTGTGTGATGATGACGATGACGAGGAAGAGACGACGGACAGCAGGAGTATAGGGGGAGTGGTAGCCACGGCGACAGTGACAGTCACAGTCACAGCATCGTTCAGCAGCAGCAGCCGTGGTGACGGGGCGTTAAAACCCTCCCTCTGTCACTCCTGCGTGTTTCAGAGACGCCCACCAAGGTCAATGCATTCACAGCCCCTGGACTACAGAGCCGCTAATAATACCAACAACGTAACTCCAAAGCAGCCCCACATAGCCGTGGCAACACTAGTTGCAACACAGTGATGCAATCAACCACACAACTACAGACTACTATTCACAGATGCGTTATGGGTAAAAGTTTTCTGTCCGTCCACAGCCATGCGTATCTGTCGATCTGTCCACATTACGAAGCTGCTGGACCAACTGAATACTCAGCAGAGGAGTCGCAAAGATGGAGGGATTTCATTAGCAGACACACGCCTGTATGGTAAAGTCCTGTCGAGAAGGTGATTGTTGTCTGTACTCCACTGGACAACTAAGGACCATGGAAACCCACATAACATGGCCAGTCTCAGCAGTGCAGTGCTGCTGTGTGTTGCTGTTTCTCCCGTCTCTTTCTGACTCTAAGTGAGGAGGTCAGTGGAGTCGCACTTCTGTCACTGTCACTGATGAGTCACTGCCTCATTAAAGCCCACATCAGAGCTGCATATTTTATAATGAGGGTGGAAGTGCATGTTTTTCTGTGTGTGTGTGTGTGTGTGTGTGTGGTGTGTGTGTGTGTGTCACAGAAGGTCGGGTGACTGGGCAGCACTCAGGCACAGACTGGCACTAAAGCATTAATCAGCTCTCAGCCATTTACAGTGTCTGCACTCGTGTCTATGGGTGTGTGTGTGTGTGTGTGTGTGAACATGTGTGTGTGTGACGTCAGGTGGAAACGCAAACAACACAGCCACAGGGAATGCAGGGTGCTGGTCCCCCACCCCCCAAAGTACCCTTCTGTCACCAACCACTGATCCCACGGGTCAGACCCACTGGTCACAGGCTAGACCTCTTGCACACACACACACGCACCCACACACAAACATACACACACACACACACACCACGGGAATTAATGGCAGCAACGCGCACAGCTATCTATAGACCAATTTAAGCTTCTCTATCTCTCGCTGGTGCTGTCTGTCTTGCTATGTCTGCAGTTGTTTCTCTCCTCTGTCTCTCCCTCTCTCTTTCCCTCTTTCTCTGTCTCCCTCTCTCTTTCCCTCTTTTTCTGTCTCTCTCTCTTTCCCTCTTTCTCTGTCTCCCTCTCTCTCTCTTTCCATCTCACTGTGTTGACATCTGTCTCTCTTTCTTTTTCTGCAGTCTTTTTCTCTGACTCTATCACTGAATCACTCAGTCTGTCTGTCTTCTTGTGTGTGTGTGTGTGTGTGTGTATGTCCCTCTGTTTCTGTTTCCCTGTGTATCTGCATCTCTCTCTCTCTCTCTCTCTCTCTCTCTCTCTCTATGTGTGTGTATTCTTAGAAATAGGGCCAGTATTTGTTCACGAGGGTCGTCGGTCTCTGATGCGATCATGATAAATGACTGCAGTGGCTCCCAGTGCACTTGGCCTCGTCTCCAGTTATCCTCCTAAAGCACTAATGTATTTTTACTGGGCTGGTTTCACTCCATCCATTCCTGATGCCCTGAACTGCCTGCTGCTCAAGTCTCGTTAATTATGCTGTAATCATCACCCAGTTTTCACCAGCCGCAACCATATGGTTGTGGTTACTCTCCCTGGCCCCTATACCCTACAGCCTACACCCTAACCCCTGCCCATCGTGACCCTTGACCCCCTGGGTCTAAGGTGCCATATATTTGAAGTTTGTGCCCTTGCCGACAGAGGGGTTACGGTTAAAAGTGGTTTCCTGAAACACAACACCTGAATAGGGTTTAGCCTCTAATCCTAGTCACGTTGCGGCGTAGCCATGTCTTTTACAACAGCGGTGACCTCACAGCGCCCTGGACCCAACGCTGATTCTTCCAATAGGCTTGGCAATAGACAAAATGCTCCTCCACAGACACATCTACCCCCGGACTCAGCAGGAGGAGTGTGGTCCTGACCAGTAGACTGCGTCTCTCATATTAAATGTGCTATGCAACTAGACTGGTCTTGACTGACTTCTGAGTAATGCATAAACCTCCTGGATAAGAAATAGTACAAAAAAAATGTATTACCCTGTGTTAATAATGGGGAAATTACAGTACATCACTGGCAGTGATATGAAGCATGTCTTACTGTGCTCCACACTGGTTCAGTGAAGGCCTTCTGTCTGTCTGGAGCACAGTGGAGAAAACAGAAACTCACTGAGAATGGATACTAACACACACTGGTCTGTACATGCAGCTGATTAAAGATCCCTACTGGTCTGGAATGGATACTAACACACACTGGCCTGTACATGCAGCTGATTAAAGATCCCTACTGATCTGGGACACTGTTGCATGTGTGGGGTCCATAGGCCTGTACATGCAGCTGATTAAAGATCCCTACTGGTCTGGGACACTGTTGCATGTGTGGGGTCCATAGGCCTGTACATGCAGCTGATTAAAGATCCCTACTGATCTGGGACACTGTTGCATGTGTGGGGTCCATAGGCCTGTACATTGCTTCCTCGTACAGATTCTATGTTCTGCACAGAAAAGTTCAAAGTGTACTAAGCACTGTGACCGTCACTCTGCTTTAGTTCTGTGTTGGTGAAAAATAATAGTTTTATTGCCTCAGCCATGAAGTCTTGAACTATGATGATTTGTTTAATGGTGTCTAACCACACAAAGCTAATTGCATTGGTCTTGAGTGAGTTGCTGTTTGTTTTGCTGCTTGAGATCAGTTTTTCATTTTCATTTTTGCCTCCACCCTGTCAAAACACTTACTTAACATGACTTCAGTCAATCCATGTTCATCAAAAATGAAACGCTCACAGTTCCTGCCTCACTCAATGGGCTATTAACAGAAACCAGTGCACCACACCCATTATTCCAAATCTCTTAAATGCCTGCCATGCTGACTCCAGGCGTAAAGACAGAGCAACACAGCTCTCGGCTCCAAACAACCACAACAACCCCAACAAACCCCATTAACTCATTTGGCTAATCATAAAACACGAACACAGGAACTTATAATTCTACTCAGACAGAGAGAAAGAAGGAAAGAAAGAAAGAAAAAAAGAGGAAAGAAAGAAAGAAAAGAATCAACAAACATGAGGAATGGAAAGCAAATCAATGGGAAACTAATTTCAGACGGCACGTTAGATATGGAGTATAGCAGCGATTCATCTTTTCGTTCGGAAAGCTTTGGGCCTGTCTGGCTAAGCAGATTAGAGGAAAAAATCAGTAATGTCGATAATGCGGGGAGGGGGGGGGCTGTGACAGAGAGAGAGAGAGAAAGAGAGAGGGCGGGTTTGGTGGGGTATTAAATAGTGAAAACCGCAATCATGGCGTGGGATTAAGACAAAGCTTTAATACTGGGCCATGCTTTTCTCACACAGACAGGCAGGCTACAGGGAAAGATCAGCCATGAGGACACGCTAAAGTCACTGTCTACACCCCCACCCCTCTCTCTCTTCCACACAAACAAACATAAACTTTCTGTCTTTCCCCCCCCTCCCCTCTCTCTCCTCCCCTCTCTCTCACACACATATTTCTTACTTGTTTCTTTCGCTCTCTCTCATTATCTCTCCCTATCACTCCCACAATCATTCTCTGTGTCTCTCTTTCTCCCTCTCTCTCTCCTTCTTTCTCCTCACACACACACACAGGCCAAGTTTGCATTTCTCTAAACTCACACACGTGTGTCCTTCCAAACTGAGAAAAAGAACCATATGCACAATGTAACCCTGCCTGCAGATCTCAGCACAGACTTGCTTGTACTTCCTCCGTCTCTGTCCAGCACATTTACACAGCCATGGCCATCCAGTCCACCCCACCATCTGAGTCCTGCTGTTTCCATCTGGCCCCTGAAGACTCTCTCAGTGGCATGGGCTGACCTGTCTCAGACCAACTCTGACAGATCTGCAAGTATCACATTTCTTTTGCTTATAAGACTATTGGGAAGAAATGGATGTGGAAAAGCAACTATTTTAGCTTCAAACACCCCAAAACATACTCTTACAGTTCTCTCTCTCTCTTTCTCTATCTCTCTCTCTCTCTTTCTCTATCTCTCTCTCTCTCTCTCTTTCTCTATCTCTCTTTCTCTCTCTCAATGTTGTTTGGGTTACTGTGTTTGGGAACTTGGCTAGCTGTCCCACAGCAGTTGGCTGCAGTCACAGATATGATGCATGAAAATTTCAAAGTACAGTCAGCAGGTCTGCCCGAATGACTCCATCACTGTCATGTCCAGGCATCTGCACCGGTGTGGACTGGATGGTCTCGCACCAATATGGCTTTGCACCAGTGTGGACTGGATGGCCTTGCACCAGTGTGGACTGGATGGTCTTGCACCAGTGTGGACTGGATGGTCTCGCACCAGTGTGGACTGGATGGTCTCGCACCAGTGTGGACTGGATGGTCTCGCACCAGTGTGGACTGGATGGTCTCGCACCAGTGTGGCTTTGCACCAGTGTGGACTGGATGGTCTCGCACCAATGTGGCTTTGCACCAGTGTGGACTGGATGGTCTTGCACCAGTGTGGACTGGATGGTCTTGTCACATCAGTAATTCCATTTCTTTCCCCTTCTTGTAGCTGTTTATTGTGGGGAGCATTTTATATATTTTGTCGGAGCCGGAAGGTGTGTGCTGATGGGCTGCAGTGGGGTAATGAATGGGCTCTGTCTCGGCAGCAGTGCTGCAGCCAGCTAATTAAATACTGCTGCGGCACTATTGCCCAGAATGTATTGTGTGTGTGTGTGTGTGTGTGTTTGTGCGTGTCTGCAGTGGCAGCAGCAGTGTGGTGTCGCCTGTATGGTCTTCACCTCTGAAACCCCACCATGACAGGGTTTGAATACAGCTAAACACAGGTAGGTGTCTTTCACTTGGGAGTGAGAGCTCTAGCATGAAGCTAATGTTTCTAGAGGCAGATTACTAGACCAGGCCTGATGCACAGTAATGGTACTGAACGGCTTGACAGCAGTTAAAGATGGCAAAGGAAGAAGAAATCTAAAAGACTGTCATTTCAATCTCAGGAAATAATCTGATGAGTCAGGAAGATATCTGTGTTGCTTCTGCCTCCACCTCTCCGTCTCTCTCTCTCTCTCTCTCTCTCTCTCTCTCTCTGTCTTTCCACTGTTCCAGTTACAAGACCAAACCTCCTGCCACTACCATCACCATCACCACAGCCAGTTTGAGCAATGTTGCATCACATGACTGATTTCTAATGTTCTGATTGGATGATGTTCATCATGACACATTGTCTGCAGAGGGTTTTAATTCTCCAGATGAAATTGATGTTTGACTACTATCAGTGTTAAAAGTGGCACACAGTGGCACAGCCACAGCTAACACTGCTGAGAGCTATGAGACTGACTCTATCTGGAGCTCTCCACACCCAGCAGGTGGACTCATTCATTCACTGCCCAGGGAAAAAAAGAGAAGGCCGGCTTCTTCATTAGCATACAGATGCCCCCTTCATGGTGGTGGAGGGGGCCCTCCCTCGCCCCCTTCACATCTACCACCACCCCCTTCCAACACACACACACACACACACACACACACACACACACACACGCGTGCGCACCAACCACTGCTGCCACTCAAAACGTCCACTTCACTGCACCTTTACACACACACACACACACACACACACACACACACACACACACACACACACACACACACACACACCAACCATTACTGCCACTCAATACGTCCACTTCACTGCACCTTTACACACACACACACACACACACACACACACACACACACACACACACACACACAGGACACACAGGACAAAAGTGCTCCTTCCAATGTCCCTCTGCACTCCAGTGTTCCTCCTGATAAACACACACACACACACACACATCTCTGAGACAGACAGAAAGAAAGAGCCAGTGGAACAGAGTGGAGGACACAGAGAGGGAGGAGGAAGCATCTCATGGCTCCCTCTTTTACTACCCTTTTACTTCACTTCTTTTATTCCTCCCTCACTTTCTTATTCCTCCCTCACTTCTTTTATTCCTCCCTCACTTTCTTATTCCTCCCTCACTTCTTTTATTCCTCCCTCACTTCTTTTATTCCTCCCTCACTTCTTTTATTCCTCTCTCCCTTCTTTTATTCCTCCCTCACTTTCTTATTCCTCCCTCACTTTCTTATTCCTCCCTCACTTCTTTTATTCCTCCCTCACTTCTTTTATTCCTCCCTCACTTCTTTTATTCCCCTCTCACTTCTTTTTATATTTTATGTTTCCTTCCTTTCTCCTGTTCTCTCTCCCTCTCATCCCTCTCTTCTCCTCTCTCAAGGCTCCATGGTGGCATTGGTGCCTCCAGTACCACTACTGTGGCATGAAAGGGTCGTGGCGCGCCTGGCATGTGCCACCCCTGGTCCTGGCATCTCCTCCGCACCACATTGCATGGCACCCGTTGCCTCTACCTCTGCGGAGCGACTCAGGGGCGGCCCTGGGCCAGAGGTGGCCCGCTGGCCAGAGAAGAGGCAGGGGAGCAGAGGGGGAACAGTGCTCTTTTAAAAGCACACCCTGGGCTCAGCGTGCCTCCTCACTTCCTCTCTGACACCCTATTAAAAAAAGACTCCCTCTCTCCCTCTCTCTCTGTCTATTTCTCTTTCTCACTCGATCGCTCATTTGCTCCCCCGGTTTCCTTTTCAAATGGAGCGCAGGAAACACAGAGGGGAGGGGAAAAAATAGATCAGAAAAAAAAGAAAGAAAAAGAAAGAAATGTGGAGGAGAAGAGAGGAAGGAAAAACATCTATATTCTGGATGGATGAGATCTCTCTCTCTGTCTGTCTGTCTGTCTCTCTCTCTCTCTCTCTTCTCTCTCTCCCTGTCTCTCTCTCTCTCTGTCTGTCTGTCTCTCTGTCTCTCTCTCTTCTCTCTCTCCCTGTCTCTCTCTCTCCCTCCAAGAGGCCAGCATAACCACTGATTTAGCCTGTGTGCAGGGGGGCAGACCACAGGGCCTTAGCCCCACTGTAAGCAGCCCGCTGCTGGGCTTTGGCTGGACTGGACTGGCCTGGTCTGGGTTGGGCTGTCCTGCTCTGCCCGGTCCTGCATGTAACTGGAGCAGTGATAAAGGCCATGTGTGGTGGCCAGGCGCCCAAAGGTGACGTCTTCCTCATCTGATTCCCATTGAGGACAAGACAAACAGCTTCGGGGAAAAAGGAGGGTGGTTTTTTTGTTTTGTTTTGTTTTATTTTATTTCAACAACCAGTGAGAATGTTTCAATGAGAGGAACGGCATTTCAATTTTTCTAAATTGTGAGATGTCATTGGTACACGCCCACATGTTTTGTTTTTTTCACTTTTGAGTTGCACATTTTTTGCCGCAGAAGACAAAAGGGCCGGGAAAGCTCACCACAGACACACTGCACTGCTGGCTTTGTGCTCCGACAATCACAGGCAAGGAGTCCAGCAACCCCAGGATCCCTAGACAGCATGTTCTGATCCCCGTCAATCATGCAGAGGCAGCTAAATAAAGCACAGGCTTAGGACGCATTCAGGCGCTGATTACAGAATGGATGGTATCCATAGTGATAAGCATCATCACGTAACATAGCAACGCAGGATGCTGTGAAAAAGGTGACTGTCATTGTTATAACCTCCTGCCAGAATTTCACACCTGCACATTCTCACATGCTTTCTTTTCAACACACCAAAAAGGTTTGGATCCTGTCATGACGGTGAAAGAGATTTATACTGTGTGTGTTTTTGAAAGTGGGTGAAAGAGGAGAGAGGCTGTATGTGTTTTTGAAAGTGGGTGAAAGAGGAGAGGGGTTGTATGTGTTTAAGTGAGTGGGACAAAGAGGTTCAACACTCTGCTCAACACTCACCTGGGTAAAAGTCTTTGGATTTAGACAATTTGATGGTGGCGCCAGTTTCCTTCTGAAGCTGCACAATAGTCTGACCTCCTTTGCCAATGATGGAGCCAGCTGCGTAGCTGGGAATCAGGACCTTCAGGAAGTACTCACCCTCCTCTGTAGAGAGAGCAAAACCAGAGAAAGACAAACAGTATCAGCATTGACAGCAGCTCTCCTCAGTCCCCCCTCATTTGCACATTCAGCTAACTAGCCACCTATTCAATGGTTCCATCGGCCCGCTCACCAGGTTTGTTTACTGGAAGTAAAACATGGGATCAAACACATCATGCTACCTGAGTGGCTAACAGATGTGACAAATTCGGCAGACTTCAGTCATAGAGTTTTTGATCTGTTTTTTTAGTTCAGTGCTACAGGTTATCCTCCCACCCCTCAACCCTATGTGAAAGGATCTGACCATAGCTCAGTCCACAATATTACATAGAGTAGTGCAACAGAAGTGCAGTGATTATACACTCCCTCAGCAGTGACCAAACAGCAAAACCCAAAGGGCCCTGCAAATCCCCAACAGGCTTCGCTGTCCAGCCACCGCCCCCATAGTGGAGGTGAGGACCCGTAGAGAGCCGTGTTCTCAGCCAATCAGGAATCAAAGAAGAAACGATGCAAGCAGGCAAACCCTTTCTGTCGTAAACAAAAGAGTCCTTTATGACCACTGCAAAGCACTAGCTGACAACTGGACAACCAGGTCAGCAGAACCAGTGCATTGTGGGCCCTTCATGACTTTACAGGGATGTTGCAACTATTCTATTCCCACAAGGGGACTCCTAATATTCCAGCACAATTAATCCTGGTTTGCTCCCTGTAGACAGGGACAGCTGGGTCGCTCCCTGTAGACGACAGATTTAGAGTAGAAGCAGCATTACATAGATTTTCATTAGTGCTGTCAATGCTAACGCGTTAACGCATGTGATTAATGTGAACATTTCTTTTCGTGCAAGTGAATCATGCAGACGCATATGTCACACTACACGCCAGCGCCCTCCTCATTTTCACACGCCACTAGGGCTGTGATTGGTCCAGTTCGTCCACTCGCTTTGTTTTGTTTACTGATGTGTTTCAGCAGCCCACTGTAGGTACTTTTAGCAACATGCTAGCCCACTGTATAGACTTATATAAATGTAAATAATGCAAATGCATTGTCTCTTTTAACAGTAATGTTAACAAAATCAAAGCATGACAAAAGAATCTGCTAGACTCAACTGCGTGGTCGAAGGATAGATAGTTTCACTCAAAACAATTTAGTGAATGCAGACACACTCGAGGCAAAACCATCACAGGAAAACAACGGCAATGCCAAAGATCACTGATACTGAATCCAGGCAGCATAATGACAGCTGTAGATGCTTCACAATATGGCATTTATAAAAGAGCTATATGACAGGCTGAATGAGAGTGCAGGGAAAATGCCAAACCAGGTAGATTTGAAGCAAGGGGGAGTGTGCAGAACTTGCGCATCTGGGATGGGGGTGGGTTGGGGCATTAAAAAATCATGTGGTACGCCACCCTGTCATAGACAGTCTGTGGCAACTACACTCTTTCACGTTGGGCGTGAAGGAAACCGAGGAGCGCCACTTTGCTGAAGCCTGCACTTACCAGGTAGCCTGATGCATCAGACACTTTCACATTGTTGTAGTGGAGCCAAAAGAATTAGAGTGGAAGCATTAGGTGGCGCTAGCCTGTTCTTTTTTTAAATAGATTATTTTTTTAAATAGACTGACAGCACTAATATTTATTTCTGCACATGGTGTCACAGCTTATTGAAAAACAGAAAGAAATCCGGAAAAGACTGAAACACTTTGCGATCAGGCAGTGCGGGGTGGGTTGGGGTGAGGGGGTGGGGGTGTGGGTGAGGGGGCTCACATTAACGACCTGAGAAACAATCAAGAGGGTGGGGAGAGGGGGGGGGGAATTATGGCCGGCAAATTAAAGTCAGGATCTAGCAGGCAGAACTGGGAGCTCCACAACACAGAGGCCAAAGAGAGGCAAAGAGCAAGTGGCAGTGAGCAGGTTCACGGTTTCATGCAGTTATGGCAGACAGACTTTCAAATATGCTCTGTTATTCTCTGAGCATGGCAGTGGGTCTGAAACATCTGAGCATTTCTCTCTTAGTTTTTTCTTTTTTGTAAGAGAAGCAGGTGAGGGTTTGAGGGAGGCAGTCAAAGGGGGATTATCAGAGGGAGAGGTTTGATAGTCTTTTAATAAACCTGTCTTCTTGGGCTAATCTCATTATACACACCAAGCCAGCCTGTCGGGGAGCGTGTGAGAATCACGTTATCACAGGAGTCCTCTGAGAAAGAGACGTTTTGACACAGTTGGGAATATGGTCCACTCACACTACCTAAAAGAGGAGGAGGACAAAAAGATCAACAGTGATATTTTCAACTCTTTGCATCTGGGAATGTCCACTGAAGACCCCCAATTCATTCATGTTTTTAAAAGACAGTGATGAAGAGAAAGACATTTGATTTTTGTTCAACCTAGCTCTGTCTGTGTCTCAATAAAGCAGTAGGTAACACCCTTGAGCTAAAAAAGTAGTCTGACCAAATATCTCCTTCAATGACCCAGATTTCTGATTGAAGAGGGAGTGCCCTCATTTCATTTTGAGTTAGATGCCTCTAATTTTAACCACCCTCGCTTACCATGGGAGAGCTCTCAGGAGTAGTATCCGGAGTGAATAAGTAAAACCGCACTCATTTCTTTATCTGTTTCTCTCTCTCTCTCTCTCACACACACACACATACACACACATTTTGCACATGGCATCCTTCAAAATGACATCCATGCCACAGGATCTGATATGTGTGCATAGTATGTGTGTCTGTGTATGTGTATGTGTGCGTGCGAAGCATGTGTGTGTGCGCTCATCCTCGTCTCCATTTTAAATCCCATGTGTGTGTGACACGTTGGAGGATAATGACTTCATGTCAGGCATTTTAGAAATGGCCTCAAAGAATTTCCCCAGACATAAATCCAGTGTGAAACAGGGGTCTGTTTTTCATTATCACAGGTTATGATGACATTCATTGGATGCATTCAGAAATATTGCATCATTGGCTATTCATGCATTTTACACTGACAGGCTCTGACAGGACAGGAAGAAATTGAAGAAACTTGTTTGTCTTGCTTATTAAATGAATATTGCAATGATATGTTTTGGCCTATATTTTATATTTTAATCCAACACCTTCAAAGCCAAAAATTCAAACTTGTTTTCTTTATCTAATGATATCATCTGATATCGTGTTGTATGCAAGAATCTCCAAAAGGCAAAAAGGTTACCACAGTAAATTTCCAAAACATAAAACCCTAATAAACACAGCATATTCTATACTATGCTATACTATACTATACTATGCTATACTATACTACACTATACTATTCTATACTATGCTATATTATACTACACTATACTATACTATGCTATACTATAATACACTATACTATTCTATTCTATACTATACTATACTATACTATACTATACTATACTATACTATACTATACTATACCAATATACTAATACTAACTTCATGATTACTATGGCTTGTTCATGTATGCAGCATGTGGTTTCTTATATCTTATTATATATTTATAATGCTATTAAAGGTTTTTATGAATTAGTAGTAGTATCCCTCAACAAGCTGGAAGACTTCAAATCTGTGTGCTCATAATGTTGTCTGAACCAATGAGGAAATGGCATCAGCATGGAGCTCCTTTGGTAGGCAGGAACTGGGCGTTTTCCTGTTGCTTGTCCCCACAAAGCACCAGAAGGTAATCAGAGGATTCTCTTTTGTACGGAGTGTGTGTGTGTGTTCATGAGTGATAGTAAGAGAGAGACTGTTGGAGGGGAAATTGCCCCCTACCCCACAGAAACAGCCAAACAACAGAGAAAGTGTCCACCACAATGTCTGTGCCCTTCACTCTATGATGTGTCCAATGGTTTTCTATGCAGCCTCACTTCTGTAACCTCTTTGTGGATGTGTGTGTGTGTGTGTGTGTGTGTGTGGTGTTTTTTTTTTTCTTGTGCCTGTTGTGTGTATGTTACAATGAATAATGCACAGATATTGGCCATGATAAACTGAGAATTGTAAATAGAACCAAGCTGTTACTATGGCCTCCCCTGAGACCTGAAGCCTCGGAACAGGCCGAACTCTGCAGCAGATTCATGAGCCAAACCCCTCCAAATTCTGGCATTAGTGGTGGAGGGATACAGGGCCCTTACGCCTCAGGCAAAGTAGTGCCCGTAGATCGTCTCTCCTTAAATATACATGCTGAAACGAAACTGTGTAATAGAAACAAAGTTGTAAATCACAAGGTTGAGATTTGAGTAAATTATTGGGAAACCATTTTCACAGGCAGGATGCTATTGCTTTTTTTCAGCACTGTATCTAATGAAATTACAAATGTCTGATGCAGGCGTTTTTGTTGGTTTGTTTGTTTTGCATTTGTTTTTTTGTTTGTTTTTTTCTTCTTTGTTTTTGTCTGGGTCCACAAACTAGCGATAAGGTGGCTAGGGCAGTGCCTGCTCAAAATCTCAGAACCATTTGGGTCCTGTCAGAGTGGCCATTTCTTTTTCTCTCACTATGTCTGTGTCACAGGGTGTGAAGACCGGCGCGTATTGTTCCGTTGCCGTGACAGTTCGGGGAGGCAGCTAATCTCGACACGCACACACACACACACACACACACACACACACACCAACAGCGCCACCACTATGCTCTTTTCATCTCCTGTATCCATATTCATTGAGCTGTCTGTCTGCTGCAGAGCGCCTCTGTGAGAAGCACCTGGCTCCACCAATGGTGTGGCTCGGTTCACAAAGCGTCATGCACCCCAAAACCCTCCCCCCGCCCTCCACAATGAGATTTTCCTCCCTTCCTCCTCCTTTTGACGCAGTGCTTTAAAAAAAGAGCGCAGGGGGAAGTAGCGCCCCCTTTACATTTAAGGAATTCAACGGCATCGATCGCCAGGCTCAGTGGCAACGGTTGCTAAGGCGGTCAGCGATGGAGTGCGATATCGACAAGAACAGGTCGGAGGGGTGGAACAAGGACTCTGAAGGGGCGTGACTGGCCTCAGATCAGCCATGATGAAGCCAGGAACATGACGGAGTGGACACGGGACTCAGAGCGAAAGATGGGTCGCCGATCCCCAGCCTTTCACATTCACACAAAGGCAACAAAGACAAACTCGTGACCAAGGAACAGACACAATGCAAAGACCAAGGGGTGCTCACAAAGCTACTGGCAGAAGAACTGGGACAAGAATCATGCAGGGTGCAGTGAGCACACACAGGAGAGACATGTGGTGTAGCATAGCATCCTCCATGCTAGCAGCTAAAATGAAAAGCTTCCTGGGGTAGGCATTTAGGTATATATAGCCCTGGTAGGCATTTAGGTATATATAGCCCAGGCCCTGGGTGTAAGCACTGTAAGCATGATGCCAGAGTCAGGCATTTCCTTCAACAACGATTGATCAGTTTGGATGCAAGATGCTCTGGACAGGACTGAGAGGCAGACTGCTCCTTAGGGACGGAGGAGAACCCTAGGCAAATCAGCACTGCTGTGATCAATAACATGAAAGAGGCCCGTGATGGGTCGACACACACAGCTTGCGCCAGCTAAGATGGAGTCGAAGAAAACACACACACACACACACACCTACTTACAGCACACAACCTGTGTCAGCACTATAGCCTACCTGGCCTCAATAACCCAACTGCATGTACTCTAACTCTCTCTCTCTCAAACACACACACACACAGACACACACTGACAAACTTGTATGTCTCCACCTATCCGTCCCCAGGATAAATCCATATTTACAGTCCCCTCACGTTACCCAGCAAGGGCATCCAGATACTGCTGCACCAACTACAGCCAACAGCAATCTGGTGCCAGTTAGTCCATTTACTAAATTGCCCATTCTATCTTATTAGGCTGGTCAGGCCCGACTTAGACGGTGGCTTTTTCACTGCGTTTGAAGGATGGGAATTGGAGTGGGGCCGGGAACCTATTTTCATATCTTCTTGGCAGGCAGCGGAAGGAAAGTTGCTCACACACACAAACACAACACACATACAAGTACTGCATACATAGACAGAGAAGCAAAGAGAAAACCCTTACTCACAAGAACATACACAAGCTCCAAAACACACACGTGCACACATACCACATGGCACTTTCATACCCATTCTTAACTAAGAAATTTAACTGTGGGGAGTGCCTAGCAGTTGAGACCAATAGCATATTATTCCAGTGCAATCACTTCAGTTTGAAAAAGGGCCTGTCGTATGTAAAAGGGTTTACTTCAGTGTGTAAATATTTAGGCATCATACTCTGAGCATTGCTAAATATGTCACAACTGAAGGGAAAATGGGAAAAAAGTTTTGTCTAAAGATTAAATTTTACAGTTTAAGATCAGACAAAAAAATCTAGGCTATAGGTCGTGACACTAACATGATGATGATTATGCTTATATGTAGTTCAAAAACAACATCATTACAACCTGTCTGTCAGAGCCTAGGATTACTGCCCCCCTCCAAGTCACAACCAGTCTGCTATAAACAAAAGTGGGTCAGCACTACGTACCTTCCAGCTATTCTATGGTAACATCTTTGACATACCTGAAATTGTCCATTCAAATAAACACTTTAGCCTGTTCTCTTGTGTAAATCATATCTGTCCAGTGGAAACGTGTCCCTCTTGTGAATGCTAATACAATCCTGACATCAAGAGCAAACCCTGACTGTTTCCTCTCAGAAATCACGTACACTGCAAAGCAGTGGTAGTACACAACACATCCAGATGCTCAATTCCAAATTCTTTCAAGTTAAAGGCAGGTAATAAATTCAATAATCCACCAAACATAATCTTCTGGATTAATTAAAATTTAATTAATTGTGCTTTCTGCTGCTAAACAAAACCATAATAGCAGGCTTTCATGACTAAACAGAAACAGATTGGATAGTCATAGTCCACTGGAAATCTCCCTACAGAACGTGAACTGGTGCATAACTGACGGTGACGATAGTTTTCTCTTTATTGCACTGTAAAATCACGCCAAATCAAACGCATCCATGTCCCTACTGCATGGGTTTTGCAACATCATTGTAAGTCTTTTTCCTGCTAATGGTCAGTGTCCAGTAAACAAGCCGGCTGTGACTGCTACTGTTTGCTGCATTCCCCAAACACACAGAGGTGTTCAATTTTAGGTGAGGAAATTCGGCCTGCGTTATTTCTTCTTACACGGTGAGCCAAATAGTGGACGACAGATGTGTGAGCGCACACATGCAGTCATCTCTGTAACGCTTCCCTGGGGTGAGCGCTAGGTTCGAAGACATTTGAGCCGCGATGCTCTGCATATTGATTCTCTTTAGCATTGAATGCACAAGAATGCTTCACTTAATTTCCTACACCACAATAAAGGTCCAGAACCATCACTCCGGTGCTTCAACAAGTCCCTCTCCTTCCCAGTAATCAATGCATGACCATACTTCAAAGAATAACTGGTCAATACACTCAGAATTCTGTTCCTCAGTCCAAATTCATGACATGAATGGGGGGGGGGGGGGGGGTGCACAGTACATTTGTAACAAAAAAAAATCAGTAAACAGCAACTTGTTACAATGACATGGAACAGACGATATGGTTGTCTTAAAACGTCCAGGGTATTACAAAATAGGTTAATGACTAACCTATTTTTATTCAGGACAGTCGGTCCCAAAACATTCTGTGGTAGGCTATAACAGTGGATAGTGATAGTGTTAGGGATAGTGTTAACAAAGACCACACATGCCGGCAGAGATTAAAAGCATGCTTCAAACGCTGCGTATGTATTATTTTAAAGCATTTCACACCAAGACGAGTGGGAGACTATCAAGCAAGGTCATTTCCCCGTCCGAACAGGAGAATATCGGTTTCGCAAAATATATTTGTATCAGTAAACGACTTAGTTCATTTTTAAAAACACTTTTCGCCCACTTTCCTGCATTGTAAAAAAGGCGTATGTATAGGACATTTTACTACTGATAAGGCGCGTTTTAGGAACCTCGCACACGTTGCCTCCTTTCTTTCTGTGCGGTCGGGGTCGTAACTGACGCGCTATTGTGTTCCCATACCAGCAGTGATTTCAGCCACGGAACGTGTTCTCATTATATACAAAAAGCGTACACTGGTTGTTTGTGTGATAGGCCTACATACTGTCTAACTCTCAAACCTGCTAGCAGTCATCTTAATGTTTCCTATTGCAAAAATCAACCTGCTCGCCGTTCCCCATGTTTTAGGCTATACCAAACACGCTGTCATCTCAGTCGACTTGCTCGACACGAACACAAAACCACAACGGTGTTTCGCATCCTCCCCTCTTACCTCCCGTGTTTGTGCGTTTGGTGCTGCTGGCCTCGGTCGGCGTCTCCAGGGGTCTCTTGCGAGAATCGGGAGGATCCGACTCCATGTGTGGCTGCTGACTGTGATGGTGAGGATTGGAAAAAATCCCGTTTTGCTGCACTGCCCCGCCGGCCATCATTTTCATAGTAGCGTGGATGAAACCGCTTTTAGGCTATCCCTTTTACGCAACGTATCAGATCTAGTGGTTATACGTAATTATGTATTTTGCGGATATGTATTTTCTAAATGTTCAACAAATGCGCTTTCTTCCGTTCGAGGACCTCCGGATGCGTTTGTTATCCTCCCTTTTTCAAGCGGCGCGGAGAGGATAAGACACGGCGAAATCTGTGGCTGTTTGTCTCAACCTTCTCTCGAGAAAAGCGATAGTGCAGAGAAACGTCACATCAATACAAATCCAATGAACCGATGCGTTCTCTACAGCTCCCCGGATATGTAAGGTGTCGGTCGCAATTGTTCCTTTTCAAATGCGTTGCTCGGTTGCTATTCCTCCCTACGGTGCGATGACGTCCTCAAAGACGCTGACAGCAAAACAAGGAATTCAAAACACACAAATGATCATGGCAAAAAATCTAAATAAATAAAGGGGAAAGGAAGGTGGTAAAACAAAAAAATATTGCGATCAAGCAGGTCCTCGGCTCGTGCATGAAGAGCTGCCGTGCAGTTCGATTTTCGTGGGTAAGGGGTGATTTCGTCAGGAAGGTCCGGAAGGGAGAAATGCGGAGTAAGAATATTGGAGATGTAATATTTTGTGGCCTCGTTGGAGAAGATGCTGCAGTCTTACGTTCAGAGCATCCCTGCGCTTACTGACTGGCGGAGCACAGGGGACCAGTGACGTCATGTCGATCCCAGTTCATCCCTGTCAGATGTAGAGCACAAGCCCCTCCCATCCACACTCCGAAGTACTCACTCCTTTGGCCCAAAGAAATCGGCCTCGCCCAATCGCCTTGCAGCCGTCTGCTTGGGCCAAATATGATTGGACAAAGCTGTTTTCTCCAGCAAGCGGACTGTAGGCTACACTTTAGAATATCACATGATGACAGTAGAGGTGGAGGTAGTGGGGTTTACGGTAGCATCGTCTCCAAAATCACATTAGATTGTTTTATGGGTAGTCAAATTATGAGCTGTCATTATGGACACTGCTTTCGTGTGACACAAAAGAGGTCAAAATATAATCACCCGCTTCCTAATCATATCCTCAGTATATGGTAGGCCTGTGTTATTTTTAGACTATTTCCAGGCTTAACTTTAATTTACCATGTAGCCTACTCTTGTGGTAGCCTGGGGATACCTGTTAGCTACATTGTTCTAAGTTAATCAAATGCACCCTACTTTTACAATGTAACTATATTATTCTAAAGTAGTGTCTTCAACTTTAGAGGTAAAGCAAATTATTTTGCACACAGTGTATGCTTAGAGAAATAAAGTGTATTACCTGTAAAAGATTCGGCCATCTTCTGTTCTTTATTGGTCTCCTACAATATAAAGATCCTCCGTAGCCTATTCTCCGTCCTCTGTGGGGTAGGCTAGGCTACCAAAGGCTCTCTCTCTCTTACACACACACACTCACAGACACACACACACACACTCACACAAGACGCACAGCCAGGCACACTCACATACACACTCTCCCACATACTCTGGCGCGTAGCTACACTCTCGTCCTGTCCACACCGAGACAGATGTAGAGCGCTTCTCGTGCTACTCCAGATTCTCGTCAAGGTGACATTGCGTCGACCGTGGCCTACACACAAAGAGTGAGCCCACACAATTTCACGTTGCTGCGAAAATCTCAACAGCGAGACATTTCGGTCCGCTTCCAGAACGCATAGACCGACTTTATGTGTGGAGAGACGTGGCAAATCTGAGGCAGATGTAGGAGACATTTTTTGCCAATGGGACTGCTTTCTTTGTGGAGAATGCAGCACGACGAATAACACGTCTAGATTTCTCTCAAATCATGAATGACTCCTGACATTTTATGACGCAGAAGTAGCTGTGCGGTTTTCTTCGTTCAAATCGGTGCCATTAGCTGTGGCATTAAAGTTGGCAGTCTACAGCTCAGGCTTTTATTTTCAATGACTGAACTGTGTTCATTGGCCGTCAATGAACACAGTTCACAATGGCCGACAGACCTCTTTATCTGTCCTTAGATATGTGTGAATTATAAACATAGTAGCTGTTTTGTTTATTCAGGTTAATATTTTTATCGGTGTCATTTTAAAAGTCTTTGATGCCTTGCGATGACAACTGATGTGCTAAAATCTAAAACAGCAATAGCACCGACGACTCTTCTGTCATCGTTATTATGGCTGAAAGCATTTACCAGCTGTGACCCTTTGGCCTACCGATCAGATATCTGGCCAAGCTGTCCCGCGCCTGAGGTTTATTATATTTGAGGAGCGTGTGTGCGCGCTGCGCGTGAATAAGCGAGAGGCTAAGTGCTTCTTCTGGTAACTATGGTGATACACAGCGTGACTGCACTGCCCAAACTGCATCCTTTGTCTTCATACTGTTTGGATTGAAGCCCACAGTCGCAGTGGTGAACTATGTCCAGTTTCATTTATGCTATTTGAAAAAATAAGTCTTGAAACCATATAATAAAAATAGTGTGAATATATCATTCATATTTTAATAAATAAGTGTGAATGAATGAATGAAAGAAAGAAGAAAGGACATTCTACCTTTGCAGTTGATTTGTGTTCTTGTGACTGTACCCTATTGGCATCTTCATGTTAGACCTTTGGACAGCAAATATGCCTACTATTTATATAACCCAATGTCATGAAAAAAGTGAAAGAAAGGTTCGTCATTTTAAGCATTCCAGACACCACAGCGTTATATTCATCTGGGTAATTTCTGGCAGATGGCGGCGGGTACCCTTCCATTCCCGCGATATGGGTTTACGGGCTTTCACATAAACCTTCGTACCCCCACACCCTTCCACCCCGCCCACCCCACGTCTGAGATGGAAGTGAAAGGCTAAGCCCTGCGTGATATCTGGTTGCTGGTGGTGACTTTCAATGCTCTACTCCCATCCCCCATACTCTGCAGACATTGTTTGGAAAGGGGGACCCCATCTGCCCTATTCTCCGTACCGGCACTTTGGTCATTGTCTCGGCGTCCCGCAGAGAGAGCTGTGCAAGAGACTGCGGTGCACTGAGAAACATCTGGCGTGGCCTCTGAGGCTGGTTCATGTGGTCATCTCGGCTTAAAACCTTCTCGGCGACATGGTGCCGCTACAGGGCATTTCACCTGAATTAACGTTTTGCTGTAGGATGCGAGGATATGATATTTATGAAGATATGTTGGGAGTTTGAGGACACACACTTATGAATATCAAAGGTTATTGTAGGCCTATTGATTGAGGAAGCGTGCCTAGGCTATAGCCTATTAGGCTACTATTCCATATCAGTGTCAAAGTAGGCTAGAGTTGTTTAAAGACTATTTAACACGTTCTTGCAGGAAAACAAAACGTACAAAATTTCTTTGCTGCTTGACAGATGTAAAGTTTAAAAACAAATTAAAGCAAGTCTCGCCTATTTCAACAGGACTAACTGCACTGGTTACCTGTTTAGTTATAATTTCAGTGCGCCTCTGTGGCGTTACAGGTTCTTTTTACCGGCCAAATGTCGCCATCATGTGGCCGCGTGCACCGCCACACCCTCAAGCATTTCACAAATACATATGATACAGGCTACATTACTTAATATACGACCATTTACCAGCCCTATCCGATCACTTCACATTTATTTTGCAGTATTTAGTTTGCAGTCAACTTTGTACAATGTAGGACATTTGCCAATAAGAAAGGTTAGACAAGGGCTTATATTTTTTCAAAGTTGATTCATTTAGGGATGCAATGGCCCAGGCTACTGCATGTGCACCAGATAAAACTGCATTTGATTAAACGGACATGTGCGCCTCCAGGTGTTCTGGTGGCTCATAAAAAGGCTTATCGCCAGAGAAATGACAAATTCTCACCGACTTGATCCATGCGGAAACTTTTATCATAGGCTATTGTAGAACACACGCTTACATAAGACTATGGGGAATGGCAGTCGCACCTGCGCACTTTGCCCGACACAACGAAGCAAGCCGCCCGCACGAAAAGGGGAAGTGATGCAAGTGACGAATTCTGCAAAGGCTAATGGGAAATTGAGTTGGTAAGTATGAACAAGAGGGACTTAGCAGGGGTTGTGTTTTTCGGAAAATATAGAAAGGAAACGCTGCTTCATACATGTTAGTCCTAAATAGGACCGTCAGTTGTTATTTAATCAGATTTAAGTGACATTAGCATCTCTCATCAACTCTCAGTAACTCAAAGCAGGGCACTGGATAATTAAAATAAGAAAAACAAATTTCGGCAAACTTTATTGCCATAAACTATGGTCGAGAAGTGAGTTTTAAAAGCCACCACTGCAGGCGAGAGAATTCTTAGCTCAGATTAGACATAGACTCTCGCTTAGCTTAGCCTACATGCTACAAGTAATCAAACCATAATGTTTAAAAATAAAAGACACTGTATTTAGATAATAGCAACAAAAGTCTTGTCACTCAGCTTCTGTCATAAACAACTTTATAGACTACAGTCTTTGTAACCCACTACACACGTGGGTTTGCACCTTGTTGTGATGAATGGTAAATCACAACTCCAATTCCCATAATGCATTGCGGCATAGTTGTGTAAGTTTCCAGCGTCTTCCAGGAGAAACTCTTCGGGGCGCAGGCTGTTGTTGAGAAAACATAAAGTCTGGAAAAAACAATACAATCTAGTTTAAGTTAGTAACGACTTCACTCCTTCTGGAGAAAACGATATAATTTTGTTCACAGACGATCGGAGGTTGACCAAAACGCTGTATTGGAGGGCTTCGAGAGCGTAAAAAGAAGAGGGGCCTGTCAAATATGTCCTCCTCTTCACAGGCATCTTCTAGGCGGCAATGGTGCTACCTCTGCGATTTGCCAAAGATGCCTTGGGCCATGATATGGGACTTCAGCGAAGCTGTTTGTCGTGGATGCGTTAACTACGAAGGAGCGGACAGAATTGAGCTCCTTATCGAAACGGCGCGGCAGCTAAAGAGAACACATGTAATGCAGGATGGCCGATCGCCGGGCCCTCAGCCTGGTAAACACGGCCCAGGTGGTAAAGACGGTCCCATTGACGTTGGGAGACAGCCACCAGAGCGCTTTGAGAGAGGAAGAGGAGAATATGGGGTACCTGCACGACTTCCAAACGGACTTCCGAGACTTGAAGACGGGGTCCCCCAAGAGGTCAGTAGACAGAGTCCCAATGCCAGAAGCAGAGCTATGATGGGCACAGTCCCACCCAACTTAATGGCACAGGGAATAGTAGGTGCCCCACATGGCTTGCTTGCCGCTGTGCCAGGCTTGAACGCCAGGTCAGGGGCAACCCCCCTCACCATCTCCACCCCCATCCTGAATGAGATCAGCAAGCGTCAGATAATGAGCATGGGCGTGGCCCCCTTCATCAGCCCAGAGATCGAGAAGGAGCTGAAGGAGAAGCACCGTAACGCTGAGGCTCTCACCGAACTGTCGGAGAGCATGCGCAACCGTGCCGAAGACTGGACCGGCCGCCCAAAGCCCCTGCGAGACACGCTGCTCACTCTGTCCAGTTGCACGCCGTTCAACGTGCGTTTCAAGAAGGACCACGGCCTGGTGGGCCGCATTTTCGCCTTTGATGCTAAGACTGGGCCCGAGACGGAGTTGAAGGTGTTTGTGGAATACCCATGCGGCTCAGGCGTCGTCTTCTCCAGCTTGGTGACACTGGTCAAGCAGATGTTTCATGACTGTCAGAAGGACGCGGGCAAGGTGATCACGTCGGGCTACAAGTACGTGGAGTACGAGAAGAGGCATGGCTCGGGCGACTGGCGCCTTCTCACTGAGCTGCTCGGCGATGGTGTGCGTTCCTTCAAGGATGCTCCTAACCCAGACGTGCTGCCACAGCCTTACCTGGATGCCAACTTCTCCATCCTGCCCACTGCACTCTGCTCGATGGGCCGGCCGGTCATGTCCCGCGTGCGCAGGCGCAAGGCCTCCCCCGAGCCAGATGGGGGCGCTGGAGTCGGTGGTGGAGGCAGTAGCAGCGCAGCAGAGAGGCTGGCGAGCGAAGAACAGCTGCGTCAGCACTGGGCGCTCAGCGGCCTCGGCGGCTACCCAGGCATGACGGCAGCACACATGGCTGCGGCCGCCGCAGCGGCAGCAGCCGCCTCCCTGCCCAGCGCCGGCCAGCTGCCGGCCCTCCAGGAAGGCCTTGGCGTCGTCCACGGCAGCGACCCCTCGCCCATCACGGCACTCATGAATGTGGCTGACAACGTGGGCGCTGCAGGGCAGTCGCCCAAGGACGCTCCGGGTGGCTCCGGCTTGCCCCACTCGTCCTCCGCAGCGGCCTCCTCCTCCTCGGCCGGCGCGGCGATGCGGCAGAGCAGCGGGAGCCCCATGGCGGCGTCTCCCGCCGGCCAGCGGCGCCTGGCCTCGCGGAACGGGGAGCCCGGCTCAGTGGCGGGCGGCAGTGGCAGCTCGGGCCCCGCCGGGGCCGCCACTGGTGGAGCCATGCCCTCGGAACAGGCGGCGGGCGCAGGCACGGGAACGGGCGGAGAGGCTTCGGCAGGCGCGGGCGGGAGCAACAGCGCGCCGCTCTGCTGCACCATCTGCCACGAGAGGCTGGAGGACACGCACTTCGTCCAGTGCCCGTCCGTGCCCGGCCACAAGTTCTGCTTCCCCTGCACCCGCGATTTCATCCGCAGCCAGGACTCCGGCAGCGAGGTGTACTGCCCCAGCGGGGAGAAATGCCCCCTCGTGGGCTCCAGTGTACCCTGGGCCTTCATGCAGGGCGAGATCTCCACCATCCTGGCCGGGGACGTGAAGGTGAAAAAGGAGAGAGACCCGTAAGGCCAACCGCTGCAGATACAGGTACAGCTGATGGGGCCCGAGGGCCATGTTGATAAATCAAGTTAAAGGAGAAATCTGGTGTGATGTTGTTTGATGTTGCTGAGAGCTGTTGGTAGGTATGAGTACAAGGAAATTTGGTGCAACGCAGACCAGATTTGCAAAACGGCAGCGAACTCTTACTGATGGGACACAGGGGACTGTTGCAGTTTTATTTTCTTTGTCCTCAGTACCCATCAGTTAGCATTAGCTGCTGCGTTGCCAAGAGCACTCTGTAACGTCAAACAACAGGACTATGGATTGCTTCACACCGGATTTCTCCTCTGAGATGAGTCTGGTTAGGCTATTTTTAGAGCACATTTACAAACAACAGGAGGTGATACAAAGTGCTTTACAAGTGAGGCAGCCAAAAGAGGAGAGAATGAGATGTAGAGGAGTGAGTGATAACTCAAATGAGCCAAAATAAGAAATAAGTTCATAAATAGTAAGCGAGTAAATACTGAATAATGCCACTTTGAATAAATGTATTGGGCTGACATTCCAGCAGCACTGGCCGCTGGAGTTTCTGAAAGGAAGACCTGATAAAGCACAACTAATGAGACAGTGAAATGGAAACAAGCCACGAGAAGCTGTGTGATTTCACTCATTTATTTCCTTGTTGAATATTTAAAATGACAGGACCTCTGGTTTTATGCATTGAGTCCTGCATGCCATGTTGGATCTGTCTGGTTTCCAGAATAATTCTATTGTTTTGTTTATTTCTGGTTCCTTTGCAGGGTCCAATTCCATTATGGAATGAGCTGCAGCCTTGAACCCCAAAGATGCTGTAACCCCACACAGCAATCAGCACTGAAGAGAAGCCGTCAATCAAGCAGGTCCTCTTCCTCACAGCCAATCACCCTCCATCACTCTTCCCTTCTGGGCGGGTCTTTATTACCCCAGGCACTGGTCAGGTCCAGCGGAGACTACCACCCGTGGGATCTTCTTCTTGCCCACACTCTCAAACGCTCTTGTTGCCGCCCAACACATCAAGTCTATATGTAGAAATCTATTAGTGATTTTGTATCCTCAAATACATAGGCATCCTATATGTAGCTATAGGCGGTATGAAAATATGTTATAATTTAACCTACTTCTAATGTACTCAGTCCTAGGCCACGGAGCAGCCTACGTCTTTCGACAACCAAAAACAGACTGTCAGTCTTGCTTTGAGAATGAATGCTGACATCACTGAATGTCCCTATAAGAATCCAGTCAGGTTTGGGTTGTGAGGAGAAAGCCTGAGCTTTGTAAACAACAACAACAACAGCGATGACAAGTTTGGACATTAGGCCCAGGTGTAGTGTTTAGACAGACACCCTCACATCTCTGTTTTTGTCTCTAATGACTAAAGCCAGCATAGCAGGAAAAGGGGCTAGCACATGGAGATAGCCTTCTGAAAATAGTACATAAATGAAATGATTTAAAATGAATAAATGCTTTCACCATATCCCAGCCACGCCTATTTCAGATCCAGCATGTACTATATAAATCTGTCTTTATATTTGATATACTGTATGTAGATTGTAAACAAACATCAAAACATCCCTTTCAAAGGTTCTACAAGTGCAATCTCTAGTTTTGATACTTCATACTGCTTTAAGTACCACTAAGTACAAGGGAATAGAAAACCAAAGATAGATGCAGAGATCTGTGTATTAGCATATATTTTTGTGGTAAACTAGCTTTTTATTTCATTCATAAACAGAAAGTCCATGGGAATGCCTTGCCGCTGTCCCTTCACGTGGACACTGCTGATTGTATGATTGTTATATTTGTAATGTCCCTCTAGGCCCGTGAAGTTGAGATTAGCTGCATACTATAGACGTCATGTCTGGTGAAATGTACAGAAGGAAAACAAGACAAAGAACACCGTAGATGTAATAACATTGTTTTAATTTTCTACAATTCTCCAAGGTTCAGATATATATTTTTATTTCAACCGTATGACGTGTGTAAGAGCATGCTTTCTGAGAAAGAAAGCTTTGTTTCTCATTTCTTGAGTACCTTTGTCATGTATGACTTTTAGACTCCTGTACTGTTAAAACCCGGTTGCCATGGATATACAATATGATGATGTATATGTAAACATACCTACTCAAACACTTAATTCTGTCAAATGTTCAATCTGCTTTTGTGCTAAGGCTCCAATGATATTTAAATTAAAAGTATGACAGGCTTTTGACAATCCTTGAATAAAGACGGTCCACTGTCCGTAATGGCCAGAAGTCAACTAACTGACTTGTGTGTTTGTGTGTGTCTGTCTGTGTGTGTGTCTTAAACTGGAGAGAAAGGTGCCAAGCTGGTCCCAAGCACCACAGTAATTCAACCCTCAACACTGGTTGTCAACTTTCCGCATTCAACTATTCAACAAAGGGGAAGCCAGAGTGGCTGAAGTAACAACTCAGCACAGTGCACAGGACTTTTATGTGTAATAAATACCATGTGCACAGGACTTTTATGTGTAATAAATACCATGTGCACAGGACTTTTATGTGTAATAAATACCATGTGCACAGGACTTTTATGTGTAATAAATACCATGTGCACAGGACTTTTATGTGTAATAAATACCATGTGCACAGGAAGGCAGAAATGAAGTATGTAGAGTAAATGGTTTATTTGTTGAATATTTTGCAGTGGAAAATACTTCCAGATTCTCTGGGGTGTTTTACGCCTGACTGTTTACAGCCTGTCTTTCTGCTTTATGACCGTAACAATTCAAAAAGTCAGTTTTTGGCGTTAGGATCCTGTCACCATTTCCACAAGCCTTTTATTGATCAAAGAACATTTTTTAATTTTATTAGTTAATTTATTTGATAAGGACATTGCATCTTAATGACCGTTAGTATAAATATATTGTGTAAAAACACCAGAGTTAGCATTACTGTTGTCCCTAGGTAGATGACAAATAGCCTACCTACAGAACACACATTACTGCTAAACATTTACTAAAGACAAGACCAAACAAATGACAATACAGCATAAAACAGAGTAAGACAAAGACAACAATAAAACACTCTACATAAAGAACAAAGTAAATTTAATTTAAAGAATTGTCTGATGTATGTGACCACCCCTAAGTGTTTCTCTGTGAACCATAGCCATCAGAGCCCATTAGCCAGTTTTATGTGTAGTAACTGATAGATGCCAAAATCAGAATTCAACTGCATTTTCTTTTTTGCCTTCAAGAAAAGTAAGATAATCAAGAAAAGTAACTTAAATACATAAGTTGTAGCCTACATGCTAATTCTATTTTTTACCACCCCTTCAGCATTTTCCACAAGGACATGAGATGTTGGGATTCATTGCCCACCAACCTAGACTATTATCCTAGACTAGTATATTTCATTTTAAAGTGGTTGGGTCTGCATTTATATTCAAGTGGTCTACACATAGAAACTGAGGTTTGTAGATTTGTAGTCTTTGCGTTGATTTGGTCCACTTGAACACATCCCCTACGGCCATGATCCGCCTCCGTAAAATGCGTTGGCGTTGCCCATATACCCCACTAGGTGGAGCACTTAGACCGGGAGACACGACGATGAAAAAGGGGTTCATTATTTCAGGTCACAAGTCATGACACAGCCCTGTTTCCTCAAAAATTTCAGACCATGATGGGCTGATGTAGACCTATGACATTTCTGCTTTGCGTCTTAGCAGTCGTCATTAGTACTGCAATGACTTTTGTTTCAGTTTAACCCTACAAAGTAAGATTGCAATTAATTGTACAGGTTGTAGTTGGAAAGTTTGGTTGAATATACTAAAGAAATTTTATATATTTTGGAAACAACATAAAAATATAGACTTCCACACAAATTATCTATGATGTTACTGTTGTGATGGTGACTCGCTTTCTTCGCGGAAAACCACGGTTTCGACTGATTTTCCCTTAATGATCACTGAGCGCAACTTTCTTCTTTATGGAAAAATCTAAATGGTAGCTTTAGGCCCTTATTTGAGCTTGGGCTCCGTTGTCTGAAACCATGCTATTGTAAAGGCATATGGCGAAAAGAAGCATCTCTCGTACATTTACCAAATTCAAACAGCAAAACACAATTATCTTGCTCATCCCGCCTGACCCACAGCCCACAGACCTTTGCAAGTTTTAAATCTCCAGCTTCCTCCATTAGTGTCAACCCATTAGGACTATTGTTAACTAATTATTGAGGTGTTAATGAATGGTGCGTTGGAGCATTGGCATTAGAACGGGTTGCGTCTGCAGGATGTGGTGATGTGTGTTCCAGAGAGGTCGGTCATTCCTAAAAGTACCAACGAATAAAGAAGAGGCGATGTCTTGCAACCGCCTTGCTTAGTGGGAACCGATGTGTTAATGAATGGCTACCAACAACGAATTTGTGACAAGGAGAGATGGACAATGTGACAATCTGTAACAAGCCGGCGCCTTTAAATCTACTATATTCCTCTTTGTAGAAACAAACTTTGTCAAAGAGTTGAAGAGGGATGCGAGGGTCTAAATGCGCGCTATATTGAGTCTTAAAGGCGGTGCTCGAACTTGACAACACCTACAGTGCGCGCAGTTCGGTGCTCAGAAAAGGATCCAACAGACTGAAAACGCTTTATTATAAAATATTTAAGACTAGCCTACATGATTTTTGTGTTGCAGTTCGTCCCCTCGTCTGTTGTAGCTCTGAAGGAAAGAGGGCTGTAAACTAATTAAAGGCTGTCCTGTATTTTCCCACAGAATGTGTTAATGGTCGAATCTATTAGTCCGTGTTGACAGCGCCCTGCAAATAGGCGCAAATCGCTTACCTGTTGGGTCGCGTTTGCTTAGCAATAGGTGACACATATGCCGTCCAAGGACCGTTCGTGACGCTTGATCAAACATAATATGCATCATCCTGTGTGACATTTTTATTATGCAATTTTTTTATTGTGTCTATCAATGTCAATAGGACATCTATCAAACCTGTATCAGATAGATACGCACACGCGCAGGTCCTGTAACATCTAACACGCCTGCGAGAGTGATTTCCTTGCGGTTGCTCAGTTAATCCTGTCGACCACCTGCGTACTAATCAGTTACATCTCCATTCATTAGCAATTAGGAAACGCTTTCACATTTAGATTTGACTGTCTGCCCGGCAGAAAGAGAATGTGTATTGACGGAAGAAGACGGACGTGGACACAGCAGACAAGGCAGTCTGCATGCGCCATCACGCGTTAACTATAAGTGCAATATCTTTGTTGGTTTATTATTTGGCTCCTTGCTTGTTTACTTTTGTTTTAACAAACGAATTTATTCGTTAAAAAGGCGTTAGCCCTGCCATCCGATGTGTTTAGTGAAGAGATTCGATAAGGCTACCCAAAGTATAAATGTTTTCTGTCAATGTCGTTTATAATCTAACATCAAGTTATTCAGTACACGTTATAATCGAAGACTCAAGGGATGGTTATATGATATTAAAATTGTAGGCTTAGGACGATTCAATACTTTTGCGAGAGAAGAACATTAGGGGTTAATATTTATTTGTGTATTTTGAGATATTGTCAACATTTGCAAATAGTATTAGAGCGGTTACGAAAGCATGAATAGAACAGGTACCAGCCAGATTTATATTAGTCCTCATAGCAAACAGGCACAAAGTCAGAAATCGTTGGGAGACATGGTTAGAGCCTTGTGTGATAAGTCATGTGTGCTTTAGTTGGTGTAAAGGCTACTGCGGAGTGAGTCAGAATTGGCAACGTTTGTAAATTTCATTCCAATACACCACAACCTAATTGTTGTTCATTCAGTGGAAGTGATAGCCGAGGGGATCTAACGACTTCGGAACATGACACCTTGTGGTTTTCCTGGTTAGACCTCCTACTGACGAGCTTAAGTCCTGACAAGCTTAGGCTGTAACCACATCAGACCCTGCAGTTTCAAACTGGAAAAAGGACATGTGTTCGATCGGGGCTAATGAAGGCATGAGTTGTCAAAAGTAAAAACTACTTTTTAGTATCAAAGCCGTTCTCATATGTCGTGATCTTGATTCACCGTACCACAATGCATCATCAATGGATTAAGAGTCATCAGTTAAGTTTTTATTAAGTATGTTAGTCTGACGTTAAGCTACCGTTCAGATATTTTCTGCTGTTAGCAGAAGTGCGTAGCGTATCATTCTCCTTGATAAAGTCAGTTGGCCTTGAAAAGGACAGGTTGTGTAGTGTAGAGGATGCAATTTCAACTGGAAATGTCTGTCCCGGGCCAATATACAGAACACCAGGGGGCAAAAGAGACCATTTAGGCCTCCTTCCTGAGTCCCACGCCGTGGATATTCAAATGGCTGTAGGGGCGGGCACTCACCTGTGTTTTAAGGGCTGGACGTCTGAGGTTCGCACTGTACTCGCCCCATAGCTAACAGACACCAGCGCACGCCAGGTCACTCCACCACCGCAGCGCTCCTGAGGAACCGTCACGGATTTGTACGAAATATCTCAAGGGAATATATAATTTTTTTCTATCAAGTAAATCGTAACTTGACTTTAAGGGCGTTTAGAAGCAATGGAGAGTTGAAGTCATAAGAACTTTGATCGAACTTCTACATTTCTTCTTATAGGGTAAATAGTGCCCCCCCCCCCTCAGGACTGATAACCTAATATTTGCGTGGAAACTGGAATTTCACCAAAAACTGGATTCAGAGTGTTCATTGGAAGTAAACCGTTTGGAGACTTTGATCTCAGAAGAAAGTTTTTTTGTTTTCTTGGACGAATTTTGTTGAGTAGTAATTTCACCTATTTAAGGTTCTCTTGGGGATGTTGAGCTCGGTGAAGATGGAGTCTCATGAAATGCCAGAGTGGAATGCGTTCTACAGTGACGCGAGTGAGGTAAGAGGTCTAATTTATAATAGTAAATATAGTTATTTTCTTCTGCTGTTTATTGGTTGGTAAAATATTTTTACTACTTACTGAATTACATTTATTTAACTTCTCCATGTTTTTCACCCCCGAAATGTTTGTAACCGCTATTTGGTTCGATTTTGTTACAGTAAAATTCGTCAATGTAAGCGCAAGTTAAAATTAAACTTTGAATTTTCATTAAATTAAAAGTAAACAAATCGAAAAGGTTCTGTTTTCGTAAGTGAAAACCATTTTCTCATGTGTGTCAATTCATTTTACGCACATTGGTCACGGTAATTTACCAGTGTCAGTCAAGCCAACGATGAGCATTCGGACAAATGCATTCTTGAAATAAATTGGCTTGTTTCTTGTATCTAATTAAGATTGTGTGTGTACAGGAGAAAAAAAACAACAACAAAAAAACAAGAGACAATTCGTTTGTATTTTTCTTTGAAAAAGGAATATATATATTTTTTGCAAATTTGCAAATAATTGAAAGATAAACATTTTGGCTACAATATTTACTCTCCTTTCGTTTGGTAAATATTTGTATGTTTTGTAGACAAGTAATTTAATTTTGAAACTCGCTTTTAAGGCAATGGGCGTATGTTTCAGTGATAAAACGGCTTTCATGCAAAGCTCTTTAGGATAACGAAATCTTCAGTGTTTCAACATTCTTGTGTAACATGATGTCTAATCAGACCCTCCTTCGAGTTTCACAGTGTTATGCAGATCAATGTGCTATGGATTTTTTTTACAGATTAATTCAGCCGAGCCGTAAATGTTTGTAAATTGATAAAGTCACTGAAAAAGTTATCAATAGCATTATAAACAACAGTATAAATCCGCAGTCATAACTGGAGCTGAGAATACAACTTTGAAGAAAAATAGAAAAAACGGCAACAAGCAAAACGTAACCCATTTTTTGTTTCTTTTTCCACTACAGATGTACTCTTCTCCTAATGCCATGAATTCTAGTCTGAGTACCATGGGAACCATCAACAGCTACATCAACCTGAATACGGCAGGCTCAGCCACCTCCATGAACATGGGCTACCCTAGCCCAGGCCTGAGCAGCAGCCCACTGGCCTCTATGGGTGGCGGTGCCAACCATATGAGTCTGTCTCCTGTGCCCCCTTCCCTCAACCCCAGCCCCCTCACCCAGCTTGGCCCACCAGCCTCCTCCCTGGGGTCCCTGTCCCACTACCCCAACATGGGTCAGCCAGTGAGCCAACTCAGCTACACCTCGTCCAACTCCCTGAGCCGCCCCAAGGACGTGCCAAAGCCGTACCGACGCTCGCTCACACACGCCAAGCCTCCGTATTCCTACATCTCCCTCATCACCATGGCCATCCAGCAGTCCGGCAGCAAGATGCTGACCCTCAACGAGATCTATCAGTGGATCATGGACCTCTTCCCCTACTACCGTGAGAACCAGCAGCGCTGGCAGAACTCCATCCGCCACTCGCTCTCCTTCAACGATTGCTTTGTCAAAGTGGCCCGTTCGCCCGACAAGCCCGGCAAGGGCTCCTATTGGACCCTGCACCCAAACTCGGGCAACATGTTTGAGAACGGCTGCTACCTGCGCCGCCAGAAGCGCTTCAAGATCGAGGACAAGAATGCCAAGAAGGCCTCTGGGAAGTCCCAGGATGGCGGCAACGGCAGCGGGGCCAAGGGAGGCCACGGGGACGGCCTCCAGGAGGGCCACAGCCCCACCGCAGGGTCAGAGGGCGCCGACTCGACCCACTCTGACAGCTCGCACCCGGGGTCGTCATCCGAGGATCACCAGCAGCAGCAGCGGAGCCTAGTCCAACTGGAGTGCCCTCCTCCTCCGCCGCCAGCCGTTGTCCAGACCTCCCCGGTGCCAATCCCGGCTTCCGTGCCTTCCTCCATCTCCAGTGGCGGTGGCGCCCACCTCAACCCCCAGACTCTAGGGGGCAGTCCGCACCTTCTTCCGGGAGGGGGAGTCATGCATCACCTGGACCTCCACAATGACCCACTCAAGTCCATGGACCCACACTACAACTTCAACCACCCTTTCTCCATTACAAACCTCATGTCCAATGAGCAGAAGATGGACCTCAAGTCCTACCAGGATCAGGTCATGGCCTACAACAGCTACGCCGCCACATCACCCGTGGCAACCAAACAGATCTATGACCCCGCAGGGCCGGCCTCTCTGGACTCTGGTGCCTATTATCAGACCCTGTACAGCAGGTCTGTCCTGAACGCATCCTAACAACCAATAGTGGCTGTCCTAGGCTCTCAGCTCAAGAAGTAGATGACTTTTTAAAGAAAGAAAACAAGAGGAAAACCCAACCAAAGCAAAACAAATAAAGGTCTTACAGACCTCACAGGGGCCAAACAAAATGGCGACAGCTGCTCTCGTCTGGCTTGTTCGCGCCAAGCATGAGCCCAAGAGCGGAGGGATCAGTAGTTATCAGCTGATGACGCATGACAGCGTAAATGTAAATTCACAGGGAAAATTAAGACTCCCATGCAGACACAGCACCCCCCCCCCCTTCCCCCCACTTCATACTGGATTGATTCTGTTTTAACCCGAGGAACCTCTGGACCCTGTCTCAAAGGAGAGTTATTCCACACCATGTTAGTGCTTTTCTAAAAGGACTCATTCTTGGTCCCACACAACCCTAATATTGGGGCCAGTTTCTTTTTCTTTTTTTGGCTTCATAGAGGGCATAAGGAAATGGTCTGTTCTGCATGTGCATAGTCTGTATATATATGTAGAAATGAGACGTTAGATCTGCATTTATTTATGAAGGGAAAAAAATTAATATATCTTGTACAGTGCTGTGATGTTAAGTTACAAAAATGTGAGAACGGGATGTCCTTTTTTAAAATAAGATTGTTTGGAAGGAAAGGAAAATCATAGTTCAGGTTACTGCTTGCAGCAGTTGTTACTGCATA
The DNA here is from genome assembly GCA_027481765.1 of Tenualosa thibaudeaui. Lineage (NCBI taxonomy): Eukaryota > Metazoa > Chordata > Actinopteri > Clupeiformes > Clupeidae > Tenualosa > Tenualosa thibaudeaui. The sequence continues at coordinate 3,635,988 of JAIFZK010000208.1, read as the reverse complement.
ACAGGGAAAAAACGTTTTGTGTTACAACCTAGTTATCTCTCTGTTTGTAAAATACATATACTTCTCCCCAGAAAAAAATACAAATGATATGTTGTGTAATTGGTTTATTTGTGGAGAAACACAATGAAAAGAAAACTTTTTGCCTTCCTAAGGAGGGTAGTTTATTTCACCTGTGGCCCTGAAATATCCCATTTTCAAGTCACAGAAGTAACTGTGGTATCATACTTGTTTAAACTTCTTTCTATTTGTCAAAAACATACAATTCAAATGCCTTCTTTTTTACCCATGGGAGGCATGGCAATGCCCCCAGCCTTACCTCGTGTGGTGCGTTCTCTGTATGCCATGGGTGTGATGAGTCGTATGGTTTGGCTAGTCAGGGGAGCAGGGTTACAGTTGCCTAGATAGGGACAACAGTTACTAAGATAGACACGGGATGGAAATGTATTTACATACAATACTTTGCACTAGCGTCCCCACAGGTCTCGCACAGTGGGGAGAAGGAGGGGGAGTTACAGGGAGGGAGTTTCAACAGCGCTATCTGACTACCTCTCTTCTCACCCCATTAAAAAACAAAATCCTGACCAACTGAAAATTGGATCACTGTGACGATGTCAGAGGATCAGACTAAAAGATTTGCGATGGTGAGGTCCACAGACTATGAGCTGACAACAGGGCAAAGATGTCGACAGCAACAAACCCAAAGGAACTCTTTTCCTTCAGAGGAAACAAAGCATTTCAGGTCACAATTGAATTTTTTTGGATGCTTTTTAGTTCTGAGAGACTATGCTTATTTAACTGTTTTGTGCGGAGGATGTGTGTGTTAATATATGTATTGTATATGAATATAAAAGGTGGACATTGTATGATTTGAATGTTGTGGTCTGGATGTTGGATATCATTTTCTTATTAAAAAAAAGTACAAAGGAAGAATCTCTCGTCTTGTGGTGTTTTCTCTGCTTAGTTTAAAGAGCCTGGTGTGTCAGAGAGACTTCTCTACGGTAGACCTATCATTAAATTCCATTCAAAAATACTCCTTTTACTATTTTACTGTTTTACTTTTACAATTTTTCTTATGTCAAATCATATATATTTAGCAGGTGTAACAAATGGATTGGCTGTAGTTTTTTTGTTTGGTTGTTTTCTTTGTGTGTATGTGTGTGTGTGTGTGTGTGTGTGTGTGTGTGAATGTGAGTGAGTGAAATGCATGTCTGCCTACATTAACTGTGTGTGTGTGTGTGTGCATCTCTTTTGAGTGGTGTGTGTGTGTGTGTGTATGTGTGTGTCATTCAGCCAACTACTATGGTAGAGCATGACATTCAAAGGCCTGCGTCTTTCATATTCCCCATTGCATTGCATACACTCAAAGCATTCATCCAACTTGACTAATTCAGAGGCCAAAATCACCAGTGAATGAGTACTTAGCTCAGTCACTTTCTGACAATGGTTTAGAGATGACATTGTCAACATTTCAACATTTCAGGAATGATTTATACACAAAAAGTTATGGCACAGACATCATCTGCTTCATATTGCACATTTGTCACTGGCTGGGCTTACAAAAATCAGATCTTCTAGAGTTCTTGGTTGGGATGACTTAATCAAATGTGGGACATACAGAGATTATAACCATATGCATGTTTTCAACAGGTCTGTTCAATATGGCATTACATAGTACATGCTACATGGATGCTTAAAGCTTGGACCTTTGGCTTTCCTCAGGTTTGTTCAGGTAATGTAAGAGTGTGGCAGTGGTGAGGAGGAGTATTGGGAAGAGAAGCGTGCTTGATTAAAAATGTAAACATGCTCCATCGGCTGTCTTTGTAAGTCCTTAGGGTGTTTTGTTTGGGCACCGTCCAAGGACAGGACTTTACTGAAGGTCAACTCAATCACTCTGTGGGTCAGTGTATTAGTCATTCGTGTTGTCTGATTTGAGCTGCACAACTTGTTTCACCAATGCACTGCGGCCCTGTGGCATAACCTCTGTCGAAACACCCTATCAACAGGACGTGACATTCTTCGAATCACTCCCTGCTCAAAATGGTGGCCGTCCTGTTTTTTCTCTCTCCCTCTCCCTTTTCCAACACTGATCTCAAAGGCTCTCCATCAAGCGCAGGCCTTGGCTGCTCTTTGTGGCTCTTTTGTGCTTCCCTCCCCTGCTCCTGTTTTAATCACGTAGCGTTGCATTCTCTCTGGTCACGTCCGCCGCCTTGCTGCAGCCTCTGTCTTTCTAAGCCTCCTGATAGATTGAGGCACCTGGCCACAGGTGTGCTTGAGTGGATGCCCGCGAACACAAGGACTCTGCCCTTGCGCCGTGCGGAGGTGAGGCCCATGCCTGCCCGCTTTCCATGAGCCACACAATAACCGCGGCCGTTGGTGCCGAGCACGGCGATAAGATAGCCGCCAGCGGTGCCGCCGCCCGCCACAGCCTGATAGCGCGTCCGTAGCTGCACAATGGCACTCCACAGGAACAGGGAACAGCCTGCTGGGAGAGGCCGACGAGCCCAGCCCAACCCTGCAGTGACTAGCCACCTGTAAAGTGTTGCCTGCCATGTCACTGCCACAGGCCCCATTTGATCAGGAGTAAGGACCAGCTGCTGTGTGTGTGTGTGTGTGTGTGTGTTTATGAGACAGACAGAAGACACTCACAAATTGCAAACAGCAGGAGCAAACATGATTTTGACTGGCGTTTATGAGAGCATAAAAAAGGACATGCCCTGGAACATAATGAAGACAGAGGATGTATAAAACTATAGAAAAACAAGCGACTGAAGGAGACAGGGGAGTGACATTGAAAGAAACTATGTTTATGCGTGTGTGTGTGTGTGTGTGTCTATGTGTGCATGTGTGCATGTGTGTGTTTATCCTACTGATAGGCCTCCTTCCACGTCCATGTTTACAGCCACATTAACACCCCCCCCCCCCACACACACACACACACTCACACTCACACAGATTATCAATGGGGAGGCTGAGAGCTCAAATCTGATGGAAACACTGCCCTCTCTCCCGCCACTCTTGGATTATTGCTCTTTTCTGAATTTGTCACCTGAAGTTGGGACCAGGTGAGTAATAACTTCCGTCAGGTCCACAGAGTGTAGCGGCTCAGCTGGAGCTTGGAGCAGCACGGCTGGTTGTTTGCCGGGGATATGGCCCACGGATATGACACACAGCACAGATAGGGAAGATTTATTGCAGGCTAAGAACCGGCACCCCCCAACCCTCTCCCTCCATCAGGATAGTGGCGTCTTGATTAGGCCTACGGCCAGGCCTTGTTTGCGTGCCTCTTCCCAATCTGCTGTGAAGCCTGAGAGAGAGAGAGAGAGAGAGAGAGACAAAGGGAAGGAGTGTGGTTACCAGATGTCACTCTGTGAGCTTTCACGCTTCTCAGGGGCTGTTAGGACACACACACTCTCAGGGGCAGATAAGGAGGAAAGAAATTAAGTGCTTCTTTTTTATCGTTGTGCTGTTTGTCCTAATGCTTCTCCATATGAGTGTGTATGACCCCTCTTTACAATCGTGCACAGGATGGTTGTCTCAAAGAGCTCAACACACACACACACACACACACAATTATCCTGTATGGTACCTAGCATCAGTAGCTTTTAACATGGGAGGAGCAACAGGTTTATGAAATAGTTTGGAAATAAGCCTGTATGGGGTGTCCATTACTAAAGGAGCACATGAGAGGGGTGATGGGAGTTCAGGTGTAATAGTAATAGCAAACAGTAATAAGCACCAAGCTGACATGACAAGCAAACAAATGCTGCTGGTGCGTGCTGAGTGTAAATCCCGTAGGGGAGAAAACCCTTCAGGCTTTGAGGCTTTGTTGACCAGCCCACTCTATCTCTCCATCTTAGCCGTTTGTTTTTTCTACTCTCCGCTGTCTCGCTCCTTTGAAGATGTCCTATGCAAATGTGCATCCTCTCCAGTATCCTGTAGAGGAGGGCATGGCATGTTGACATTTCCCAGACCCATGGAAAAAAACCTAAGGCTGCTCGTGCTCCAGGCAGTTTCACGCCTTCTAGATGTTCAGATCCGTTCACTCTTAGTGAAGCGACCTTGAGTTGGGGAAGGCATTATGTTTAATTTAAGACATATTGTTATTATTATTATTATTATTATTATTATTATTATTATTATTATTATTATTATTATTATTATTATTATTATTATTATTATTATCATTAATAATAGTAGTAATAGTAGTAGTAGTACATTGTTTCACATCTTCTAGCTTCAGAGCCATAAAAAAGAGACTGTGTGTGGATATGTAAAGGTTTAAAAAAGAGACTGTGTGTGGATATGTAAAGGTTTAAAAAAGAGACTGTGTGTGGATATGTAAAGGTTTAAAACTGTGAGTGTGTGTGGATATGTAAAGGTTTAAAATTGTGAGTGTGTGTGGATATGTAAAGGTTTAAAATTGTGAGTGTGTGTGTGGATATGTAAAGGTTTAAAATTGTGAGTGTGTGTGTGTGTGTGTGTGTGTGTGTGTGTGTGTGTGTGTGTGTGTGTGCACATATGTGTGTGTCTGATTGAATTCATCATCGTCTTAATGAATAGACATCTTGTTGCTGTCACACTACACTCTTTCATAGTCCTGAGTGGAAGAGGTTTGTCTTAATGCAGTTTATAAAATTAGACCCGACTGACGGACAAGCACTTACGGCTTCAGATCCTCTGTGTCCATGGGCCTACATCTTTATTTAAGGAAATAAATATCCCCAAAGCTGCCAGCTCCTGATGGAGCAGAGAACTCTTTAGGTCCTGCAGAAGCTGTGTGCTGTAAACGGCCTGCTTTCAAAGTCAAAAACACCTCCAGGTGCTGGAGCTGTGTGCAGTGGCTTTCTGTTTGTTGTAAAATTGCTGTTGTCACTCATAAAATCGCTGTTAAAATATCTGTGTTCACTCATGCAACTTATTCATGATGTTACCATTGCCATTACATTTACAGACATAGCACATCATAGCTCATTTTCATAAAGCGTATCATAGCTCATTTGCATTAAGTTGAGCAGTTTTTAGATACTTTAGTCGCTCTAATCCCCCATATTGTGTCACTTGTTGCTCTAATCAATAGAAAGTCAATTACTTCCGGTGATTTTACAGCTTTAGTAGTAGTTAAAGTTGAAAGTGTGTGAGAGGGGACTTGGCCGCATGTGAAGTCTATTTTGCAATGAAAGTGGGAGTGGTTTTTGCCAGTGATGCTACAAATATATTCTATTTTATTATATTATATAGCATGATAAATTGGCTTTATATTGTGCACCATGAGGAAGTGTGCTAAATGAATATCAGACATTATTGATAACAAAATCTCCACTGACTAGCATGGCTAGCGTGTCATCACTAGTTCAATAATAACAGGACAGCCACCTCAAGAGTGTGTGTGTGTGTGTTTATGCATGTAAGTGGGGAGTCTTGGGTGTGCAGAATATCCCCAGTGATTCTGTATCCCTTCTCTAAAACACATGCATTGTCATGTGCTGGTCTCCAGGAGTCTAAGCCAGAACTTAGAGACTACATTGCCAGTATTCTCCAGTCTTTCTCCCAACTCGTGCTGCCACACTAGTTCTCTGTGTCCAGGCACTTCAGTTTTTAGGTGAGGAAGTCAGCCAGTAAGCTCACAGGACTGTTGCAGTTTGAGCGACTGCATGTGTGTGTGTGCGTACCTGTATGAGTGTGTGTGTGTGTGCATGAGTGTGTGTCTGTGAGAGAGAGAGAGAGAGAGAGAGAGAGAGCAAGAGTGAGATAAGGCCTTGGACTTTGCTCTCTGGGCTGAGAGTGGTGTTAAAATGGCAGCTGATTAGGTAAGCTTGAAAAAGAAACAGAGAGGAAAACAGAGCTGATTACATTTTCCCTGGTGAAAAAGACATCAGATTGATTTGAGCTTAATCACTAAATCAACAGCACACTACGGCTGCAGAGCTCTCTGTATTTAGCCAGGAAATCTGCTTTGAGACTTTTCATTTTTTTCCTGTTATGCCAAGTCAGAGACCATGAGGTAGATTTTCATTATCCTGTTACTGTTGAAATAGCTCAGAAATCAAGTATACTACTCCTCTATTGCTATCAGTATACTGGCTTATTGTACAGCCACACAGTACAGTCATACAGAGTCTGCTGCTTTCACTATCCGTAAACGCCGAAGGAAGCATGGACTAGAAATAGACAGTTTTACATTTGCCACGAGAAGCCTTGAAATCTGAATGTTTTTGGTGGAGAAGCTTTATTAAGGCTGATGGGTACATGCTAAATGAGTTTATTGGTTTCAGTCTTATATATGTAGGCTGTAGCACCATAACCAATAAGCTTTGCTTCAAGACACTGCTGTAGCCCAATAGGACCTGAGCTAAAAGTAACAAAGTGACAATTCAGGTACTGTAGAAATGAGAAATAAGATGAAAATGAAATGACTTCATAGCTGAGGACACCACATGGAAAAGAAGACCTCAAATTTGATGGCCTGTATGTTTAGTAGGCAATGAAATGAGAGTTCCTCCTCAGGATTCTCCTTTTCTTTGGAGAACACGAGTGTCTTACGAGAGTCTTGAATAGACACTATTGGAATGTGATTGATTGTATTTCATGGAAGACATTTCCTGATCTTGGTTGGTCTGATGCTCTGACTGCAATAACATAATCAAGTTCAGATACATTCTGCATTTAGGGAGTGTTTTTGCTCATACACCACGCTACACAAGAACACAAGTGTGCATGTTTGGACATACTCTGTGCACCAAAAAAAGAGAGTGAGTTTGTGTATGTTTGTGTATTTGTGTGTGTGTGTGTGTGTGTGTGTGTGTAGCTCTTTTCATTAATGTGTGTTTGTAACTGTGCATCTGTGTCCATAAGCGAGTATCTTTAAACTTCTGTGTGTGTAAAACCGTATGTGTGTGTGTGTGTGTGTGTGTGTGTGTGTGTGTGTGTGTGTGTACCCATGTCACTTCTGATTTACGGAGCAGTGAGTACAGAGCAGTGTTGTCTGAAGGTCTAGTCAGGATGGACACTCTCTTCCTGGACTGGTGCGTCTCCTCTCCACTCCACCTTGGTCCACATGGAGCCCAGATGCTAGAGGACATTCCTGACACCTTCATCACAAAGCCTGTGATCTCCCCCATCCCACACCCCCGCACCCACGCTGCCCCATCCCATCTCATCCCATCCTCCAGTCCTTGTTCAGAGATTCCAACAGATTCCAAAGCCTTTGTGTGTTTCAGTAGTTGTTCAGCATCTCTCAGTAACTTTCCATAGGATTTCTAGATTGAAATTCAGTGTTTTTTATGTCTTTCTTTCACATCTTTTCACACTGTGGTAGAAATCAAATAAATCCATAACATTCTGCCTTCAAACGTACCTTCGTTTTGCCTCATTTGAAGGCAGCATAGATGTATCCTTCATGCTGCCTTCAACATCCAAAAATCTATTGAATTATGAGGTCAGCTAGTGGTATCTTGGCAACGGTGTCTGAACAATTAAATGATCACCTTCTATCGCCTTCTACAACAGGTGGCTTGTTAAACAGTGAAGATAGCAAGGCAGCACGTCACTAGCTCCCTGTTTTGGACACAGCCTGCTTCTTCTCTCCCACTGTAGTCATACGACACAGAACACCCTATGGTAGAAACGCCCTTTGGTATACCTGTGTGTGCTTATCAAAATGTAGCTTATGCGAGTGAGGAAGATCCTGAGGGAATGAAACATTGCCTTTGCTTACAGATATCCAGAGAGGCACCTACATTGTGGGCGGGAGTTCCAGTGTATGCAGGCTTTACTTCCTTTTCAACATGTTTCCCCCTTTTTTCCCCTAAAACTTCTCTCTCCTTTTTGGTTTGTCTGTGAGGGATGATCGGGGGGAGTCTGTCGGCCATATCTATATATCATATCTATCTGCCTCCTCGCTGTGTCATCAGGGCCTACAAGTCTCGCCTGGGAATAGGAGTAACCAACGAGAACATACACAAGGACATACACAAAACTTGGTTGTAGGTGTGTGTGTGTGTGTGTGTGTGTGTGTGTGTGTTGGGGGGGGGGGGGGGGGTGCTGTTCTTGGATTTGAACCAAGAGTAACCTGTGAACCCATTATCCAGTTGTACAGACAAGCCTTCATATTGTTTGATGTTGATTACTGTTGTTCATGTTGCATTATTAGTGTTTATGGCTGTCATTCACCCCTCCACTGATCTGGGCCAATGCCAGGCAGACTTGAAACAGTCTTGAGTTGTAGTTGTTATCTTGAAACTATCCTCTATCATCTCAGGGCAACAGGATGCCGTTACTGGCTGGGACAGGTGTATAATAGTACTGTGTTTTTCCTCACAGGAATTGACCCTTAACAGTAGCCGTAACCTTTAGAGATGGTACAAAGATAACAGGTGCGGTTTCTCAAGGAAAAGACCTCTGGACTTCATCATAAATCTGCCCAAGAATCCACGCAGCGACCCATTTATGCACCACACACACACACACACACACACACACACACACACACACAAATCAACCATTCAACAGAGAGACTTACTGACCATGAGACTTACTGTTGCCATGATGTCACACACACCTGTCGTCTTGAGATAAGGCTGGGTAGATTTTGACCCAGTTGTTCCTCTCACACACACACAGAGCCCATGGCAGTGGAGTGAAGTGATGGGCGGGACATTCCCACATAAAAAGGAGGGGTTTTATGGAAATGCTGGAACATTCTTAATGACCAATGAATCAGCATTATGGAGATAATAACATTTAAAACAAAGATGATGCACTGAATAAAATGCACTGATGGAAACAACAACAAGCAAAATGGCCACTGACTATCAAAAAGACACACACACATACAGACACACACACACACACACACACACACACACACACACCAATCCTCCATGCCTTCAGAGAGAAGTCACAGTTTGGTGGGATACCTCCTTCACCTCCTCTGAGCCTCCTGACCCCACCCCTGCTCTGCTCCTGGGGGTGAAGGGTGGGTTGGGTGAGATTCCGGGGTGGTGGGTGGGGGGGTTTGTTTTCGTGCGCTGGCAATCACAGGCCTTCCTCGTTTGCACCAATTAGCGACAACAGGAGCCCAGCTGGGGAAGATTAGTGGCGTGGCGCTCCTGCTCTCCTGTTCTGGGGCACCAAGGGCTAAAAACAACACCGGCGCACGAGAGACCTGGCACTGGACCTAGGGAGGGAGAGAGCGAGAGAGAGAGGGAGAAAGTGAAAAAGAGAAGTGAGTGTAGGAGAGAGAGAGTAGGAGAGAGAATGAAGGAGAGGGGGAGAGGAGAGGAGAAGAGGAAGGAGGGGAGAAAGAGCGTGTGAGAGAGAGAGAGAAAGAGGGAATGAGAGAATGAGTGAGTGAGTGAGTGAGTGAGAGAGAGTGAGGTGTGCCAGCAACAATCCCATCATTCAACTGGCCAGCAAGCGCCAAGCCACCAACATTCTGGAATCTGACAAAACTCACACACACATATACATATATAAACACACACACACACACACACACATATAGACGCACATACACATGCACACACAAACATATATACACACACACACACACACTCTCTCCTTCCTGTCACCTGCTCCTCTCTCTCTCTGGTCTCTCTGGTTGTGCAGGAGGATCTTTTTTCACTCAAACTTTTCACCTTCTTTGACAGTGAATAAATAGTGTTTTAGACTAGTCTTTCCTTCCTGGATACTCTCTCTCTTTCTCTCTCTCTCACACACACACTCACAACTTTGTCTGTCTCTCTCTATCTCCCTCTCTCTCTCTCTTAAACACACACACACACACACACAGACACACACACACAAACTTGAACCTCTCTCTGTCTCTCTTTTTCTCTCTCTCTCTCAGATACACAAACACACAGCTTTAACCTCTCTCTGTCTGTCTCTCTCTCTCTCTCTCTCTCTCTCACACACACACACAAACAACTTTAACCTCTCTCTCGCTGTCTCTCTCTTTCTCTGGCTCTCAGACACACACACATCTCTCTCGCACACACTTCTGAATTTCCATTAACTTGGATGAATCATATCTCATTCCACCCACGTCACCACTGTGTCACCACTCCTGCTCATTCATCTTTGTGGCCCTCTGTGTCATACCACCTATTTTTATTACACACACGCACCACACTGACTAAACCACTATGGTCTTCTCATTGGTCAATCACACACACACACAGACACACACACACACACACACACACACACACACACACACACACAACCTCTATTTCAACATGAGATTTACAGCAATCGGTCTTAGGTGTTGGCAGTGCCATGGTAATCTAGAATGTTCCACTGGTCATGCTCCTGGTGTGTAAAAGGCATTGCAAGAGTGGGCACCGTGGTATGAGTCTGACCCATGGGTCTGTGCCCACAGGTAAGCCATTTAAAAAAAACATCTTCATTAACCCTGTGAATCACTGCATGGTGTCCATATGCCCTTGCATTAGTGCTTTTCCACAGTGTGAACACTTTGTGAGTTGTAACTGGTCACAGGTTTCATGAGGGTTTTTCAGGTCAAATTACTCTCAGTTAACTTCAAAATCAATTTTAGCCTGTAGCTCTGTGCAAGAGAAATGATGAGATGAATGAAATGTGTCATGTGTTCGTAGCCTGGCAAGCCAGACTATAACATGTATAACAAAATGCATAGTCTGGCAAGCCAGACTATAACATGTATAACAAAATGCATAGTCTGGCCGTGACCGATAGACCGATCCTAGGGGCAGAACCAGCTGTAGTCTTTCTGCACAAAACAGGATAGAGCTACAACCAATCACAGCCATCCCTTTTGCACCATCGCAGCCCTGTCATTATCATGCTAAGCCCCCCCAGTAACTCTCTACAAAGAGTGTTGTGATTGGTCTTACCAAGCCTCTACCAATGGTAGATCTACTAAGGCCCCAATGGTGCGTGGCTAGACGTACCCACTGAGCAAAACTATTTGCTACCGCAAAGGTGCGTCTAGATTTCTAGGCTAATGTGTTCATGTTGATGTTATATGACAGTCTCTTACATCAGCAGCAATTTATCCAGTCTTTTCAAATCTCTCTGTCACTCTCTCTCTCTCTCTCTCCCATACACACACACACACATACCTCACGTCTCTCTTTCCCTCTCTCTCTCTCTCTCACACACACACACATACACACACCTCACGTCTCTATTTCCCTCTCACACACACATATAACACACACACACTCACAGTTTCTCTCGCATTAGATGCTTACACTTTTCTTGTCATTCCCACATTTCTTCCTCATTCCTTTCTCGTCCTCCTTCTCCATCTTCCCCCCACTCTAGCTCTCTTTTCTTCTTCTCCTTCTGTAGAGGTGCTGTTCATGAGAAGCACTAATGGCTGAACTTGGAGCCGGAGCACGGGGAGGAAGAGGAGGAGGTGGCGGAGGAGGTGGAGGAGAGCTGAGGCCAGGCTGGCCGCTGAGGTATGAAAGGGGCCAATGTGCCGGGGCTCCCTGCAACGCTCATAAACAGCGTTTCGGGACAACCAAACATGTCTGACAGCCCGCACTGTGTGTGTGTGTAAGACGGCTTTCGTGACGGACCGTGTCACACATAAATAGAACGGTTTTAGGAGAATCCGTTTCGTTTTTGGAGGTGAGGTGAAGACGTTCACATACGGAAAAATTCTGTCTTTTTTGTTGTTTTTCTGTGTGTTTTTTCCCCGCTGATCCCAGCCATCACCACCACACGTTTCTTTTTTGTATGTGTCATGAATAATAATCTGGGTGTTAGAGGAGTTAGTGGTCCCTAGTTTGGAGTATTAATAACAAATAACAGCACTACATGCTGTTTTTACCAATTTTTGTATTTGTTTGTGTTTGTGATGTCCTAAACAGCCATTAAAAACATCTTCATTAACCCTATGAATCACTGCATGGTGCCCATATGCCCTTGCCTTAGTGCTTTTCTACAGTGTGAACACTTTGTGAGTTGTAACTGGTCACAGGTTTCATGAGGGTTTTTCAGGTCAAATTACTCTCAGTTAACTTCAAAATCAATTTTAGCCTGTAGCTCTGTGCAAGAGAAACGATGAGACAGACTTCTATGCCACATGAAGTCTTGGGGCAGCACATCATATGTCATAGGATCGACATTTCACCTCCATTCAGAACGCAAAGAAAACAATTTGGCCAGCGGATATAAATGACTCTAAAACATGTTGGGTGCCGTTTTCCTTAAAAAAAATCTGTCATGTTACTTCTCACAAAACCTCCTCCATTGTGGTGATGGTTTGGTGAAACGAAGGTAGGATTATATTGTATTGTTGTGTGGGTTGGATGTTACTCTAGGCCTCTCATAGTGGCCAGCATCACACCTATTTTAATACTAATGCTTTTGACCAACCACAAAGTACTTCAACAATGTTTGAATTAAAGGAAATTAAGCAAACAATTTACAAATTAAATGACATGGTACAATAATTTACATTAAATGAACATTTTATCCTTTTTGCATACACTTCTATCCAAAGCCCCTTACCGGTGCCTTTGTCCTGTCATTTATTTCAGAGCCAGTCTCCCTTAGAGCAACTTAGGGTTCAGTCTCTTGCTCAAGGGCACAACAGTGGCCTCGAACCCCCAACCTCCAGGCTACTAGCATGCTAGTCAGGTTATAATGATAAATGGTCGAAGGCATTTGAATGAAATGAGCTATTCTGCTTATACCTGCCTAAATGTTCTAGAGTTAAGCTTAAGCCATAGATGAGTGTATCCACTGAAGGAATGTGAGATGTTTCCGTTCCTGTAAGTCTTGTCTGCCTGTCTCTCCTCAGTGAGATGTGTCACCAAACTGCATCAGAATGAAGAACATGGCTGTCTCATCGCTAAGCATCTTGTAGGACACCCTCAATGAGGCCTTCTTCTCAATGGGGTCTCTGCTCCAAAAATATCAAACCTCTACCCCCCCCCCCCGCCCTTTTTCTCTCCTCCCCTGTCTCTTTCTCTCTTCTTATATCTCTCGCTCTCTCTCACACTCACTCTTTTTTTCTCCGCCCCCCCTGCTCTGCCCGCTGTCTAAATAAACAACTTGAGAGTCTTTTTTGAAACGGACGAACATACTTGTTAGGAACCCACGCGCCACACGCCACTCCTGCAGCAGATATTTATAAACACCTAAAAAGCCCTGTAGAAACACACACACACACACACACACACACACTCACACATGCACACACACACATACACACAAACACACACACACAAATCTGACCAGAAATGCAGCCACTCCCATATCACTACCAGCTCCCTTCTTTTCTTCCTCTTCCTCTTCTTCTTCCTCTTCTTCTTCTTTTTCTTCTTCTTCTTCTTTTTCTTCTTCTTCTTCTTCTCTCTCTCCCTCTATCACCCTCTGTGTCATCCTCTCCCCACTCTTTCCCCTTGAAGTCCGTCTCTCCCTCTCTCTGTGTCTGTCTCTCTTCATCCTCATTTCTCCTCTCTCTCACTCTCTCTATCATCCCTCTCTCTCTCTCTCTCTCCCGAGTTCCTGGCAGATAGAGTCTAAACCAGCACTGGGGCAACTTTCCTGGCTCCTCCGGTCGGCGGGACAATCATTCCTTTCATAGAGGGGTAAAAGGCTGGGCCACTGGCTCCTTCCTCGCAGTTCGGCCGCGGGGAGAGAGTTTCTCTCTCTGAGTCTCACTTTCGTTCCTCTCTTGCTCGAAGCGTTCCTGCGCGTACAAAGCTACCCTTTTATGGGTTTAAATTTAGGCCCGCTTTCACTGCGGGGCATTTCTTAGGTGCCGGACTTGTCGCGGTGCAAAATGAAAACATCTTCTAAATGGTCGGATTCGCGGAGTACCAATTTGGAAAAAGTCGAAAATATTACAGAGCGGGAGGTGAGGGGTTGGTGGGTGATGGGAGGGGGCTGGTCACGATTGCTTTTCCTTGGTAGTTCCCGTAAGCGGACTGTGTACCTTATTCAAATGAGGCCTCGGTGAAAGCCAGAAAAAGATTTCGATAAACAGGGAAATTTTGAAATTCAAGCAGAACTTCTAGTACAGGCTGGTGTTGGGGGGGATTGGTGGGTGCTCACAGTTATCCCGCGTTCAAAACACGAAGTGAACACATTGAAATACAAGCCACAAATGCCCTCCAGGCACCAAAAAAATGACAGACGTAGTCAAAACATCTCACAATGAGGCCTTCAAGTGGGCTATTGTGTGCCCCAGTGCAGGTAGACATCCAGGTGCCTGTGGCGTCCGTTAACCCACACGACTCCAGGGCTGCACTCCCAACCTGGGGCACTGGCCAGTACTGGTGAATCAGTAGGTGAACACAGGGTAGACAAGATGGGGTGTGACTTTGTGTGTGTGTGAGAGAGAGAGTGACAGTGTGAGAGTGAACGGGGGCTTGGGGGTGAGTTGTGTGGTTTGGGTTGACTGGACATCTAAATTTATCAGCCGTTAGGTTGGAGTGTGTCTGAGCACAAGGGAACTGTTTCGACTATAATAGACCTGGCCTTGGTTTGGTGCCTGAGACTGACATAGCGCCCTAACTACTTTCTGAGCTTCATTATTGCTATAGAGGAGGCAAGATGATGATTCTGAAACTCTTTGACACGATTAGTGTAGTGTGAGCGGAAGAGAGAACATCCTGGGAAAAATCAACGAATTTGTCTTCTGCTACAAATCAAAGAAAAAAGACAGAATAAGAAGATAGGAGAAAAGAAAGAGAGTTGTGGAGAAGGGGATTGGGAGGAAAAGAAAAGAAAAGAGAAAGAAATGCCACCAGGATGCATATGAGAAAGCAGAATGTGTGGATTGTGTGTGTTGTTCTGAAGAAGACCTTGCGTCTTCAGTCCTCCTGATGCGTCACACGCTTTGCCAGAACGGTTGAATGTGTTCTACACCAGGCCCAGACCTGTGTGGTGTGATGGGGTTCAGCTAGGCAGAGTCGTTGGGCATGGAGGGAGTCAGATGAGTCAGGGGGAGTCGTGACAGAGGAGGAAGAGACGGGGAATGTCTCGCAGTGAGATTAAAGCAACACTAGGCAACCATTTGCCACTTGTTTGAGGTACACACTCATGGGATCATCTTCTATTTCATTTTGTTGAGATACTGTATATAGTCATATAAGAGCCAGATTAATGCATGTCTGACCCCCACCATCCCCAAGGAAACGCTGCACTGATGCAAATGAGCCTTCCGGAACATTGCTGACTATTGCAGAGACCCCAGTTAGCATGTTAGCAAGTTAGCATGTTAGCAAGCTTCTGATACGGAGACGTTAGCAGTCAAAGAACAGAATGATGATGATGATGATGATGGTCTTAATGAAATGAACAGAATAATAGGTAGAAGAAGTCATTGTATGTCTTGACATGCTTTAGAGAATCTAGGGGAGGAAGAGGAAGGGAGAGATGAGGAGGAAGAGGAAGAGTCTTTTGTGAGGTGGTAAAGTTAACAGAGGTGTGGAAGAGGAGGAAGAACAGGTGGTGGTGTGAGTTGGTGAAGCAGAAATCTGTATGTGTGTGTGGTTGTGTGTGAGTGTGTGTGTGAGTGTGTGTGTGTGTGTGTGTATGTTAGAGAGAGAACAGCAGGAGCTATTGAACGTTGAGCTCATCTCCTGCTCGTTCCCACAGAGGAGGTGTGGGAGTCAGTGTGTAGAGGGTGATGTTGCTGTGTGTGTCCAGCTGAGGTTAGAGTGAATGAGACTGCAGGCAGTGGAGGTGGTGTGTGTGTGTGTGTGTGTGTGAGTGTGAGTGTGTGTGTGTGTGCAGCTAAGGTGAGAGGGAGTGAGACTGCAGGCAGGGTTGTGTTCTCAGGAGCAGTCTTACATCCTGGTGTCACACAAGCCTTTTTTTACCAGGAACCTGTGAGGATTTTCACAGTTATAACAATGTGTGCTCTCTCATGAGTCAACGGCTCTCAGCCCTTTACACAACCTCCTGCCCTGGGTCACACACACACACACACACACACACACACACACACACACACACACACACACACACACACACACACACA
>JAIFZK010000208.1:3492500-3615000 GCA_027481765.1 Tenualosa thibaudeaui | reverse complement strand
CAGAATAATATACAGACCATGTAAGTCCACATACGATATATGTTAGTTGCTGTTAGTTTTGCTATGTTGGCATGCAGCTCTAATATCACATGTAAATTCAGAATGAACTGAGCACATACAAGCCTGTACTAATAACATAACCTGAGCGCATACGAGCCTGTACTAATAACATAACCTGAGCGCATACGAGCCTGTACTAATAACATAACCTGAGCGCATACGAGCCTGTACTAATAACATAACCTGAGCGCATACGAGCCTGTACTAATAACATAACCTGAGCGCACACAAGCCTGTACTAATAACATAACCTGAGCGCATACAAGCCTGTACTAATAACATAACCTGAGCGCACACAAGCCTGTACTAATAACATAACCTGAGCGCATATGAGCCTGTACTAATAACATAACCTGAGCGCATACGAGCCTCTCCTTCTCTTCCTCTTTTCTTGATCCTTTCTTTGACCTCTCCCTTACCCTTTTATCTGCCTTTCCACACCATATCTGGGCTTATATGTTTATATGTTTATGTATGTGTGTGTGTGTGTTTATGTGCTTGAATATTTGTGTGTCTCTGTGTGTGTGTGAATGTATATTTATGTATGTGTCTGAGTGTGTATGTGCATCTGCATATGTGTGTATATAGATAAATGTGTGCTTGTGTGTGTATGTGTGCATTTTCTTGTATTTGTGTGTGTGTGTGTGTATGTGACTATGCATGAACAAGGTGATTCCAGCCCTAACTGTGTGTGTGTGTGTGTGTGTGTATGTGTGTGTAAATGCATATTGGTGTGTTTGTGCGTGCGTGTGTGTATGCGACAAGCCCTGACTCTGGCTCTGGCTGTATGTGTGTGTGTGTGTTTGTGTGTGTGTCAGCGATAGAGCACCTCTGTGCCTGGTTAATGGGTAACCGTTGGGCCAGGTCAGCACTGATGAAACGTTGACATTTCCCTCCGATTATTCATCCGCCGCTTTGTTCTCCATGGCCGCTGTGTTTGCTGACCGCCCGCCCGCCCAGCCTCGGGCCGGCATGGAGGCGGCCACTCGGAGGAGGAGGAGGGGTGGGGTGGGGTGGAGGAGCCAGGCTAAGAGTGAGGGATGGGGGGGTGGAGGTGAAGGTTAGCTGCGAGAAGAGAGACCTATCTCAGTGTGGTGGTGGTGGTAGTGGTGGTGGTTAGCTGTGAGAAGAGAGACCTATCTCTGTCACTCCCTGCTGTTTGCTTGGCCTGTTTGCTCAATATGGTGGGTGTGTGTGTGTGGTGGGGTGTGTGTGTGGGGGCGGGGGGTCCACATGGGGCTGGGGCATGTGGGCAGGGCAAGAGAGGGAGATGGGGGTGAGAGGTAGGTGACAGGTCAGAGCTGTGTCAGATACAGCAGCCCTGCTGTTCTGGGGAAGTGCCTGCCTGACTGCCTGCTGTTAAACAGGGAGACTCTACACTCACCTGCAAAAGAGCTTCAGAAGTATAATAGTTAAAAAAATATGAAGCAAAGTGTATGTATCATAATTCATTTCCGTGATTAAAAAAATCACATTGTTGACATAAATCTACTTCTATAAACCGACCATAACAGTAAGAGATTTTCATTAAAACGTATGTTATGTTAGTATGTTATTGTATGAATATAAATATTACATGAATTTAAGTATTACAGTCTATTTTCCCCTGCTTTCATTTAAATGGTTCAATGACGTTAATGGTTTTATGACCTAATTAATATCCATGATAAGAAGTTAGATAAATCTGCCAGGCTAATGAACACTGTATACAGATAATGAGCTTGCTGTCCTTGAACATATTACATCCTTTCTATCCCTCCCCCTCTCTCTCTCTCTCTCTGTCTCTATTTCTTTGTTCATCTTTCTCTATTTCTTTCTGTCTCTCAAATCCCTCCCTGCTTGTCTCCATGGGCAGCTGTGAAGCCACCATCCCATAATACAACAATCCAGAACCACCTGTGAGACAGAGAGGGGCGGGGGGTTCAGATCACTCACAAAGCAACATCCTCAAATAATGCCTGGCCTCTCAAACAAAGGCATGGGGGGGGGAGAGAGAGAGAGAGAGAGAGAGAGAGAGAATGGACAGGTAGATAGGGAAAGAGATTATGAGTGTGTGTGTGTGTGTGAGAGAGAGAGTCTACAGGGTGGTCAGTCGGGTTGCCAGTATTGTGTGCACTATTTGTCCTCTCCAGGGGCAGGTGGTGGTGGGGGCCTTGTTAAATCCAGCAGGCCGGACTGACTGAACGCTCAAAGCCTGAAAGCATCTCTCCACGTCAAATACAACCTGTCAGGCCAGTTCTCTTCATCTGTTCCACAAACATATCAGAGTTAGAATGCAGAACAGACCACACAAATATATCAGAGAGTTAGAATGCAGTACGGAGGACACAAACATATCAGAATTAGAATGCAGTACGGAGGACACAAACATATCAGAATTAGAATGCAGTGCAGGACACCCAAACATTTATCAGAGGATTGTAGTGCTGTGCCAAACACACAAATATATCACCATTATAACGCTGTGCTAAATGCACACATCAATCATATCTGAAACAGTGACTAATGTCACACCTTACACAAGAGTGGGAGTCTTGCCAATGACTTAAATTACTACTGGTATTATTGAAAGTAGATTTTTTCTCACCTAGGTTTTGCATATTTTCCAGTTTTAACCTGCATCCTAACAGCCTTTCTGACTCTTCTGCATCGAATTCGAATTTTGAATTTAAACCAGCGGGACTGAGAATGAAACCAGTATCTGCTTAACACAGATGTCTGAGAACTATTTAATGTGTGCTAAATAACATAACATTTGGTAAAGACAGATATGAAGAGATACAGAGCTAGTGTCATTCACACACACACACACATATATACATATATCTATATACATATACATATATATATATATATATATATATATATATATATATATATATATATCATATTTATATTAGTGCTGTCAATCAATAAAAAATAATAATATTAATCACAATAGAAAATGTAAGTTAATCATGATTAATCCCAATTAATAACACATTTAAAGTTCCAGAAAGAAGAAAGAATGTCACACATGTCCCTGGTAAGTGGAGGCTTCAGCAAAGTGGTGCTCCTTGGTTTCCTTCACACCCAACGTGAAAGAGTGTAGTTTCCACAGGCTGTCTATGACAGGGGTGCCCAAGGGTGACTGACCACAGGATTTTTTGACCCCCCCACCCCACCCCCACCCCACACACATCCATGCACGCAAGTTCTGCACACTCCCTGCTTCAAATGTACCATAGCTTGTGGATGGGGGTGGGATGTGTGTGTGTGTGTGTGTGGGGGGATGTTGTGTGTGTGTGTGTGAGGGGGGGGGGGGTTGGGTGTTGTGGATGAGGTGTGCCTGTGTGTGTGTGTGTGTGTGTGTGTGTGTGTGTGTGTGTGTGTGTGTGTGTGTGTGTGTGTGTGTGTGTGTGTGTGTGTGTGTTGGGTGTTAGCTTGTGGATGGGGGGTGGGAGATGCAGACAGGGAGGGCACAGAGGCATACTCTAGGCTTTTAAAACTAATCAAACACAGAACTCATTGCTTTTCATGCGGATCAGATAGAAGTCAGTGTGGGAGTGTGTGTGTGTGTGTGTGTGTGTGTGTGGTGGCTGCCACCAGGGGAGGGCTGCCACCACAGGTAGGTGGGGGAGGTGTGTGTGTGTGGGGGGGGGGGGTAGAGAGGGTAATCCTAGACCTGGCATAAACACAGTATGTTAGTCACACTTATACACACACACATGTACACACACACACACACACACACACACACTAGTGGTTGAACGCTAGTGGTTGAAGTTCAAGTGTAGCAGCTGCCCCGAGACACACATGCACACATACAAACCTACACACGTTAGTGGTTGATCAGGTGTAGCAGCTGCCCCCCCTCACCAAGACACGCACACACACACTCACACACACACACACTCACACACACACACACACACACACAGACACACATGGAGGTAGAGAGACCACCAAGAGAGCAACAGAGAGCTTGAGCTTTTGTGGGGAGGATCCACCTGGAGATTAACCCCCCCCAGACACACACACACACACACACACCTTTAGGATAGTACTCCATCTCTTCATCAACCCAAGGGTTCTCATTGTTCCTGTATCTTATTGAATACAGAAGCTGAAGTTGTTTGTTTTGTTGTGACAATGCACTGCATTAGGTTAGGGCTTTGTGTGGTCATTAGGTTAGGGCTTTGTGTGTCTACAGGTGCCACTTCTGCTGCTCCCTGACTCTATGGCTGCAGGACGGACAACTCTCAGGTCACTCATTATATTCCTGAATTCTGGGACTATGGCTGCAGGACGGACAGCTCTCAGGTCACTCATGACTGTGTGCTGGGATGACTTATTAGGTCCTGATGTCAGTTTCCTCTACCATCTCTGCAGCATAGCATAGCACACACAGTCCTTCTTATTACAGGATGCAGGTACACAGTTTCTTCACCAGTGTGAATGGGTGTGTTCTTTCGAAGGTATCCTGCACAGAACCCTCCATAGACAGGGATTCAGGACCCGTGTGTCCTGTGTAGGTTCCTCCAATACCTCTGCAGTGCAGACTTGTACACACAGCAATTCTCATTAGGTTCATGTGTGTGCAGTATCGGGAACAGTTCAGTCCACCCATAGCACTTAGAACCTAATGCATTAACAATAATTACGAACATTTTAAAGAGAATATAAAGAGACAGACTCCTTCCAATTGGCTGCACCAGTGGTCTTAAGGCCATGTATACAATAACCATTATGAACTTCCCACTGCTAGCAAACCTGACCCATGAAGGCTCCTTAAGCTGTGAACTACTTTATCTGCCACTTCATATTGATTAGAGTGACAGTGTTATTCTTTTACCTAGTGGTGATGGCCTCAGTCACGTTAATGCTGTTCACAGTGTCATTCTTTTACCTTGTGGTGTTGGCCTTAGTCACATTAATGCTATTCTGACTTCCAATGTGGTGAAAGGATTGCCTGACATTAGGCTAGAAATCTAGATCTAGCAAATAGTTTTCTGAGCCGGTACATCTAGACACGCACCATAGAGCCTCATTAGGTCTTCCACCAAGGCTTTGTCGGACCAATCACAGCGCTCTATCTTTGTAGAGAGTTGTTGGGTGGGCTCACCACGATGACAGAGCTGCAATGGTGCAAAAAAACTAAGATGGCTGTGACTGGTCGAGGCGCTAGCCTATTGCATGCAGAGGCAGCGTGAAAGACAACAGCTGATTTCGTCATGAAGATTGAGCTCGGTCTATCATTGCCAGACTATACATTTTGATGTTATAGTCTGGCTTGCCAGACTAGTCTGACATTGGACACATGCACAAAATGGCTGCAACTGCACCATGTGACATGGTTGT
Organism: Tenualosa thibaudeaui; assembly: GCA_027481765.1. Classification (NCBI taxonomy): domain Eukaryota; kingdom Metazoa; phylum Chordata; class Actinopteri; order Clupeiformes; family Clupeidae; genus Tenualosa; species Tenualosa thibaudeaui. The sequence goes on along the minus strand of JAIFZK010000208.1, from coordinate 3,609,600 downwards.
TGCTTGTACGATTAAGACCTTTTTGAACCTTTGGAGTTGGAGATACTGGTTACACCCTTAGTTTTTTAAAAGTAGCCTGCCAAGGTAGTATCTGGTGATTGCAAATTTTACACTGTGGTCCTTTAACATAATGCAAGAAAGTGCACTACACACACATAAATTGTCAGTCTCAATTCCATCCTGCATTTTTACACTAGCAGTGCAGTGAGTCGCATGACTGCATGACCATGCTGCCCTTGCCTTGACTCACGTCTTGAGGTGTAGCATTTTTGTCACCATGCCAACAGTCTGTTGTCTAGCATACCATAAATTCTACAGAATCCCCAAGACACAGAAGCATGCACTTTGTGGTAAAGCTTTGTTTTGACTGGTATATCTAATAATCATTCACCATTTGATTGACCAACACACCCTGGTAGGAGTACCTGTAAGGGAACAATAACTGGTCAATAAAGTCATTACGCCGTCACTGCCTCATTGATAGCTCAATATTACTACAGCAATCTTTCTGGCCTTTTGTTGTAGGCCCTCCACAAAGCTGCACTTCCACTAACAGATTCTTTACTGCATTTAAAACTGTGATTTATAGAATCTGTGCAGTAAAACCTGTACAAAGACAAAATACTTCTTTGTCATGTCCTGTCATTTCTTTTAGTTTTGTACTAAACATCCAACAAACATAATCCTGGTTGAACAGGTTTGTGTGCTTTGCAAAAGGTGTGAATCAATGCAGAAATATTTATGTAATTAATGTGATTTGTTACTCATGAATAAATCATTCTCAGGTATAGAAAGCCCCTTCACTGTCTGATCGCATACACTATGCCCCCTTCACTGTCTGTTGGCATACAATATGCCCCTTCACTGTCTGATCGCATACACTATGCCCCTTCACTGCAAGGGAGTGTAAATCAGCAGTGTGTCCTGTCCATAAAGTCGTAAACTATGAACTCTTTTGTGCCGCAGTTCTGGGCGGACATCCTCTCTGAGTTTAGACACCACCCACACTACCAGCACAACCTCCACTACCAGCACCACCCACACCACCTGCACCACCAACACTACCTACCCCACCCACACCCCCAACACTACCAACATCACCTGCACCACCAACACTACCTACACCACCCACACCACCAACACTACCTGCACCACCAACACTATCTACACCACCCACACTACCAACATCACCTGCACCACCAACACTACCAACACTACCTACACCACCAACACTATCTACACCACCCACACCACCAACACTACCAACATCACCTGCACCACCAACACTACATACACTACCCGCACCACCAACACTACCAACGCCACCTGCACCACCAACACTACCAACGCCACCTGCACCACCCACACTACCAACATCACCCGCACCACCAACACTACATACACTACCCGCACCACCAACACTACCAACGCCACCCACACTACCAACACTACTAACACTACCTGCACCACCAACATTACCAACACCACCAACATGTATGTGTGTGTGTGTATGTGTGTGTGTGTGTGCTCAGAGACACACAACATTCTCCTCCTACTGACTCCAGAGCAGCTCAGAGACACACAACATTCTCCTCCTACTGACTACAGAGCAGCTCAGAGACGCGTCACATTCTCCTCCTACTGACTCCAGAGCAGCTCAGAGACGTGTCACATTCTCCTCCTACTGACTCCAGAGCAGCTCAGAGACACACAACATTCTCCTCCTACTGACTCCAGAGCAGCTCAGAGACACACAACATTCTCCTCCTACTGACTCCAGAGCAGCTCAGAGACACACAACATTCTCCTCCTACTGACTCCAGAGCAGCTCAGAGACACACAACATTCTCCTCCTCCTGACTCCAGAGCAGCTCAGAGACACACAACATTCTCCTCCTACTGACTCCAGAGCAGCTCAGAGACACACAACATTCTCCTCCTACTGACTCCAGAGCAGCTCAGAGACGCGTCACATTCTCCTCCTACTGACTCCAGAGCAGCTCAGAGACACCCAACATTCTCCTCCTACTGACTCCAGAGCAGCTCAGAGACGCATCACATTCTCCTCCTACTGACTCCAGAGCAGCTCAGAGACGCGCCACATTCTCCTCCTACTGACTCCAGAGCAGCTCAGAGACGCGCCACATTCTCCTCCTCATGGCCCTTTGACAGCACTGGCATGGCAGAGGAGGCTCTATTAGGAAATACTGGATCCTCCAAACTCAGAGTAGGGCTCATGGGTGTCAGGAAGGAAGAGGAGGGGGGGGAGGTAGAGAGTAGAGAGGAAAAAGAAAGACAGGAGATTTAGCAAGGAAACAAAAATAGAGAAAGACAAATGACAATGGTAGAAACTCACCGTTTGGCTTCATGGTTTTCAACAGTCTGGTGTCATTTTTGGTGTCTCCCCCCCTCTACTGCCCGAGTGACTGAGTAAGGTCTCTTTTTTGTAGGTCTCCAGCCACTGAAACTCTCTGTGGGTTTTGTCCACAGTGGTTCACTGATAGCGATTAGTGTTTCACCCCCTCGGCCCCCACACAGGCCCATGGCACCACGCCAACTGATAAAGCAGTCACATACCATCCAAATTAATGATTGGTCAGCTCCGAAACACCACCCCAGCCCCGCAACCACCAGGAAGCTCTGGAGCACCTCAGATGAAGGATACTGGATTAATGAGGCCTTTCGACTCCACCCAAACAAAGAATGGCATTCGCGCCACACTGAGGAGTCGCTAACTGCCAGCCATGGAAGGCCTACAGAGACACAGAGAGAAGCAGGGGGGGGGGGCGGTGAAGTGAGTCAGTGAAACTTTGGCTGGAGTGGGGACAACTGGTAGTGGGGGACAACTAGGAACACACTTGAGGGAATAAGAGCTTAAAGGTACATGATGTTAAATGCAGCTGAGGTTCCTAGTCTAGTAAGAAAGCAAAACATGAGAGGATCCCAGGACACTTATAAGATCTAAGGGAACTGTGAGGAACATGCACAAAAACATCCCTCAAAGATGGACGCATTGCTGCCCACTACTGCTTTAAGGCTTTTTGCCTTGGTTCCTGATAAGATAGAACTGGAATTTACAGGTATCAGAAACTGCGATAGTCACATGGGAATTTTGGCCGAGGTAGAACAATGTGTGTGTGTGTGTGTCTGTGTGTGTGTGTGTGTGTGTGTGTATGTGTGTGTGTGTATGTGTGTGTGTGGCTCAATAATGGACCATGTGTCCATGTCTGATTCTTTCCCATGTAATCTCCTGTTCTCTTCTCTTCTCCTCTCTGAATATCAGGCCATTCATAATAACACAGTATATAACCAAAGCATATAGTGTAGATAAATGTCACTTCTCCTCTCCTCACTTCTCTTCTCGTCACTTCTTCACTTCTTCACGTCATTTGTCTGCTCTTTCCCTATTCTATTCTTTTCCTCAAGCAGTCTCTTCTCTCTGTTCTTTTTTCTCCTCTCCTTTCGGCTCCTGTCCTCCTCTCCTCTATTCTCCTTTCCTTTTTTCTCAGTTCTCCTTTCCCATTGTGGCCTCTCTCTTGCTCTCTTGTGCTGTGCTGCACTCTGGCTAAGAGGAAGTGCTGGTTAATGAGTAAACGGCTGTGGTGTGCCCTGGGTCTCTGCTGCTGCAGGTGAAGCGGGCCAAGGACAGGCACAGATAAGGCTGGAGCTTGCCTGGCCAGCCGGCCGCGGAGCAAACCAAACCACGACTAGACTCGGCGGTAAGGGGGAGGAAGATGAGGAAGAGGAAGAGGAGAGGGAGGTAGGGAGACTATGGTGAGTTAGCCTATAAGCCAGCCGGCCACAGAGCAGACCAAAGCACGGGTAGTTTGGGAGGAAGGAGGAGGAGGGAAAGTGTGGTGCGTTAGTCTAGCCAGACAGACAGGGAGGGAGGGAACACCCCTGAGCCTCCACGCTTGAGTGGCTCTGTCCGCCACAGACAGGTGAGTGGAGGAGAGCACTGATAAGGATGATAGAGAGAGACAGAGAGAAAGAGATGAAGAGACAGATACAGAAAGAGAGAGAGAAAGAGACAAAGACAGACAGTGAGAGAGAGAAAAAGAGACAGGTACAGACAGAGAGAGAGAGAGAGAAAGAGAGAAAGAGACAGATACAGACAGAGAGAGAGAGAGAAAGAGACAGATACAGACAGAGAGAGAGAGAGAAAGAGACAAAGACAGACAGTGAGAGAGAGAAAGAGAAGAATAAAGATATAGACAGTGTGAGAGAAAGAGAAAGAGCTCAAAACAAATAGTGAGAGAGAGATAGAAAGAGAGAGAGAGAGAGAGAAACAGATAGTGAGAAAGAAGGGGAAGCATAGGGTCACAGAGAGAGAGACAAAGAGGAGACTCACCTCTGAACTGTGACCTTTAACCTAGATGTTTTAACTTTTTGTTTTTTCACCTCTGTTTAGCTGTGGATTTTTCAACTAATTAACTGCCTGTGACTTCACTGAGCTCTAATTATTTACATCAGTCCTGCCTTGTTATGATTGGAGCATCAACATTTCAACTGATGACCTCATCGTATTCAGAATTCTTTGAGCTACGAACTCATTTAAATAAGATATTTGCATCCAAGTACTGATACACCAGACACCTGAACAGCCATGTGTGTCTGTATCTGTGTGTGTGTGTGTGTGTGTGTATGTGTGTGTGTGTCTATATGTATGTGTGAGTGTGTATGTGTCAGTGTGTATATGTGTGTGTTAGAGCATGAATGTGGGTGTGTGTTATGGGGGTGAGGAGGAGAGGGTTGAAAAAGACCATGCTGTGTGTGTGTCTGTATCTATGTGTGTGTGTGTGTGTCCATGTGTACGTGTCAGTGTGTACATGTGAATGTGTATGTGTGTGTGTTAGAGTGTGAGTGTGGGTGGCGAGGGTTGAAAAAGACCATGCAGTGTGTGTGTGTGTGTGTGTGTGTGTGTGTGTGTGTGTGTGTGTGTGTGTGTGTGTGTGTGTGTGTACACGTTAGTTCCAGTAAGGTGTCGTGGCGAGTGAGGCATTAGGTCAGGATCAATAGATTGCAGTCTGCACTCTCTTTCCCCCTAACTGGGCCTGTTCGACCGGATTGGCTAATCAGTTACCTGGGACCCCTCTACCCCCCTCCTGTTTTGGGCCCCTGGTAGGCCCTTACAGGCTCTTAAACCCCTTCCTCCTCCTAAACCCTTGCTCTTTAACCCCCTCCCTCTTTCTCTCTCTGTTTCTCTCTCTCTCTCTTTCTCATTCTCCGTCTGTGATGGTCTATGGCAATAGTAAATAAATACAATGTGCATGTTTGTCTCCTGCAAATGTTCCTCGTGTTATACACACATATATTTCAAAATATAGCAAAAATAGCCACTTTCAGACATATAGTAAATATATGTATAGATAGGTGTCCAGTTATTCAATATATAGGCTATGTAGTAGGCCATATATCACATTTTAGTATGAATGATCCTCTTTAAACCTCTCCCTAGCCATCTTTCTTGGTACACCTTGATATAGCACTCTCCCTCTGGTCCACCTGTCTCTCTCTACCTTCTCTTTCCCTTCTCTTTCAGTTTGAAAAATGAAATAAAAATGGCTCTTACTCCTAAGACAGTGAACTGAAAGCAAAGCGAAATGAAACAAATACAAATAAATACTGTTTATGCATCCGAGAGGACATTCTCTCTCTCTCTCTCTCTCTCTCTCTCTCTCTCTCTCTCTCTCTCTCTCTCTCTCTCTCTCTCTCTCTCTCTCTCTCTCTCTCTCTCTCTCTCTCTCTCTCTCTCTCTCTCTCTCTCTCTCTCTCTCTCTCTCTCTCTCTCTCTCTCTCTCTCTCTCTCTCTCTCTCTCTCTCTCTTTCTCTCTCTCTCTCTCTCTCTCTCTCTCTTTCTTTTCTCTCCTCCTCTACACACACTATCAGCCAGCCTCCACCTGGTGAACAAACAGTTCTATGTCCCCCCCCACACACACACACATACACACCAGGCTCTGGGGCACTAGGTCCAAACCATGGCAAAAGCTGCTCAGGACCAAAGACCATGCAGATTGGGTCATTGGCACAGTGGTCTCAGCTTGGACATCAGACAGCTCAGAGTGTTTTTTGTGTTTTTCCTTTCTGTCTTTATTTAAGCTTCACTATGAACGCAGTACTTTTTTCTTTTTTTAGTAAATTTTTGTTTTGATTGTTTTGGATGGAGTAGAAGGTTTATCTCTCACTGGTTCATGATAACAGCTTACTGATCAGCTTGATACTTGCAGAGTTGGTGTCGGACATACCCATGGCCTTCTCAGGGAATCAATACTGTTCTAGCAGTGCAGTGCAGTTGACAAAACAATATTCCTTAAAGGAGCTATGTGTGGAAGGTGTTTAGGTGAAACTATCCAAAAACGACTCGGAAACAAGTTGTGAAGATGCAGCTTTATTGATGTTATGACCTGCTTTCCACTTATCCATTGGACTCATCATGCCAGGCAACTAGCTCTGGCCTGGCAGTTCAGTAATATCACGCTCTAAATGTATAGAAAGTTAACATCTCCTGAAATCAAATTCCTTGTGTATGTAAACTTGGCCAATAAAACCAATTCTACTTCTCTACTGCTGTATGTGTGGCCTCTGTAAGAAACACAATGATGTGGAGTTAATTCAGAACTACCAATGCTATACTGTGTACCCACATGTGCTGATCAAATACGTATTTAAGGTCCTATACTATACTATGCTATACTGTACGTGACTCAGTTGTGTGCCTGCTGACTACTCTCAGAGTTTGACATTGCTGGCTGGCGGGTGGTGATGGTGATACTGGCAGGCTTGAGTCTGTGTGTACACAAACGGGTGTGTCAATCCCACACCCTGCCCAATAACACTGGAGGGATCCAGCCCTCTTAAACCTCTCACAATGCTCTCAACTCCACAGGATCACATCTCATCCAGGAGAGACAATGTGTTCTCTGTGTGTGTGTGTGTGTGTGTGTGTGTGTGTGTGTGTGTGTGTGTGTGTGTGCATACTCTATGTGAAACCAGTAAAACCTAAGCTGTGGTGTATACAGGTGTATTCACATCTTTTAGCCTATTCAAGACATATAGACTCACCATCAATAAAAATACCCAACTAACATCTGTGTTATGTAAGGACAAGCTAGTACTCAGGCTAGTATGCGGTCAGCATCAGGGACATCAAAACATATCTGCACATATATGATATGCATGAGGCTGAGAACTAAATAGCCTACTTGAATGACTCAGGAAGACAGTTAAAGGCTACAGTTACCTGTTATGGACAAGGGCAAATCAGTTCTATATGATCAGGCCTAGAACCCTACTGTTACTAAGGGCTGTAAAGAGTAAGAACATAGCCTATATTTTTGAGCTGTAAATCTCCATAGACGCTGTGATATATTCAATGTGCACACACACACACACACACACACTTAAAACACCATGACCAACACACCTTGTGCCTAAATTTTGAACATTGCTATGACATTTTACTAAGAAGTATTTTCTGTTGTACATAATCTGGACTACTGTTTCGTTATTTGGATACTGTTCTTTACACACACACACACAGTCTCGAGAGAGAGACATAATTTGGACTACTGCCTTGTTATGTGGATACTGTTCCTTACACACACACAACTACACACACGCACACACCATAAAGAGACATTATTATTATTTTCCTCTTTTGTTGAATATGTCATTGGTTAATCCTAAACCTTTGCCTTTTTATGACTGCTCCTCTGTGATAACATGTCTCTGGGTATCAGGCAGATGGTCAGAGCCCTTTTAAAACCCAGTCCTTGAAACCTGCCATTGTTAATGATCCCCTTGTATGTGCACCTTGTATCGTCTCAGTCAAGGAGTCTTCCCTGATCCAAATTTGACCGAGGCTTGGCCCAGAACAGATTTAGGGGATCGGAGACAGATTGGCACCAACTCTGACCTATAGTGTTGAAAGTCTACCCTGTAGGATTCTGAGTTTTGTACTTTTTATGATGTGCGGTATGTCCCTCGTTGCTGCCCACCTCCAACTTCCGTGTTTCATGAGGTCATAAACGAAAGCTGTGTTCATTGTCTGTGAGTCACAATGACAGAGGTGTCCAGGAAAGGTGCCTGAGTGTGAATTTTTTGCTTTTTTGTCCCCTTGTGTCTCTGACGGGGACAACAACAGCTGCCCAGGGGCTGCTGTGTTCCAGTCAACCTCTGTCAACATTTACACCACCAGCACTTATTTGATCTGCTCGTAGTCCTCTCCACATGCAGGAGGGACGTCTCCTCCATGCAGTCGTGTGCTCACAGAGAGCCCCACTGGGAATGAGTGCACCTACCAACAACAGCCTGTTAAACGGCCATGTTCATCAGCGGGGAAATAAATGTCAAGCGACACAGGGAACTGTGGGCACTGACTGAGGTTCGCAGAATTTGTTATTGTACACCGAATGAAATCATTGTCCTACTTACGTCTAACAGAAATGGGTGTGTGTGTGAGTGAGAGAGAGAGAGAGAGAGAGAGAGGGAGAAAGAGAGGAAGAGAAAGAGGGATGAAAAATTTCATTTTGCCGTGTGACTGCACACACATACAATACCTCTTCGTTTTTAACTTCAACCCTACCATTATAGGCTGGGGGAGGCACGTTTTGCTAGTATTCACACCAGACAAGCACCAAATAATCAATATAAGACTGGCCAATCAAAGCAGGCTGGCACCATGTGGCAAAACTCTGAACTGAAAAACAGAGTTTTCTAGTCACTACAGAGAAAGACAAACTGAAAACCCTTCATAGGGTACCTAACTGACTCTGGGTAGCCTAGATAAAACCATGCAAAGGATTAGTAAAGCACAGAGCTTCTTACGTAATGTTTCCCATAATTGCCTTTAACATTTCCCCTATTATAGCCTAGACTGTTGCCTGTGATAACGTTTGATTTTAGGCTACAAGTCATGCTCTTTTTGCTTGTTGAAATTCAAAGCACCTAAACCCTAAACACAATTTGGGTCACACATTCGTAGCCAACGCAGTGTGATATGGCCTTCAACAGAAGGAAATCACATGCGGACATTAAGGTAAATTCCAAAACTGACTATTTATTTACAGCAAATAAATAAATAAATAAATGAAAATAAAAATAAAAATAACCTCCCCCTAATTATATATTGTTTTGCATACTGTCTTAACTGTATTCACTCGAAATATTGATATGGCCAAATATATTAATTTAGCCTTTGTTTCATTCCAGCTTCTTTAACAGGTCTACCATTAGACTAACGAAGTTGGAGAGGCCTAGGATAGCTTAGTTAGCAAAGTTCATGGGTATCCGGGACAGTTTTTTTTTCCTCTCCGCGTTAGTTCCACACCTGATCGTATATCCTGGAAGAGTAGCATCGGTTCCTGAAAGACTCGCCCTTTAACTGACAGATCACTCCCTTCAAACGTTGCCATCGTTGCAGACGTTTATGACTTAGTTACAGAACATAAAAAACGTATGCATGGGCATTACCAAACGGCCTGCGCCGTTTTGAATGTGGACATATATTTCGTCAGTTGATTTTTACATTTTGCTAGATGCCATAGTGATAATTGATTGATAATTGTACAGGTTTTGTATATGCTTAGTCGTATAAAAGGCGTAACATTTTAAAACGAGAATTACTAGGCCTAGCGTTAAATCACCTAAAAGGCCTTTTAATTCAAAGAAACACTAGTCTACTACAAAGTCACTAAACTCATCCCAAGTAAACCCAAGTAGCCTTGGCCTGATTACGTAGACATACATCATGCTTACTGATTTGTCATTCTGTATCAATTGAAACCTACACTGATCTGTAACTTTTGTTTGGTAGAAGGAGAATGTAATTCCACAGAAGATTGATTAGGTCACTGACGAAATTACGTTGCTGTCAATTGTTTCTGTTCAGCATTTATAGATTAATCATTTGACGCCATCTGGTGGCTAAATTAGGCTACTCTTGTGGTTCTTATTTTGGTCCCAGGCAGTCACTCACAAACGTTGAAATGGTAGAGCTGTGTGCGCGCGCGTGTGTTTGCGTCATGCGTCGTGCGCGGTCGTGTGCCCCAATAGGTCGCGCTAGCGAGCGTAATCACATGACCAAGTTGCCCGGCGCAGCGTAGCCTACCGTAGAAGGAACTCAAACAGAGAAATTGTTCCCTGAAAGAACAACAAGCGTTTGGTACAGCTGAAGTAGAAAGGAACCTCCTCGGACGACATAAACTGACATATGAAAGAGCCAGTTAATAACCAGCTGAGATCTCATTGCAAGTTTCCTTTTAGGTATGTTGTTATAATTTGTCTTTGGAACGTGCTCATCCCTTTAACACTACCTTTGTTTTGTTTTAATTCACTCTAACGGTTTAAAATCAGAATTAACATACGGTGTGTATTTTCCCGCACCTCCAGTCCTTTTAGTCAGGCGAGGCATGACTTATCTAATTGGTCATTTGTGTTTGTATAACCTAGTTCAATGGTTATGTTGACTCAGTTTACCAGTTCATTTTCAAGTCAACTCAGTTCTGCACTCCGGTACTATACAGGTCAAATGTGTTGGGAAGGTGTTGTTGAATGTTTTGGGAGATGATATGATATAACAGTAGACGTGTGAGCCTAATGAAGGCTTTAGTGAGCACTGCATAGATTGAAATTGATTTGATGCGGTGTGTCCTGGAGTCTGTAAGGGGATACCCGTGACTGCAACCACTGTTATTTTGTTTTTGCTGGGTTTGAAATGTAGCTGTAGGGTTTTCTTACCCGGAGGCACTAGTTTTTCTACAGATTGGGATGAAAATCCAAATGTTTGTGCACTTTTCAACTTTAGCCTGTCTTTTTTACATACCATTACATTAATGAGTCTTTGGTTTAATGTAGGCCTAGACCTCCTCAGTACCTCCTTGCAACACAAATACAAACTAAAAATAGCCAACTTTACTTGTCCTTGTCAGTTTTTTTTTCTATTTGATAGCTGGCTTTGTGTGTACAGAAAGACAGGATGCCCATAGACAGCCGTTTTTTGTGTTTACAAAGTGCAGCACATGAATGCATACTGCCACAATTGAATTTACTGGTCTAAATGGGACATTTGTCCTGCAAAGAAACCTTCACCGCCATTGCAGCACAGCTCATTCTAGTGGTACTAAAGCTTTAAAAGTAGGTTATTTAAGCCTAGAATAGCTCTTACAAAAGATTCTGAATATTTACTACAGAGGCGTTTTGAAATTCTTACTCTTGTCATAATTGTTATTTTACTAGACAAGGTAGGACCTAATTGTGATGGAAGGGCTGGAGAAAGGGAGAGAGAGACAAACGTGCCAAATTAAAGATTCTGGTCTGGTCAGTAGACACACATCAGCATCTCCTCCGGAAACCTCAGCACAAGATCAGATCAGCTGGATGTCTGTGGTTTACTTGGGTGACTCGTAGGCTATTTCTCCTTTATCCAATGTCTTTGTCACAAGACAAAGTCCCACACAACTAACACAATACAAAGTCCCACACAACCACCAGAAAGTAATCTACAACAGGAACAAACAACCACCAGAAAGTGATCTACACGAGGAACAAACAACCACTAGAAAGTGATCTACAACACTTTTAAAACACTTTAAGGGGTGGAAGAGAAATTATGGAAGCTTATGCTTTAGATTTGTTCACTGCATAATCCTGTGTTAATAATTGGGTCAATTTAGGGTTAGGGTCAAAATAATTATTAATTAATTATTGGGTCAACTTAGGGTTAGGGTTAAAATAATTATTAATTAATTATTGGGTCAACTTAGGGTTAGGGTCAAAATAATGGTCCTGCTAAATCCTCAATTATTTAACTACTTAAATAAAATAAATCGTAGAAGAAGAAAGTGTGTGTTTAAAGAGGAGTCTAAGCAAGAATAGGTACCAGGGTTCTTTACCTGCAGACTAGAGCATCTGCACCCTGCCAGTACTTTCCCCATTATTGGGGGAGGGGGGGGGGTCCCATGGGTCCCATGACTGTAGACATGCTGGGCTTGTGTAGGGGTGACAATAGACACACACATGCACACACACAAAACCACCAGGCACCCAAAAGCATAGTTGGTAATCAGTTGGTTGGCAACTGTGCTTTTGAGAAAACAGCTCCCAGGTTGACGTTAATAACATGTGGACTTCATAATGAGTTTCACCCGTTCTTGTGTGTTCAGAGCTGCTGAACGTTGCCGTGTTGGGCTTATGGACCACTAATCATGACCACCAGGATGAGCTCAGATGTTCCATATGCAAAGGTAAGGACTGGCAGAGGGGTTGCATCTGCCATACAATTCAAGCTCTCTGTTCACTGTAGGAAAGCAATGCTACTTTATGGAACTGACCTGTGTGCTCACCACGGTTCAATATGCTGACATGAACTGCAACATTTCTGCACATCAATAAAATATGAATCTGTTATTTATCTATGTTTGTTACTTTAAAACCAGCTTCATCATGGAGCAACTATTCATAAATGGTGCCTGACACGTCTCTGACACACATTTCTCTTTACCCAGTTAACGTGTTTCTTGCAAAAAGTGGTTCAGCAGGAGAGAGAAAAAAGCTCTCTGTTCACAGAGTGCAAAAGATTTAGAGGGCCTGTCTAATGTGTAGGCCACTCTAGCATCTGGTGTAGCCTTTTTTTATGGTTTTGGATGGAAGCTAGAGTTTGCTATGTACATCTATAGGTAAGAAGGATGCTTTTGCAGGGTGCAGATGATCTTTTAAGCCAGTAGCAAACCTACAATCAAATATCCCAGTGGGCCTTACCAGCCTGTTGTTTCATGTCTCATGATTCCCGGGAGTTGTTAAGGTTTGTGGTGTCTGGGAACTAGATGACAACAGAATCTTATCGGTAGGTTTCTATCTCACTCATACTTCTGGGTTTTTCCCAAAGATGGTGGAGCCGAAGGTGAAGATGGCAGATGTCGAGCTGGCTAAGGGGGAAGGGCTTGCCGAGTCACAAGCAGTAAGGGCTCGCTTGAGGTTCCTCGAATTATTAACTGACATTATATACAAACATTGACACTAAAAGAGGTAGTGAGACGTGTGTGTGTGTGTTTATGGGAAGTTCTAGACTTCTGTTTGGAGAAAGGATTCTGTGAAACTTTTTTCAAATGGATTTTTTAACATTCCACTCATAGTCTTAATTGATCCACAGTGAAAAGACAACCATTTATTTTGTTTATGTATAGAACTTGACAATCCCTTTTTTTCTCTGTCCATCTACTTCTTCTCTCTTTCTCTTCCTTCCCTCCTTCCTTTTCTTCCTCCATTCCCTTGTTCCATTCCCCTATTTCCAGTACATCAGGTGTCTCCTGTTCTTCACCAGTGTGGTCACCATCCTGCTGGGTCTGCTGTTTCTTCAGGCCCTCCTAGTGCCTGCGCTGCCCCCTGCTGCCACGGAAGTCTCCAGCCCCAGACTCCCCCTGCCACGCACCTGCTCTGACCCCTGCAAGTAAGAGCATTCAAGGCTGGGCTGTCCAGGACAATTTTTCAAATATTTATAAATATAGTTAGTATAACAGTATTACAATAATATAGTTAGTATAACAGTATTACAAAATTCTTCAAAGTTCAGAGCTGAGGTTTTCATATGTGTGTGGTATTGTGGGAAGATGACACCACTGCCGTACATATTCCTGAGGCACCTTGGAACGCTGAAACGTTGCTTTCAAGTCCCTCTTGCTGTTGAGCCATAGTAATCTAATGATTACTAACTAATGCCCATCTTATGGTCTTGGTTTTTGGTGTTTTGTTGACGAGGATCTCATTCGCTTCAGAACCTGTTGCTGTCAAAATGTTGTTATTGTTGTTCTTGTTATTGTTTTTGTTATTTTTGTTTATTATTGATTATTGTCACTATCATCATTGTTGTTGTTGTTGTTGATGAGCATGTAGAATCAGTATTAGTATCAGTATGATGCAGTGCTACACGGAGTCCCAGTGTGAGCATGAACCTGAGGATGTGAATGTTGTGACCTATGAGAGGGCGGTTGAGGTAGAGCCACGCCCACCACCAGGGCAACCACAGCAGGTGCAGCACAGTTCATTATTAGCTCTGTGTTCTCACAGATGAACTCTAAGGAGACTTTCACACACTTGGGTATTTATTGTCAGTCTGGCAGGCAGTCATATCTTTGGATTTGCATTTACCTGGAGTGCTGTTGAGTAATGACTAATCATGTAGATGAGATCTATACTGTAGTCTCTCTTTCACATAATGATGGGAAGTTTTGACCAGTTTTTTGGTGTGTACCTCCATGCCATTATGGTCATGTCTTTGTTAGTGCTGTGACCATGCAGTGACGCTGTTGTTGATGGTGTGGTTGCTGTTGTAGGATCTCCTTGGTGGAGAGCATCCCAGTTGGTCTGGAGTTCAACTCGAGTGCCAAGCACCCCTCCATCTATGACACCTGGCGTCACCTCATTCAGGAGGCTCGCAGCAGCCTCGACATCGCTTCCTTCTACTGGACCATGACCAACAATGACACCAAAACCCACGAGGCCACAGCCAGCCAGGTGGGTTTTAGACCACAGGATTATTGGTTTCTCATGAAGATGATAGTGAGATGATCAGCCATGAACCACTACAGATCCTCATGTCCTCTTTTCAATCAGCCAGTGTGTTACATTGCTGTGTTACGTTTTATGTGATGTTATACTGTTATATCTGAAGTTGTGTTCATTACATTTTTACTCACAAAGCCACAGCCAACCAAATGAGCTTGAGAGCACACTATTGTTTTCTCATGAAAATTATAGTAAAAACAACTTGACTGTATCTTGACTGTATGTAGTTTGCTGTATTGAATAGTGAGACTAAAACTACAGGTACCTATAGGGAAGTCACAGGCCTGAAAACACTACTGCCTCCTCCTGCCTGTCAGAAGAGGTAGAGGAAGGTGTGGATTCTGATGCTGTGTGTTAGCTGCAGTGTCATAGAGGTCTATTGGAATTTGCATGAGGCCTGAATCTGTCACTGTTCTAGTCTCACATTTTATGTAGATTTATACTGTTCATCTTAAGTTATGTTAATGTAATTGTTTTAAAATTTGCAGGCATTGGTGTGTGCTCATGAAATGTTTTCAGTTGTCGCTTATTGAGCAAATGCAGCTAATCTGCATGACATAAAATAGTGCTTTGTCATATTTAGTTTATGCATGAGGGAACTGGTTATACTTTATAGTTTTGGTATTTTAATATACCTCGGTATTCCATCACCTCAAAGGTGGATGTGTTTATTCTCTTTGAGAAGTATTATTGAAAAACTAGTTCCTGTAACTTTACTGTAAGAGTTGATTTTTAAGGGGATACCATTCAAGGGAAATCCCCTTTCTGTGTCTGTGTGTGTGTGTGTGTCCTAAACATCCTAAATTCTCACCAAAACATGAATTTCTTTGCAAATGCTGTAAATTCACAAGTAGGAGGTAGGGGGAGCTGAAGAGTCCTTACCCCATAATGAGCCATTTGATTGTCACAAAATCTTGCCCATGGTCCCTTCAACTCATCAGGCATCTGCTATTCCCCCAGGGTGAGGACATCCTGCAGAGGCTGGGGAAGATCTCCAGCACTCTCTCCGTCCGCATCGTGGTTAACGCCCCCTCAGCATCACAGCCCCAGGAGAACCTCAAGTTTCTCAGAAACGCAGGTAAAGGCAGCTAGTAACAACTACGGGATGTTCTCAGAAACACAGGTAAAGGCAGCTAGTAACATCTATGGAATGTTCTGAGAAAAGCAAGTAAGAGCTGCTTACAACACCTGCGGTCTCCTAAGAACATCGATTAGCAGCACGCCTTGATAAAGTAATGAGTAAGTGGCAGACAAGCTCAAATAAGTAAAGCATTGTCTAATATTAGTTGTTGTCATGGACCATATTTGTGATGTGACACTTAACTTTCCCTTGAGTATGAGCCAGAATAGATGGAGTTTCACAAGAGTTTCACTTCTGGTTTAATTATTTTAAATTGAAATTATTTCTGTCAAGCACCATGTTGGCAAGAACTACAGAGCCACCGTTACAGCTTAGCATGCAGTGAGACGGTGACCTCTTTTGGCAGGTGCCAACGTGCTGACGGTGCCCATGAAGGCTCTCACCACGGGTGTCCTCCATACCAAGTTCTGGGTGGTTGACAAGAAGCACATCTACATTGGCAGTGCCAACATGGACTGGAGATCCCTCACACAGGTAGACAGGCTCCGATCACAGACACACTCCTGGGCCCAGTTTTTATAGAATATTTCATCTGGTTAGAAGAGATCCAGATTTGGAAATCCCGTGTTTTTCCTGTCTGTGACCCAGTTTTTCAAAAGTAATCTGTGATTAAACAAAATGTGGACTTTTCAAATCTGAATGGCTTTGGTCCGTTTGCCCTAGTAAACCTTATCCTGCTTGGAGATAAAGAACAAACGGTGGAACTCTGAAGTCCTTAAGTCAGTTAGGTGCCTCTGCCAATTGCTGAACCTTGAAGGCACTGAAAACAGTGTGCTAGATTAGTTAAAGTCTATTCGTAGCTAATTGTAATCTTGTATTTTTGCCTAATGTTAGTGCCTTTGATTGGTGTTCAGAACCTTCTAGCATGTTGGCTCCTGTGTGAAGGCCTCATCTCATCTCACTCTCAGTTTTAAGTTGTTTGATTCGGGGTGTGTGTGTGGTTGTTTTTCCTGTAATATTGTTTCCTTTTGTGTGTGTGTGTGTGTGTGTGTGTGTGCTGTATGTGCGCTGCAGGTGAAGGAGCTTGGTGCAGTGGTGTATGACTGTGGCTGTCTGGCAGAGGACCTGGACAAGATCTTCGAGGCGTACTGGTACTTGGGTCAGAAGGAGAGCGTCCCCGTCCAATGGCCCAGTGAGTTCTCCACCACCTACAACAAGGACACGCCAATGGAGCTCCAGCTCAATGAGACTGATTCACTCGTCTACCTCTCGGTAGGTCAACTAATGACACGCACCAGTGTTTAAGCAGCTTCCTGACAGCCATAGAGGAGATCAGTTCCGTTATCTGCTGCTGTACTAGCTATAGCATATAATATGTCAAATGCATTTAAGGATTGCTGCTAAAAGCAACAAGGATGCTGTGTTGCAAGCTGGAAATTCTAAACGATGATAAAAACAAAATTAGAAAATCAATCAGCTAGTTATGTCACAAAAGATCCAAATGATTTGGATTGATTAATTGAGCGATCAATGGTGTTGCAGAGCTCTCCACCTTCCCTCTGTGCAGAGGGTAGGACCCAGGACCTGGCCTCTATCATCAGCGTCATTGAAGATGCACAGCACTTTGTCTACATTGCCGTTATGAACTACCTGCCTACCATGGAGTTTTCTCATCCCAAACGGTAAGAGGCCCTCTTGAGAATATTTTTTTTTTATTTCCATACCATATTGTATATGTCTACAGATCTGCTGTACTTAAAGAGAAAGGTCCATGGTAACTCAGCCCATGGCCCTGTTGTTGGAAGTCACAGAGTGCAGTTGATAGGAAAAAGAACAAGTACATTTAATAGAACAGAGACCACAAATTATGTCAACCAGTGAGGGCATTGACCCTGGAATATCCATTTGAAGTGATGGTTTGGAGTACTTCTAAGCATGGCTCTGCTAGTCAAGCTCACCAAGTGCAGTATAGACAAATAGTGAATCGTGTCCAAACGAACCAAATGGTGCACAGAAACTCAATTTCTGTTTAATTTCCTATGCCCCCCTCAGTTAGCGGTGTGGGCGCGGTGGAGCAGTGGTTACGTCGCTTGGCTTACAAACAGGCAGCCCGTGTTCAATTGTTGAACCCATGTTGTGAGTCTGTGTCGCTTTGAATAAAAGCATCTGCTAAATACCAGCACTCAGCGACCTGAAACAGCAGGGCTACTGATTGAACATTGGATTTCACCTCTAGCTAACATGAATCAGCCAGTTATAAAGTCGATTCAGTCCAGTGAAGTCTTTGAGGTGGCAGGGCTTAAGGCAAAGGGCACACATCAAGATTCAGCCCTAGAGTATTAGTAACTATACACATTTCAGAAACCTGTCTACCAAGGTGACCGCTGTTGATGGTACAGCATTTCTATAACACCTCTCTGTATTGAATTTATTGAAGTTAACATTTCACCCAACCCCTGTGTAGCTACTGGGCTGACATCGACACGCAGTTGCGCCGCGTGGCGTACGAGCGTAAAGTAAAGGTGCGTCTGCTCATCAGCTGTTGGGGCAGCACGTCTCCCATCATGTTCCCCTTCCTGCGGTCACTCTCCTTCGTGCAGGACGCCAAGACTGGCCTGGACATCCAGGTGGTGAGTAATCAGCACTGACCCCGAGTGGAGACTGGTCGATCTGTCTAGCTATCGATCGATCAATCCATCAGTCTATCTATCTTTGACTCTTTCTTTTGATGTGTCTTTCTTTGCCTCTCTCTTTCTTTTGGAGGTTGTTTTTATTTCTGATTGAGGGATTTGTGCTCTGGTCATCGTTGACCTTTTCTTGTAAAGCTTTTGAATGTGTTCATGTCATCAGCTTTAATCTTTCTCACAGAAAATCTTCACTGTGCCTGCCACGCCAGAGCAGAAACAGATTCCCTTTGCAAGAGTCAATCACAACAAGTACATGGTCACCGATAAAGTGGCTTATATTGGTATGTCTTAAGACGGTTCTGTTATTGCCATTCCTGTCACATTACAATAGTGTTTTTGTAATTTTTCTGTATGACCTGAATAGATGTAATTTTTGCCACTCAAGCTTTGGAGTTAGTATTTTGTACTGAATATTTAATGTCTTGTCTACACAGGAACTTCAAACTGGTCTGGGGACTACTTTGTGAACACGGCGGGCTCTGCTTTAGTGGTGAACCAGACACAGTCCCAGTCTCTGAATTTGACTGTTCAGCAGCAGCTCCAAGCTTTGTTTGAGAGAGACTGGGAATCCCAGTACAGTACCCCGTTGAACCATAAAAACGCAGACCGTCGAACGGACCTGTGCCAACATGTCTAACACTGTACACACACACACACACACACACACACACGACACACAGATACACACTACACACACACAGCCTCTGGCTTCTGAAGCCACACCCAGGGCTGCTCCATGCTGCACCTGATTGGTTCCCAAAGGGAGTTTGTTTTAAACTTTTTCATTCACAGTCAATGACTAATATCTCCTCTATTGTCTTAATAGCGAATCCAATCAGGTGGCAATGTTGCCAGATCTTTTAGTTGATCGCACTTGAATGGGGCATTGGGATTGGTACCTAAATGGTCTCTGGGTCATCCATCCCGTTGGGGAGGAGAAACATTTGAAGATTTATGCTGGATAATCCCTGTCAGGAGGCATGCAGTGTGTCTGAGTTGGAAAAGCAGAGTTGGTCCACAGAAATCCACAGCAGCTCCAAGGGGTGGCTCATACATCATGCTACTAGTCATATGGCAGGTGTCATGTACCATGCTATTAACCCAGATTATACCACTGCTTGAACTAATTTCCTATTGTGATGCGCTATTTAGAACGAGCATTATTTTCATGCGTCATACTACTAATCTAATGTTGCAGGTGTCATGCGTCCTGCTATTAACCCAGATTAACTGATTGAATTAGTTGATTGAATTGGGGTCAGGTGTACTCGTTAGTGCTTCACATACTCGTCCCTCGTACCCTTAGCTTTAGCTGAAGTAAAGGTGAGCAAAACTATGTTGCTGCCCAGTGGGAGTATGGCCTGTGGACAAGCCTCAGATCTTTGATATAACAACTCACTGGTACAATTCGGAGCACAAGAGTAATATTTCTATGAACAGTGCACTAACATTTAATATCAGTATACAGGACTGTGGGTTGGTGTGATTGTGACACGTGTTTACACCAAACAGAAGCCCTTTATCTGGATATGTATTTTTCTTTTAAACATGACTTTTAAAGAGTGTATTATTTAGGATTTTTTTGTACAGTTTGTTTTGTATAAGAAGGGTACATAGATTTTATTCAAAGATACCAGCCTGAAATCTACTCATTGTGTCACAAACTGAATTTTTATAGTCCAAGACCTGAAATATGTTTTCTAATGTAGCATCTGTCGCTTAATACAAAACCTCAGTATCCCCCTTTATTATGCTGGACTCTCAACACTTCAGCCATGCTGAAATACTCTCATGTCTGATTAGTGAGTGGTGAATTGCTGACTAAATCTCAGGAAATGGTGTGTGTGTGTGTTCGTTTCTGTAGCCTTTTTGGTTTGTTTTGTTGGTTTGTTTCATCAGTTTCATCAAGCATGTGAACTTCTCTATTTGAATTTCTCTATTTCCTTCCCCAAAATATCATGATTCATGATATCATGATCCAAACATACTTCATGGACTCGGCTGAACTCAGCTGCTGGACCAGGCACAGTTTTATATTTGAAATAAAGTGGTGTGTTGAAATTTATCTTGTTGTCTTTTAGTCTGCTCTCAAAAACATCAGCTTTGGCAAATAATCACATCCTTATTTCATAAATTTACACAACAACATCAAAATACACAACATTTAATAGCAACAGTTTTCTTCACTTTATGGCATAATGTCCAGGTTCTTCATGCAGACTCAGGGACTAACAGTAACACCCAGGGAATTTGCCTGTTAAAGGTATGTTAAGGGTTAACCTTGTGCAAAGCTGAAGTAACACAGGCTACAGCGAGGTGTTGAAGGGCCCTCACTGAGGGCCAGGGTTGGACCAGAAGTGTTATTGGCATGTTTGTTTGCGTGTCGTCAGTTATGGAGGAAGTCATGGGAGCTCTCACTGCTGCAAGCAGATGGGCCATAGGTGTGGAGGGGAGACATCTGTGCATCAGGCATCCAGCCGTTGGAATCGGGCCACTGGTGTGTATGGACCTCAGGCTCGTACAGAAAGTACTGGAGGGAAAATTAAATGGAAAAGAAGGTTTTTGAGGTTTCAAGTGGAATAAAGCATGGGTTGAATTCTCCAGGAAAATAACCCTGCATGTGGAGAACTCAAAACCGTCATTTAAGACATGAACACAAATGCATTATAAAAGTTTGAAATCTATTGATGACATTGGGCTTTGTTTTCACCTCTTTCTCATTTGTTGTATTTCTAAGGTGTTGCTATTTGTGAACATCTGTGTACTCAGAGTCAGAGAGATTGCCACTAACAGTATGTTTTTTAGGGAATGGTTTTGAAATAACATTATACAACACCTGCTGCCTCCTATGATTATGCTGGAGTGCTCTAGACAGAAGTAATAAAAAGGGTCATGAAGCTGTTTTGTGCTACTTCACCTGGAGGACAAACTCGCCCCCTGCCTGCACTGCTTGGTCTCGGAATTCAGGGTAGGTCGTGCTGGGCTCATTCACCATGTCCTGGGGCATTGCCAGATCACCATCTTGGCTTTCTGTTGCACTTTGAGTAAGAACCTGGCTCAGGAAGTCCTGGGTGACCATATCCTCAAATAGAAAATCCTGTGTTTCTGCAAGAAAGACCTGCGGCGGGCTCCCATCCTGCTCACTTATGGAGTCTTGAGAGGGGAGCACCAGGGTCTGGTTCATGGATCCATCTTGGGCAGCATCATCCTGTGGTTCACACTGCCCTGGAGCAGGGCCATCAGTTTGAGGGGGCTTAGCTGTTTGCAGCCTGCCACAGAAGCTACTGAAATATGTCAGTATTGACTGCCCAAAAGATCTTTCCTGCAGCGATTCACTGGAGTAATCCACAGACCCCTCTTCTTCATCACCCTTGTTGGGTGCTGGGCAGTCCAAGTCAGAACGTCCACCGTTTGGAGTTTGATAGGCTTGGTCCAGCTCCTCTAAGGAGACTGTGTCAGTGGCACCCATATCCTGCTCATCCAGGATATGCAGCTCGTCCAGCTGCTGGGCTGTCTTGCGGACTTGGCTATGGACCAGGTTATGATGGCTGTGTGCTGCTGAGGTGACTCCACTGTTGTCCGTGCGCTGCTTTCCAGCTATGGCTGCCTGACAACTTCCACTGTGGTACTGATGCTCCTGTTTCCCGGTAGCAGCAGCAACAGCAGCAGTGGCAGTGATGCGTTGGGGCAGGTAAGCACACCTTGGGTGAGGAGCTTGGGGCTGTGACTCTGTTTGGAGACGGGGTGGTCTTGCACCATCTCCACCAGAGGTTCTGGTTGGGTGCACTGCCTCCTGCAGGCAGCGACGAGACATCTCATAGTAGTGCTTGTACTCCTGAGCAGCCTGTAAATGGTGCATGGTAATGAAGTGATGACGCAGAGCTGAGCTGGGATTGATCCTCTGGTGTGAGTCTATAGTCAGCGTTCGTTTTAGGAGCTCCACCATGCAGTGTCGGTCCACAACTTCTGCAGCTATCTCCTCGTTTCGAAATCCCTCATCTGTTTGATGGACTGTTACAGACTCAATGTCATCAAGAGAGCTGAAGATGTACTTCCGGCGTTCAGAATCTGCTGAGCCTTTGGACTCGGTGACTCCACCTTTGGCAGCAGAGGTAGAATGGTTCAACTGCCATTTAGGTGGCCCACAGCTGTTCCTAATGAGTTTGAAATATAGGTGAGCCTTGCTAGCAGAATTGAGGAGATGGGTGTGTGGTATGCCTTGAGTTTCACAAATGTAGCGTACTTGGTCATATTCTGACTCCCCAGGGTACAAGGGCCACCCAAGAAAAAGTTCTGCTATTATACAGCCAAGGGACCACATATCCACCTTTTCACAGAATGGAAGTCCAAGAAGTATTTCTGGTGATCGGTAGAATCTGGTTGGCCACAAGAATAAAACTTTTACAATCTCATGGTAAACTTGGTATCGTTAACATGGTAACTTTTTAAAAGATACATTTCAGTTTATAGGCTAACACAGGCCTAGGCCTATATCTGACCTTGACTGGATGTATGGCTCTCTCACAAAACGAACCTCACTGAAAAGACTTGCTGAGCCAAAGTCAATTAACTTGACACGGAAAGGCTGACGAGACTGATCCACGATCATGACATTCTCTGGTTTGAGATCAGCATGAATAATTGCTAACTCCTTCAGTTTTGCGAGTGCTCGAAGCACTTGGTAAGTAATCGTCCGAATATTGCGTATGGCTAATGGCCTAAACCCGTTATCTTTCTGAAGCTGATACAGATTCTTCTCCAACAGTTCAAATACTAAGTAATGACAACTCTGTCCAGGAAAAGCCTCGTAGAACTTTACAATATGGCTTTTGTCTAAATTTGCAGAGCAAAGAGCGGATATAAGTTTCAATTCATTCTTAATCACGCGACTTTTGTTGGCATCAGTGTTCATAATTTTTACCGCAACCAATTCCCCGTCACTCCCCCTCCAACATTTTGCGACTTTACCAAACGTTCCTCTTCCAACAATATCCAGAACGTGATAAACCTCAGTTTCAGAATAAATATCTGACATTTTTGATGCACATTCGTCGTAAACATGTAGCCTAAGCAAGATTCAATTCAATCAAAAACAGCACAACACTGTTCTATATGAGAAGAACGCTAGATGTAACAATTCTGAGCGTTCCATCATTGATACATGCGTCCCATGCTACAATGTAGTAATAGTTCAGAGTAATTCAGAATGAGAAATGCAATGGGCATTATAGGCCTACACGCTCCATACAGTGTTATCTACACAATCTCTGTGACAGTTAACAGATATGTTTATTTGATTGAATAAGCCATTGTCTCTATTTTCTACATTTCATGTCATCACGCACATCTTTCCATTTTGGTAGGCTGCATATGTCTTTGTTTTGAAAATGTCTTGAAATAAAGCTATTGCCAAGGTCAATGTTATTTTCAGCACCACATCCAAATAAGGCAACTCCACTGTCCATTGTGCCGCCAGTTGTCTTTTGTATTACGCTCCAGCTGGCTATAGAGGAGGGGCATGACTCGAGCCACGCAAAACGACGGAGCTTCCAGAAGAAGCGAAAGATGGCGGTAAGTGGTGTAGGTCTATGGAACACTGTGTTACTTTTGTTTTACAATACACTTATATTGTTACAGAATATTAGCATCGGTATAGATGTATCTTGCAGACGGATTAAGATATGCACGGATTACTGGCATTGCTAATGGTTGCAGCATAGACCCACCAGTCATTTCTGATGGAGGCGACTGTAGCGGTTTTGTGTGTGGCATGAACTTGACTCTGATCGAAAAGTTTACTTCTAGTGTTATTTATACAATGGGCTCACTTAGTGTCCTTAAAAAACAACAGATTGTTGGATAATTTTCAGTATCTCCTGTTGCATATTGTTTACTCAATCTAAATTCTGCTAGTTCAGCCTTTTCAACCGTACCGACGATTGAGCATTTGAAATCATTGTCAACTGTGCATTCCGCATTTTGCTTTATTCACGAATTGATCAACGTTGAACGTGTGTGTGTATGTGTGTATTAGTTAAGGTCCGGCTCACCCTAACGGTTTTCGCGTCGTCCATGATAATTACTGATAGGTTATACAACTGATGCTTACTTGGTACCCAGCAAGCTATGCTCCTGCCAAGTGTACACGTCTATCGTAGCCTAAATAGGGACCAGAAGAAAAAATGTCTTATTATTCTCACTAATTACTATGCAGTGACATTACTTTTTAATGAATACATATATTTGTTTGCTTGTTTGTTTTGCGCAAGGGTGTATTGAATGGTCTGGATGTTTGTAGTCCAAAGTTTTGTTTCCAGTGTCATGTAACACTGACGTTTACGTCAAGATTTTGTTAAACAAAAGGAAGGCTAGCCTAACACAAATGATTCCATCTTAGTAAGAAGATTATGTGATTAATTAACATCGCTTAAATTTTCCTGTGGACATATTTCATAAAGTATCTTTCAATATAGAAAATACCCCTGACACGTAGACATAGTCTTACACACCTACATGCCTAATAAAAAAAATCTTGGATATTGTCTTCATATTGTGTTCATATTGCCTCGTGGACATTACAGCATAATAAGCGTATAATAATAATTAGCACATTCCCAACACAAGGGGGAGACATTACTGCCCTGTTCTGGAGGAAAAACAAACTGTAATCCTCACCCATCCTCTCTTTGCTGCATAATTTCCTCCCCTGATCCTTTCCATTCTGCAAGTGCTCTTTAAGCTACTATATGATGGCACTTGACACTTGTTCCTCTGTTTTGTGTTTACAGTCCATTAGTAGTCAACAAGTGTTTAATGATAAAATCAGTGTCATGACATACAGTGATCAGTTGTACTCCCATCAGAACTACTACCATTTCTCAAACCGAGTTGGATTAAGGTCTTGACATTCACTTCTGCCTCTTCTTTCTTTTTTCCTCTGTGGGGGTAAAGGTCACGCAGCACCACACTGCTCTCTGTTTGTTATCTGTGCAGTCCGGAGGAGACGCACTGGCTGGCTGATCAGTCATGATGGGGAGTCGTGATTGTGGTCATGGTGGTGATGGTTGTCCATTCAGACCCCCACCCAGGCCCCTCATTGTTGCAGACTTGAGCAAGAGGATCTTGCTGGTGCCAGGATGTGTTGAGGTTGTGACAAAGAGCCCACATACCCTCTCTCTGTCCTTTGACCTGGCATCACGCCATGCAGTACTAAGCAAGATGATATAGACAAGATGTGAGTGTACCAGCAAACAGCCATCCTGAGCAGATCCTATAGAGTAGATCCTATGGAATAGGTAGCATAGATTGCAGTTCACACTGTACAAATTTATTGAAAGAGAAATACCGTGTGAATTAATCAATAGCCCTGTTGTTCAATGTCATAGAGTGCTGTCTGTCTGAAAAAGAACAAGAACATTTGAAACAACATAGACCAAATATGGAAAGGCAACAGTTAACTGAATGGGGCATAGGAAAATGTAACTGAAATTGAGTTTCTGTGCCCCATTTAGTTAGTGTTAGCTGCTGATTCATTATTCAGTCTATGTTGTGTCAAATTCTCTTGTTCTTTTTCTGACCTACAGCACTCTGTGACCTTGAAAAACAGGCCTATTGATTAATTCATGATTTCTCCTTTAAGATTTCCTTTAAGTATGGTGACAATACTTAACCGTATTAATAAACACACATCCAACATGCAGATACACACACAACAAAAGCTTTATCTAACCAACAGATTTTCTTTCCTGAAGTCAGTGGCTGTCTTTTCAAGTTTTTTTTTAATTGTTTATGTGGATAAACAACCTTTTTTGAAGCTAGGGTTAGTTTAGTTCTTTTGAAGTTAGTTTTTTTTTTTAAAGGTCACTGATATGGAGTTTAGCACGTGTTACTGTAGATAAAGTTTGTTGTGCTAATGCCCTGGTCATTTGTTTAGTTTTTTTTTTTTGGTAACCATGTTCTTTGTTCCACAGCATCAGTATCATAGCGACAGCCTGTTCCAGCCCCACCTAAAGTCTGAGGACGAGGAAGAGATGGAGGAAATTGTGACCATCACTCTGTGTTGACCCTAAGTAAACAGAAGCAACAATGAGTGGAACTTCCCCTTACGTCTCCAGCTTTTGGTATATGGTGCACGTGTGTGTGTGTGTGTGTGTTTGTGTGTGTGTGTGTGTGTGTGTGTGTGTGTGTGTGTGTTTTTAATCTCTCATCTACTTTAGTCCTCAGAAGTCCTACAAAAAGTAAATACAAAAAAACAAAAACAAAATAAAGAAAACAAAATAGTTGGGATTATGATTAGGAACTATTAATAGCCAGTCATAATTTAGAGATTAATTAGAGGAACCCATTAAGGACTATGTTTTTTGTTGGTGTGTGTGTGTGGGTACAGAACAGAATGTCCCCTCTACCTGCACTTTAATTACCAGCCTGCCCTGGCAGTGAACAGGCGTGGTGACGAGGGTGCGTACAGTAACCTAGTGGGTGACCCCTCTGTCCCTCACAGACCTGGCCTTGCCACCTGGTCTTGGGGTCTCTGGGCCTCCACTACAACACACACACACACACACACATACACACACACACACACAGACAAGGAGACTCACATTAAGGACAATGACAGTGATGGGGCAAGAAAACTTAAGCCAACCAGAGTACATTTACATTTATACTTACACTTTTATCCCAAACGACTTATAGAAAGAGGATTGGCATTGAAGCTACAAAACCTGTGTTTGGTTACCTCCCACAAAATAGGCCCCATAGTGTGTGTGTGTGTGTGTATGTATATGTTTGTGTGAGAAAGAGAGAGAGAGAGACTATGTATGTGTGTGTGTTTGTGTATCTGTCTGTCAGCATGTCCGCACCACACCTCACCCATATGAGACTAAGAGAGTGGGTGGGATTGGGTTGGTAATCTCTGTAAAATTACTCATAATGTGGTAATGAGATAACTGTTCAGATTGATATCAACTGTTTTTGTGTGTTTGTTCACGTCCAGGCTCTCCACATAAATTCAGACATACAAACTGCTTGATATGTCATTCCGCATAGATTTATCCAAGATTTTTTTCTGTTTTAAGCATATCTGTGGTATGAAAGTGTTGGAAACGGGATGGGTGACTGAAAAAGGAGGACAACGGCTGATGCCAGAGATCGGAGCAGTCATCACATTCTCATCAAGACATCAAGAAAGACCTGTACAGATGACGCTAGTGGATATTACACAAGACA
The DNA here is from genome assembly GCA_027481765.1 of Tenualosa thibaudeaui. Classification (NCBI taxonomy): domain Eukaryota; kingdom Metazoa; phylum Chordata; class Actinopteri; order Clupeiformes; family Clupeidae; genus Tenualosa; species Tenualosa thibaudeaui. Next base: position 3,582,045 of record JAIFZK010000208.1, on the reverse strand, counting down.
AATGTCACTAATGCTTTTTCTGACTTACAATCAGTGTGTCAGGACAAAGGTGATATCGACATCAGAGTAGAAAGAAAAACAGTTAATGATAAGCACAAACGGATGCTTTTTAAAGACTGTCTTAAATACTATGTAATTAAATTTGGGATATTAAAATAAATCACAAAATTTACTTCAATTCAGTTCAATTCAACTCATATTTCTCTGAAGCAGGTACAAGATTTGATGTCTGTCTTTACAACAGAATGTTGTTGTGAGGATGAATTACATGACATGGGGCTGCTCCTCGTGGTGCTGAGTTACAGCCAACTGTCTCGTCCGCTGGTGGTGTGAAAATAAATCATTCTGTTCACTGGTCTCTCTTCCTCTTGTATCCTCCTCTGGGGTGACTGACTTACACATTCAATTACACTGTTTGCCCTGACATTTCTGTGCCTAATGTAGTTAACCACTAACACACTTGAGTACTTGCACTCCCATTAGTCACAAACAGCCTGATGGCGGCGTAGCAACGGCTAATTACATTAGTAATGTTTCCTTAAATATCCCATCAGTATTGAATTGAGCTCATCACAACCAATGAGAGAAGGTGACAAGTCCTATTAACAGAACTTACCAACCAGAAGAGAAAACCTTTGCCTCATTTTTGGTGAAAATGATCACAAAGATCCTCCAATGTGAGGCAACATTTCTACAATTTAAGAGGGTAATGACTGTTTCTCAAGCTAGATCTGCATGGTTATACATACATTCAAATAATCTGGATGTGTTCTGATAATTGTAACCCAGACAAACACAGAGTTTGCACACTCCCTTGTCTTTCTCATCACTCTGCTGGCACCAAGAGAAGATCAGACAGGATGGCTCTCGGTCTTTGGGTTCCACAAATTGATTTTCAGTGACACATCCAACGGCAACTCTCTTATTTAACACAGCACACACAGGCTACTGGTTTCAGTTAGAGAGAGATGGGCCCACTTGTATTTCTGTTTGAGTGTTTGTTGCACTGTGCAGCATCTGCACAGCTGAGGTGACTCCATAGGCTGCTGTACTACAGTAACTGACTGGGCACACAGGCATATATTTACATAGTCCTATTGGGACAGGTCAAGGCCCACCACAGAAACCCAAACCCAAATACCTGTGTGTTGGTCATGTGCCATGATTCATTTGTTGTTTGTATGCAAAGCCTGGTGGATATGCTCTCAAATGGCTACACAATGGCTGTAGTACGTTGAATAATGTTTAGATGTATGATCTATGATAGGCCGACGTCTTTAACCAATAGGATTACTTAAACTCCATTTCCATATGTAGTTTATATTTTAATTTAATTTATATTTTTCTATCTTTTCATTCTGTCACTGTGGAGTAAATCGGATTGGATCGAAGGTGAGGAGTTCTGAAATCACGTCTCACTCTATCTCTCTCACTCTGTCTCTCACTCTCTCTCTCTCTGGCGTTTGGGTCTCCTGTTCCTGTGTTTATGACAGGGTGGCCATGAGCAAATGTGTTTTTCTTCTTTTGATGACACTGTGGGCCAGTCGGAGCTGGGCTGGCCACCACGCGGTGTGCTGGCCGATGCGGCGCTAAGCCCTGATAACAAGGCCGTGGTGCTGAGAAGCTAAAGCTGTCGCTCCACTGGACAAAAGACAGGGGCTTTAGCAGAGAGGCCCTAAACTGCTGACGCGTACGTTGAGCTAATACAGCATTCTGTGTTGTCTCCCTTCTGTCGCCTCTCTCTCCTGTTCTGTCCATCCATCCCTATCTCCATCAGTTCCCTCCTCTCTTTCTCTCTCTCCCCACATGCTAGCCGGTAGCTGGTCCGCTACCACTCCTTTGACAGAAGGGGTTGCCTTCCAACAGCTGGTCTGTTCACCTTATTTTGATTTTTCGCTGGCATCTGTCTAGACTGTATTTTTTTTTCTCTCCCAAGAACAGCTCTCTGCTGTTGTGCTTCCTGTCGCTGTCCTGAGGTGTGTTGAGTGTGTTGTGTTTGTGTGTGTGTGTGTGTCCACACAAGACCATGTGTGAGTGCCTTCGTGGGATATTCAGGGTCACCTGGACACCGTCCTCCAGTGCAGGTTTGTGGAGAACTATAGTGTGTGTGTTTGTGAGTGATTGTGTGTGTGTGTGATTGTGTCTGTATGTGACTGGTGCAGGTGGGTGGATCACAAATGGCAATCCAGTTTTATTTACATTGAATACAGATTGACTAAATGTGAATATGTCAATCTATACTGATTTGATGAAATTTTTAAATGGTTTGGGAAAAATCACAAATTATTTATTTTGCAGTTCACTAAGCTTCATTTTAAGCTAAATTAAACTTAAACTACTAGCCTTCTGACTTAATTGCATAGTTCCTGAACAGAAACGGTAATAGAATTGAATAGGTAATTTGTGTCTCTTTGAAATGTGCATTGACACCCTTAACACTGGATGGAAGGGCTGTTGGGGGTGGATATAGATGTTTGTTTAGTGATGTTTACCATACTCAGAACTGGTATTCAACAGTCTAAAATGGAGGTTGTTACTCTGTTCTATCCTCATTTTAATTCTATTTTGGGTTAACATTTACATTTACGCTTTTAGCAGACACTTTTATCCAAAGCAACATTTTGTCAATTATCAGTTGTTCAGGGCCAGTCTCCCCTAGAGCAACTTAGGGTTAAGTACCTTGCTTAAGGGCACAACAGTGGCAACTGGGATTTGAACCCACAACTTTTCAGGCTACTTGTACGCTATCCAGGTTCCTTAACCACTATGCTACCACTGGCTATAAACACCCAGGGCCTTGAAGCTTGTATTCAATACCTTCTGTGCTTGCCCTGGAGTGTTTGTGTGTGTGCATGTCTGTGTGTGTGCGTGTGTGTTTTGTTTCAGATATGTGTGAAGGAGAGCATTACCACATTGTTGTATTTAGGGATCATTATGATTCATCTTACCCCTGGCCACTCTGTGTATCTGTATTGCACACAGGTCTTTATCTTCATCTCATTCTTTAATTGTTTTTTTGTTCAATTTTCCTCTCTCTCTCTTTAGCTTCTCTTTATTTCTTCACTTTGATTTGTTTCTGTCTTCTCTTCTCTCTCTCCTCCTCCTCTCACTCTCTCCCACTCTTCCTTTTTCCTCTTGGAGTCTCTGTGTTTAGTCCTATAAATAGCCTCTGAAGAGTAAGGTGTGTGAGGACATGGAGGGAAGCGGATGGGAGATAGCGTACATTGTCTCATTTGTTTGACAGAGGATGTATTGGTCCCCTTAAAGTGTGCTGGACGAGCGAGGGTCCTGTCCCACTGACTTCTGCTGCCCCTGTGGCTTATCTGAGTGCCTCCCGCACTTCCTTCCCCAGACCCAGTCGCTGAGAGGAGTGGAGGAAGGATGAGGCTCCACACTTCCTCGCCTGCTCTTCTCACACACAAACACTCACTGGCACTGGTCTACTTCACCCCGCTTGGGTGTGCTTGTTGTGCTGCTTTGTTCACCCCCCTCTTCCCACTCATTTGCCCTGGAGTGCTTCACTTGGCATCTTTGGCTTGTTCTGTTCAGAAGCAGGTGTTGCACACCATATGCTGAATGGCTGATTGCTAGCATCAACAGCACTGCAACCATGGTCTCTTGCATTGGTCTCTCACCTTTTCAGGCCTGTAAGTGTGGAACGCAAACATTATGTGACTGTAGATCTAGTCATCGTTTTGTGTTACCTTCTGTAGATACGGCAATAACAGTGTGAGTAAGACTGTGACAACGCTCCCATTTTTCTGTACCTTCCAAAGTACTAGTGCAAGTAATTCAGCATCATATCCTGAGCGATACTGAATTACTTTTATTGGTGTTGGTGTTCACCAAATCCTAGCTCACCTTGGCCCATCTCTGTTGCTTTGCCCAGTGTCAGAGTGACAGGAGTCACAGGGCAAACAAGAGGCCCTCCTTGAGTGTTGGTCTCTGTATCCTGTCTGAGCAGCCCAGCCCAGACCCCCCTCCACCCTGCCCAGCCCAACCCAACCCAGCAGGGCCGCACTCTTCAGGTTCCTGGCCTCGTTATCTGCTGACGATGGCGAGGAAGGGGGGTTGCTCTCCCCCGCTCCACCGGGACATCCCCACGCTTGCCAAACAATCTAGCAACCCCACCCTAGGCAGCACACACCCAACCCCACCCTCCGCAGCACACACCTAACCTCAGGAATCCCCCCCACTCAAAAACCTTGTAGCGTCCCCTAAACTGTCCTGTAATTGCCCACTGTCTGGGCGGCTTCCATCCGGTTCAGTGTCTCTCTCCCAGTTAAATCCCACTTTTTGTCCATGTCAGACAGATGGGCAGAGCAAGCACAATGCAAGCACCTGGCAGGGGGTGAGACTCAGTGCGGGCAAACAAGCCGCCCTGGACGAGAGGTGGAATTCTGTGCACATTGGTGGCAGTGCCCAGCGCGGTCTGGCCTGCCTGACCAGCACCCTGTAATCAGGAGTATGGGGTGGTGGGGGGTGGCGGGGGGGTCATTGGCATGTTGGGCACCACCCCAGGAGCTTCAGGTTTCGGCCAAACAGCCCCCCATCCCCATCCCCACCCCCACCCCTCCTTCCCAGTTGGGAACCCTGCCCACCCCTACCCACCCATGTGGAACCTGATCGAACACGCCCTGGAGTTGAGACGGGACGAGGGAGCACAGCAGTGGTGGTGGTGTGTGCAGAACAACAACACAAAGACGACGAAGAAAACAAACATGCAGGTGCTATAGTCAAAACAGCTGCTGCTGGCATCCAAAAGCACCTCATGAGTTGGCTGCAAAAATAACACTGCAAGCCTGTTTGGGCTCTTACAGGCTACCTCAGCTGAGAGGGACTTTGGGAGGAACTGCACAGCCATGAACAGAGCTGATTTTTGTGTGTGTGTGTGTATGTGTGTTGGGGGGAGAGTGAGAGACACAGAGAGAGAGAAAATGTGTCTGAGAAAGTATATGTGTGTGTGTGATAAAGAGAGAGAGAAGGGTGGTCAGAGACATAAAGGAAGTATGTGAGAGAAAGTGTGTGTGTGTGTGTCCCTTCATCTCTCTCTCTCTCTTATACACTCCCACACATGTAGTCAGCCGACCCAGTGAGACGCTCAGTCCAGTCCAAGCCTGGGCTCTCCCAAGCCCGGCCTCCTGCCCCACTCTAGGTCTCTGCTCCTCCTCTCAACACTCCGTATATGGGGAATCCCCCGGCGGCTCCACCAATGGGCTCCCTAACCACCCTCACCTCCCCTGGGGATGCCAGGCCTCTTGTTTAGGTCTCCCGACCTGGAGAGCCCAGCCTGGGCTTTAGTCTGTCTATACACTGGGGGGGCAAGGAGTACGAGTGAACAAGAGAACGAGTGCCGCTAACGCTAACACGCTAACACACACCGCACACCAGTTCAAACACGCCCTCGGGCTGTCTGGACAAAACAGAATTGAGGGAGACAGCTGGGAGGACAGACTCAGTGAAGGACAGGTAGGAGAGTGGCATTGTGGGGACAGGTGTGTGTGTGTAGAGTGTGTGTGAGTGTGAGTGTGTGTTGCAGAGGAGCAAGAGTAAACATTTTTTTGGGCAAATGTCTTGTGGAGTGGATGAAATGTCAGCAGGGTCTGTGACTGCGACACAGTGACAGGAGAGTATAGCTGTTCTGAAGCATGGCATTAAACTAGAGTAGCCCTTGGATCCCGTAACTGACTCTTCATGGATGATACTGTCACTGTAGTATGTTACACTGGTAGGATATGAACAAACAGTTTTGGCTGGCATTCATTGCTTGTGAAACTCCTTTAAAATGAGTTCAGTTAGAAACATACTGTCTGGTGGTGGTGGGGAACTCACTGGCTAGTACTGGGTAGCACTCTGGACACTTTGCAAATTAGCCATCTCTCAAGACATCCTTGACAGCGAACTACATTACATCATATGTCAATGACAATTTGCAATTCTGTGTTTGGAACATGCAGAAGTGTCATGCATGCAAGGAGCTGTCATGTGTAGTTCTTTCCATGGTGCACACTCCCTGTGTGTAACCAGAGAGAAGGGTGTATTTGTGTGTGTGTGTGTGTGTGTGTGTGTGTGTGTGTGTGCCCGTTTGTGTTTATTTCCAACTCCCTGCATTTATTTTACACAACAGCTGTTGGCTGATGGTCATGGGATCTGCCTGCCCTGTCGGTGCTGTGCTGCGCTGGACCTCAGCTGTGTGTGTGTGTGTGTGAGTGTGTGTGTGAGTGTGTGTGTGTGTGTGTGTGTGTGTGTGTGTGTGTGTGTGTGTGTGTGTGTGTGTGTGTGTGTGTGTGTCTGTGTGTGAGTGTGTGGGTATGTAAAGGACACACATGGAGAAGGCATACAGAGCCGTGTAGTTTAAGTGTGCCATGAAAGCACTTTGAAAGTTGTTTCTTTCGCACAAATAGGTGTGAGAGACAGAATGATAAAATCAGAATGTGTTTCAAAGTCAACTATGTAATATTACACAGATTTCGGTCAGATAAGATCAAAATGACAGGTTGCAAATTTCTTCCTTCGTAGAGTATATTTTGAAAGTGCTATTTTTTGCTTGTCGTTTATGTCTGACAGACTTGAAAGTACTTGAGAGTTCAGAAGATGTTTGTTGAGGCTTACAGCATATTTAGCTTGCCATTTCCAGAATCTTTCAGATAGGTTCAGTGGCCTCTGATTGAGTTCACTGAGCTCAGTGATTGGCGGTAACTAGGAACATACTGTGGTGTCCACAAGGAGCATTCAGAGAGGGTGAGATTGTGAATACCTGTGTGAGGTTTGTCACTAGAATGGCAAAGATGCTTTCTCTAGACTGGGGCTCATTCCAGTGTGGGAATATGGGAAAAAAAGGTTTAACAAATGGTAGAAGAAGCATGACTAGTTCAAACTCTTCAGTCCGTATATGTCAGTTGTCCTCCCCTGTCCACATCTCCAGGTTGAGTCTAGACTTGTAGTTATCCGTTTGGTAAGAGAAAAGGCATTGGTCCCAAACCTAATTCCTGTCATATACCTCTCTTGTGTTTTTGTGTGTGTGTGTGTGTTTGTGTGTGTGTGTGTGTGTGTGTGTGTGCGTGATTCCTGTGGCATTCCTCCTGAGGCCTGGTCATCAGACACGTTAACGGGATACCATAACTCCCAAGCTGGAGATATGCAGTGTGTGTGTATGTGTGTGTGTGTGTGCGTGTGTGTGTGGTTGTGGGCGAGGTGAGCGGGAACTGGGCAGTGGTCCTGAAGGTTGAGAAAGCAGCCATGTTGATGGGCTATAGATAGCATGTGATGCCATTGAAGAACGACTCCTAGTGACCCCCCACCCCCCCACCCCAGCTCCCGCTGGAAAGCCTGTCGTGATCAGAGTGCTGAAATAGCTTCTCTCAGAAGCTTGTGCTCAAACAGGCATCTCAATTTGATGTCAACACATCCAGAGGGTTACTATTGAATAGATGGTACACTTACAATGCATACCATTCATGACACATATATACACATTGTTTTAAATCAAGGGGTATTTAAAGGTATCAGATTACTTAAGCACATATGCAGAATGTGACCACTGAGCCACAGAGAGTCATGGCAGCAATGCAACATCTGTATGTTATCTTTTAGAAATAAAGTAAAGTTGACTCGTATTTAACAGGCGCTTATGTTGGGCTTGGGAATTGAACCAAGGTGGCCCAATTGTATCTCCACGACATCTGGAAATACCTAATAGTGTGGGATTGAGGATGTAGTTATCATGCGTGATTTCAATTAGCGTAGGAATTTACCAGTCATAGTCTCTTGTAATGTTAACCAAATAACCAGAAGAAAAATATTCTTAGTGATTTATATCATATATAAGAAATATTATTTTATAATAATTTACATACCGTAATGTATTATGTTATAATCATGTAATATTTTAATCAAATATGCTTTTGCTATATATTGCTCATGTCAGATTCATTCTCAGGGTAGCTGGACCAGCTGACCAGTCAGTATCTGAAAGACAGAAGACTTCAGGAATAGAAGTTGTTTTGTTGTGACTTGTTTCAGTGTCAGTAATTCATTTTGATAGAAAAAAAAACTCCATTTCCTGTTTATCTAGAGGCATTTCCTGATGGACTGTTCACACCCATGGGAGGAGCAAGATCCAACATCAGTGTTTTTCCCCTGACAAAATCTTATTCTCATGCATAAGGAGAGAAAAGAGAGTCAGAGTCAGAGAGGGGGTGGAGAGGGGGATGAGAGAGAGAGAGAGAGAGTGTCAAGGAAAGAGAGAGGGAGAATAAGATAGAGAGAGAGGGAGGGAAAACAGATTACTACTTTCCCAGACATCTGCCTCTCAGCTGAGACATCACACTGAGATGCTCTCCTGAGGGGGGTATGGAGACGTCTGAATTTGAGGTCCATTATCAGAGCTATGGTTTCTACCATGAAATGGCTAAGAGGCTCTGTGCAGCGTCTGTCCCAACTCACTCTGGCCACAAGTTACCAGGACTTAATTCCTTGACTTAAAAAGTCAACGCACAACAACATCCTATTCTGGACCCTTCACCGAGATGGCTTGACAGCTAAAGGAAATCTGGTAACATGGCTTTTGTAATTTGGGGATCATGATTTATCTGTAATTTGGCAACATGGCTCTTTGTGTAATACAATACAACAGTCATTTCTCTTTGTAGTCTGTCTTGGGTCAGTGGCAACTAACAACACATCTTACATTGTTCGTTTTTTTTTTTTAAGTTTTGATGACTTTATGTTTGCATATATAGTGCCATTCACGAAAGGCCTAAATGTAAGATGCATTTATTTTGTGTTTTTGTACAGTTAGGTTACTTGCTAATGGTAGTCGCTTTTAGTGTGTGTCCTAACCCATGTCAAGCGGTGCGGTCATGTGCCAAAGTTCACACTAGCATCTTGTGCAGGTCAGGCCATGAACGCTAATAGGTCTTAGGCTTCTGGGAATGCCAGCTATTCCGAGGAGGTCTTTCCCCTTATTGTCTGCACATAAACAGGGAATTGACCATCAGCTCGGACTGACTTTTACAAAGAGTCTGTTGTGGGACTGTGTTGGTCAGTTTTATGTTGCTCTTCTAAATCTGTGCACAGAAGTAAGCTAAGGCAAAGATTACAGTAATATTGCTTATAACATTTCCATCACTGATAAGGGCTTGATAAATTATGATTGTGGTAAATGGAACAATAATGCACCCTCTACAATCCTTATGTGATTCCGACACATACTTATGTAGTTCAGTGATCGTCCCCTGGGGCAGAGGGAAAATGTATTAAAATCATGAGCCATTTATCGTATTAAGTCTATGGCGTCTTTTAACTTGATTAAGTATAGAAAATTAACAATGACTCAAAAGGCCATTCAGCTTCCCATTCTTGCTGTCTTTGCTAAGCATTGGTCAGCAGATTATGTCAGTGTGAGTGAAGGATCACTAGTAGAAAGCCTTAGTCATGGCATTGTCTAAACACCATGGCATTTGCACAGCATCTACTGATTTCAACGATTTAGTGTGGGTGATTAATGTATGGCAATGCAGAGGTTTGATGGCCTTGATTGTTTTCAAACATCAAGGTCTGTGGTTTGCTAACATCAAACCTGGCTCAGGTGAACACACAGGACTGGATGTAAGATAATACATTCTGCCTGTACCTTAACTGACAGTCTCATCCTTATAATCACAAGGTGTAAAATTACTTTAACTTATGATCCTTATTTCTTCATGGACCATGGCACAGTGGCATATCCAGTCCATTGATATACTAAGTCTACTAAGGTTTCAATCTAAAGTCAAGCCTGAATGGACTATGGGACTGTGAGGAGCTCAAATCATCATGGTTAACTAGGCCTTTCCACTTTTGCATAAGTGCTCTCTTTTCCTCACTGGTCTTGTGACTTTATTCAATCAGCACCAACAACATTAAAGCTCCCATTAACATTACCTCAGTGGTCTCCACTGTGCACGGTCAATTCTACCTCTGGATGCTGCTCACAAGACAAAGCTGCTACCCGCAGTGGCAGTAATGACACAAAGATTCTTTATCAGTCAGCCCTGTCCCTTTGGCATACATAACACTAGACAGGAGCGCTGCACGTTGACAATGGACACATTGTTTTGGCAGATCATAGTTGTAGTAGTTAGCTGGCAATGGATAAGTGTAGTTTTACGAGCTTCCTTTTTAAAGGCTCATATCAGTGAGGCAGGGTGCATTCTATATCAGTCTTGTGTCCCAGATGAGTTCATTTTTAATTGGCAGGCATTAAAAAATACACGTTTTCTGTTTTTGCTTGTGTGAATGAAATAGGTTTCTTTTCGGTTGTTTTTTATCATCAGTCTTGTAGGCTTTAGTGAATGTAGGAAAAAAGCCACAGCCAAAAATAGCCAAAGACTTAAGCGCCACATTCCTCATTCTTCTTAGGGTAGAGAGACCTCCCTAGAGGAATCAAACGCATTAATGTGTGCAAAGGACCAAGGTTACACTTTCTCTCACACAGACACACACACAGGCACACACACACACACACCTCTCTCTCACCTACACACACACACACACACACACTCTGTGTGTGTGTTTCTGTCTTCGCTCTTGTTATCTATTCCAGGGCAGCAAAAACAGAATTCTGGCCCAGTCCCAACACTGTGGTGATGTCTAGGCCAGATTTAAGTTTGTGACCTCAGCTCTGAGTGCCTCCTGGAACAAAATCTACTTCTTGGTCAGCACAACTTTAACCTTTTAACAACAATTTGTACAACAGGACAATTGAGTCCCCCTAGTCAGAGACAACATGTCTACATAAGCCTTTGCTACAAATATCACAATACCTATTTATGTGAACCCATCCCTTTGATAGGTCATAGTTCAGAGGTCACAGGTCTGACCTGTAGCCAGTTACCGTCTAGTTAGCATGAATCCCCCAGAGCACAAAGCCTCTGCAGTGGCCAGCATAACTTTGTGCTGGAATCCTCTGTATTATATTTCACACACGGTACTGACATTGCATAACACACACTTTCACATAACAGAGCATTTTAAGAGCAAGAGTTCACCACTCGAGTGTCTACATATCAATTACCGCATTTTAGATAACGTTTAGCAACAACACATTCCTTAGTATAGGTTTACAATAATACAACATTAATGATCTTATATTACTGCTATACAAATAGCTGTTGGTGTAGGAACTGAAACTGGCCCACTTTTGGCCCTGCATTGAGCCAGGTCAGACCACATTTTAGTTCACAGTCAGATGCTTTACAGGTGCTTGTTGTTAAGGCAAATCCATAATATACATATTTACCACACAGATGTGACATCACATGTATGACCTTTAGTATGACCTTTAGTGATGGTGATGTTTTCTACATCCAGGTGCACATGCTGGTACTTTTTTAGTTTGTTACATATTAATTAGCACGTTCTCTACTTAGTCACACACTACTGGAGAACTTCTAAAACAGGACAAGACCAAAACCAAATAAGGCTTCAGAACAGTAATGTGGGAACTGTTATATGTGGATTTTTGATTACTTGTCAAGTTTGACCTTGCTTGTTTTGGCTGGTTTGTTCCAGCCTACGTGTGCTTCAGATCACAAGCACAGTCTGTCTCCAGAGATGATCCACCTGTGCTCATGTAGATGCTTTTTGAATGAGACTGAGAGCATGGCAGCAGTACAGATGTGTGTCAGGGCCGCTTGCTAAATAAAGCACCCAGGTTCAGCTATGTGAAGCACGCTTGCCCACCCGTCCACCTGCCTCTCTCCCGCCCTCCTCTGGGCAGAGCATCCTAACACCCTGGGTCAGAACAGCTGTTGCCTTCGCTCAGACAAGGTAGCCATTGAGGCCCTCCACCCCCTGCCCCACCACCACCAGCACCACCACTCATAGCAACCCTAGAGACTATCACTCCACACTGGGCATGCCAGTAGCAAGCAAGTGTTGAGCTGAGCAGCTCTGTTACACTCAAAACTATGTGGAACGCCACAATGAGTCTGGGACGTCTGGGTCGTCTTTGTGTCCCATATGTGGACGTTTTGGTGTGATGTGCTACTGTGGCATGTGCTGTTTTGGGAAGTGTAGTGTTCAGGGAGTTTGAATGCCCTAGAATGACACTTTGCAGTCCTGGCCTGCAAAAATCTATGAGCTCGTTAGCAAGTCTCTGCATGTCAGGTGTAATGGTAGATAAACCTATCAGTGTAGAGCTGTAAAATAGGGTCTTGGTAATATTGATGAAGAGTAACTGAAATCAATCTGCACAGAGCGTACTGCATTTAAAAAGGTTAATGAACCAAATAGACAGGTTAATACATTTCATTATGTTGTCTCATTAAATTATATCTAAAAACAACTCTGAAGTTATCTCAAATCAACCGGTACATACTCAGAATACCAAACAGAGTTTTAAAAGTCATAAGCACACTAGAAAGTGTCTACTAAGCACGTTGGGGGCAATTTCCTTAATTAAGCCTAGTCCTAAAAACCCCAGCTCATTAGCCTTAGTCCCCACTAAGCTGTGAATGTAGAGTCTTACGAATACAAAGGTATAACTACACAAGCATAAAATGTCCTTTTAAAGTTTCATCTCAATCCTCTTGCTTTAGATTAATTGAATTGGTAATACTGGTCCACTCTTACACAGCTTTACCTCTGAGAAATTCTCCCGTCAGGCAGACGGATAATATTTGTGCGCTGCTCTGCACAACCTCAACAGGTTGTTGTCCATGCAGGCAGCCACTAAAAGCAGTAATGCGTTCTTGTGACCCACTGTGGAATGAGGGGTGCACTGACACGGAATACTGCACAGTCTCCTGATGCCGTCCAGAAACCTGAGCTCTCACCAGCAGGAGGGTGGGGCGCTAGAATTCCTTCAAGTGGGCCCCTCGAACCACGCCAATCACCTCTCTTTTCATCTCTCTCTCTTTCCCTCCACTTAGTACCAAAAGACAACCATCTCCCTCTTCCTCTCTCTCTCCTTCTCTTGTACTGTTGCTTTACTCAGAATCATTTCCTTTTCTCTCTCTTCATCTCTCTGTCTCTCAACAGACAACCACATTTCTTTCTCTCTCTCTCTCCTTCTCACCCCAGGCCCCCTCCCCAACCCAACCCAACTCAGTAAATCTGTGTATGTGTCAGGAGGGGAAGCCTATCATGGAAAGAATTTTTGAAGAGCCATTCCAGTGCACCCAAGAAGACTGCAGCTATCAGTTAGTGATCTGATGATCTACGTCAAGCATCTTCACATGCTCCTAGCTCATCTTAAAAAAAGCATAACCACAATTTAAACAAACACAAGTATTGCACATTGCAAGAAAACAGAGCCCCCTGAGCTTTCACTGTTTTATTTCATTTAAGAAGGCCTGGTGATATTTTGTTTGTGTCCCCTGTGTGTTTACTTAGTATAGCCAGACATGGCGGAACAGATGTCAAGGTGAGAATTTCAAAGTGTCTGGGCGAACAGGATCTGGTTGGTATTTAAGAGCCGAGCCGTCAGGATAAATCATTCAGGGATCTGAGAGTAATGAGTGGCAATGGGAGGGGTGATGATCTGATTATACAGGCCTGATCATTTTAACAGCAGGATTCAGGTGTGAGGAAAACTATCCCACCAACATCATCAAAGTGCAGATTGCTTTTTTTAAACTGGGCCTTCCCTTGGAGTATTTTTGAGTTTCACCATTTTCTCCAGAGGTGTTTAGGTGTGCCACTGATAAACAGATTTGCTCTGCTGAGACTGCCTTTCGAATTTTGCCTTTTGTGAATAAGAATAATCTTTTCTACATGATTTACATGCTGATCAAGGTGACTAATGAGTATGTAAACCTGTTGGTTTTTTCAGACTCTGACAGAGAATTGGAAGAAAGTCATGCTTTTTCACAGACCAGGGAACCAGCTGTAAGTATCATTTTTCAGTCATTAATACGGTAAAAACAAGTGGTGTGTTACGCTCAGGAAGTGGTTATGAGCAAAACTAGTCTGGTTGAGATCATATGTATTTAAAGTGATATTGCAAAGTATTGCAATCCATACTTCTGCTGTGTTGAGATTGGTACACCACAGGCTGAAGAGTGAACTGGCTGCTTATGGTACCTGAATGGGGCCATGGGGAACTTAAACTTAAAGTGAGTTTTTGGCCCCATTCAGTTAGCATTAGCTACTGCATTGCTATTTGGTAGCAAGTATAGTTATAGTGTACCTGATTTTCTTGTTCTTCTTCAAATTTCACAGTGCGCAGTAAGCTCAAACAACAATGCTGTGGTTATAAATACTCTGGACAATAGCTTTGAAGTCCCTGAATTTCTTCTTAGCTTACAAGTAAACAATGTTGTGAACTAGACTGCACTAATCTGCCACAACATCATATCATCTGCCATTCTGTATGTTTTTTTGAGTTTTCATACAATTTTCTAGGTTACTCGGAAACCATCATGTCTCTTCCTTGAATCATGCTTGCATTGCATTGCATTTCATCCTTACAGTCATAGCTCTTTACTCACTATGAGTCTCATATGTGGTGAGCAATCTCTTTGTTGTGGTGGAATTTATGCATATGTCTGCAGTCGATGGATCAAAACCTTACCTCTGTACTTATGAGCGCTCTATGCATCTTAAAAACAAACCTTTACCTTTCTGGTTTGATAATGTGTTGCTGCAACAGAAACCTAAGCCAACCTCTACCTGCCTGCATAGGTAAAAGACAAAAGGTGGTCTCCCCCCTCGAACAGGCCTCAGACTGTCCCCCACCTCAGCCCACACCAGGAGGATCAGGAGAGCCTAGAGAGAGTTGTGAGTCTAGCCATTGCACCACAACACTAGACACCGCACACACAGACTGGAAAATGTAACATGGATTCAGCCATGTAACACTAGATAATGTTTGATCTAATCATTGTAATTGTAATGTACAATGTAATTGGTTATGTTGCTTGTCTGACAATCGATTAGATTCCCGAACCCCATGCTGTGAGTCCATGTCGCTTTGACTGTTTTTAAATTTATTTTTATTGTTATTTGGGTGTTGGGGTTGGGGGGCTTCTTAAATTCTCTACCCACTGAAGTGGGGAATGACAGTACAAAGGAGACCGAGATACAAACCTACTGTTGAGCTTGTTACAATAACAGTTTTTGTTAGAAGGTATATAGTCTCTGAAAACGCTGTGATGAATGTTACTCTTTCATTGGCTAATGTTATTGTAACTGTATAAGAACTATGTTAGTAGGCCTCTGTCCAAGTTCCAGCCGCTAACAATCTGTTTTTTGCCTGAGTTTCAGGTGCAGAAGGAGAAACTCCATGAGGAGCTGAAACAGGTATTGAGTCTGAAAAGAAGGCAGTTAAGAGAGACGTCACACTCTACCCAAACAGAAATGGACAGCCCACCACCACAGAAAACCACCACTGAGGTAAGCAGTCCGAAAACATCTCCACCAAGACAGTACGGGAAACACCTGATCACCAGATACAAGTACTGCATAAAGGAGTATCCATAAGTGGAAGTTGTGAAATGTGTAGATTTTGTTACATCCTAGTTTTAGGTTGGTGCACCGAATGCTTTCACATAATTTCACTTTGTGCAAAGCATCTGGAATCTCTCAATTGGCGTATGTTTCCTTCCTCTTGGGCACACACTTTCTGTGAAAAATATTGCATGCCAGAGCCCTGTGTTCACTGATTAGCCAGCAAAAAATCTGTCAAAGGAAACTTAAGCTAATGCAGAGATCCCTGACTGTGCTGTAGCAAAATAGAAGCGCTAGGTGGCGGTAGCCTAGCTAAGTGAGTGTAGAAGCGCTAGGTGGCGGTAGCCTGGCTAAGTGAGTGTAGATGTGCTAGGTGGCGGTTGCCTGGCTAAGTGAGTTTAGATGTGCTAGGTGGCGGTTGCCTGGCTAAGTGAGTGTAGATGCTATGAAGAAATAAAACCTCTGCTGCTTTCCAGGGCTCCATAAACAAAAGTTTTCTGTTTATCATTCAAGTCATTAAGAACGTTTAAACAAAATGATGCTGCATGAAAAGTGCCTAGTATTTGAAATAAGGATCTTCATTTTGTACTAGTTCAGTCTTTAACAATGGACATTTAGGAGGCATGCATGAAAACATTTATTTGATGATTCAACAGGCTATATGCAATTACCAACTGTCAGGCTATATGCTATTTTTGACCAACTGTCAGGCTATATGCTACACTAACATTGTAGAGAACAAAGAGGGAATGGTTAATTTAAGTAACTTTTGAGTATCTGCCATCAAACACAGTTGGTCACTGTTCTTCACAGCTACCACTGACGGGAGATAATTTAGTAAATAGTATGGCTTGATATGTCATGTTATGTCATTGACACAGGAGACAACCTCTGAATTCTTTGAGGTTGTCGTGGAAACAGAAGCTGAAGCAGGAGCAAGTGGATACAGTGTAATAGGTGGTGGAGAGAGGGGAATCTTCGTCAACGAAGTCCTGAGAGACTCCCCAGCAGCTAAACATTTGAGCCTCCAGCAGGGTAAATACAAACTTAGTGTGTCTGATTCAGCAATTATCTTTGTTATATTTAATATTTAATTAGTGTTATGGATTTATTGAAGGAAAAAAAATGAATGTAACAACATGAAAAGGTCCACTCCATTTGACCACTCGATTATACAGTATATCATATGAAAGAAATTGAAATAAAGAATTACTAACAAAAAAAAAACACACACACACACACAAAGTGAGTAACACTATTTTAGCACATTTTAGCATGTTTTAACATCTCTTTCTTTTTGCAGGTGACCAACTCCTCAGTGCTAGAGTCTACTTCGATAATGTCAGATATGAGGATGCGCTGAAGATTTTGCAGTGTGCAGAACCTTACAAAGTCTCTTTCTTCCTGAAGCGAACAATACCCCGCAATGAAGTCACTGTGCATCCTGGTGCAGCCAGCGTTGAACTCAAAGGACCCAGAGCCAAAATGCAGAAAATGGTACATTGAAAAACATTTTTAAAAATGTTGTATTGCTCGCCTGACATTAATAAATACAAGATCTTGACTAGAAAATGTGTGTGCATATTTGTTTTACAGAGTGTCAAAAGCATCAAACCATTCAAGGCAAAGAAAAAAAGGGGAGGACGTTTTGGCTTAAAAAGGCTAAAGGAGAACAAACAAGCTAGTGCTGGCACAGACGTGGAGATAGAGGGATCTCCTGGGAGGTTGGACGCTAACTCTGTGGATGTGGAGTTTGCATTCCCCAAGCTCAAACTCAAAAAAGGTGGCAAGGCCACCACAGAGGTGGCAGGGAGAGCCGAGGGGGCAGGATCCATGGGCAGGAAGAAGAGCAAGATAAGGTTTCCCCGGATGAAAGTGAAAGGTGGAGCCATTGGGACCGGGCATGTTGGGGTTGATGTCACAACCCCGCATGGGGAGGCAGAGGTCACTGGAGATAAGATGAAGGTAAAGGGCAAGGGTATTACGGTCCCTAAAACCAAAAGACCCAAGGTAGAGCTCTCGTCATCGCAGGACACTCTGGAATTTAAACTCCCCAAGGGAAAACTCAAGGCTGAGGGGACAACGGTCAGGCCCCCTGAGGTGAAGATGTCTGTCGGTTTGCCATCTGGAAAGGGAGAAGCAGGCGCTGAGTCAGACCCTGGCTTTGGAGCCAGGCTGAGGATGCCAAAGCTTAAGCTGCCCAAGGTCAGGCTGTCTTGTCACTCTGATGATATAGACGGAACAGCCGATCTTGAGGGCTCAACCAAAAGCAAAGTGAAAATGCCATCGTTTGACGTAACGGCTCCTAAAGTTGACCTTGGGCTTTCCGGTGGGAAGGCAGAGGCTCAAGGAGAAATGACAGTTACAGGAGGTGAGGAAGCAACAAAGAAACTTCTGGCAGGGATAAAGCTGCCAACTATTGACCTCTCTGTCCGGCAGCCAGATGTTGACCTGCATTTCCCAAAAACAAAGGGCTCTGAAGATTTGCAGGGTAAAATTTCTGACTCAAAAGATCTCAGTATCAAATGTAAAAAAAACCCACATCTGCCTGATATAGATATATCCCTGCCATCAGTGGCAGTTGATTCTGGTGAAAGAAAAGGGGATGAGATTGATGGAACATTTTTGTCAGGGGCTAAAATAAAAGCCCCACAATTGGACATTTCCATTCCAGCATTGTCTGAGGGTACTGGAAAGGCAAATCTTCCTGATTTGGATGTTTCTCTTCCAAAGATGCCACAAGTGGATATTTCACTCCCAAAAGGTAGAGGTCAGGCTGATGGGGGCAACTGTGACATTGAGTTAAGTGGTGGAGGAAAAATCAAAATGCCTAAAGTAGATGTTAATCTTCCTACCTTAACATCGGATTTAGAAGGCACTGATGTAAAAGGAGGAAAATTTAACATGCCATCACTGGATATCTCGCTACCACAAGGCAAGGTAGAAGGAGATGTTAACATTCATGGCCAAAAGGGGAAAAGGGGGAAAATCAAAATGCCAACGTGTGAAATTTCAGCACCAGAATGCAGGATTGATGTAACAGGGCCAGACAGGAAAGGTGGGAAGTTTCACATGCCATCAGTTGATATTTCTCTCCCAAAAGGAAACACTGAAGTAGATGCTGATGTGAGTGCCAAAGCAAAAGGAGGAAAGTTCAAACTGCCGACTTTTGATGTCTCCCTACCAAAACTAAAAGGTACAGAAGGTCAAATTGATATTGAAGACCCAGATGTCAAGGGTGGAAAGATCCATATGCCATCAATAGATATTTCCCTTCCAAAAGGAAATGCTGAAGGAGATGTCAATTTGGAGGGAGACTTAAAAGGTGGAAAGTTTAAAATGCCCACTTGTGACATATCTTTACCCAAAATGCCAGATGTAGACTTAAGTGTTGAAAAACCAGAGATGAGAGGGAAGATCTCAATGCCAACAATTGATATTTCTATGCCCAAAGGTGGCACTGAAGGAGATGTTGATATGGGGGTTAAAGGTAAGAAAGGAAAATTCAAGATGCCCACATTTGATGTTTCCCTTGCCAAACTTAAAGGACCAGAAGGTCACATTGATATTGAAGGGCCTGAAGTCAAGGGTGGAAAATTTAACATGCCATCAATAGACATTTCTCTTCCAAAAGGAAATGTTGAAGGTAATATGGATGGTGATGCTAACATCAAAGGTGGAAAATTCAAAATGCCATCATTTGACGTTTCTCTTCCCAAAGTTAAAAGTTCAGAGAGTGCAACTGAGGTTGAGGGTCCTGAAATGAAAGGTAGTAAAATTTGCATGCCAACAATAGAAATATCTCTTCCAAAGGGGAGCATTGAGGGTGATGTTGATATAGAGGGAAACACAAAAGGGGGGAAGTTTAAAATGCCCACATTTGATGTGAGTTTGCCAAAATTGAAATCTCCTGAAGGACAAATTGATATCGAAGGGCCTGAAGTCAAGGGTGGGAAGTTTCATATGCCATCAACAGATATCTCACTTCCAAAAGGTAGTGTTGGAGATGTTGATGTGGACCTTGATGCCAAAGGAACAGGAGGCAAATTCAAGATGCCTACATTTGATGTTTCTTCTCCAAAGGTGAAGGGTCCTGATGGTCAGATTGATATTGAGGGCCCTGAAGTGAAGGGTGGAAAATTTAATATGCCATCAATTGATATCTCACTTCCTAAAGGTAGTGTGGAGGGAGATGTCAATGCAGATGGAAAGATAAAAGGAGGAAAATTCAAGCTGCCCACATTTGATGTATCCCTCCCGACACTCAAATCTTCAGATGCAAACATTGAAGGCCCCGACGTTCAAAGTGCACAATTCCACATGCCATCAATAGACATTTCTCTTCCAAAAGCAAATGTTGAAGGAAATATTGATGTGGATGCCAAAGCAAAGGGTGGTAAATTCAAGGTGCCAACATTTGATGTCTCCCTTCCAAAAATGAAAACTCCAGAGAATGGAATTGATGTGGAAGGCCCAGAAGTCGAGGGCAGAAGGTTCAACATGCCATCACTTGATATTACACTTCCTAAAGGTTATGTTAAAACAGATGTTGATGTTGAAGTAAAAGGAGGCAAAATAAAAATGCCTAATTTTGATGTCTCCCTTCCTAAATTCAAATCTCCTGAGGAGAACATTGATATTGAAGGCCCTAAGGTCAAAGGTGGAAAGCTTCACATGCCAACGGTGGACATCTCACTTCCAAAGGGAAAAGTTGAAGGAGAAGCTGACATAGATGCAACTATAAAGGGTGGCAAATTCAAGACACCCACATTTGATATTTCACCACCAAAACTGAAATCTCCAGGTGGTAAATTTGATGTTGAAGGACCTGACATCAAAGGAGAAAAAATGAACACTCCATCTGTAGATATATGTCCTCCAAAAGGGAGTCTTGTAGGTGGAGCCACAACAAAAGGGGCAAGATTTAAGATGCCAAAAATTGGTATTTCACTACCAAAAATGAAAAAAGCAGGTAAGGCAATAAATATCGAAACACCAGATATTAAAGGGGAGACAATCAATGTACCAAATGTTGAAATTTCACTACCTGAAGGAAAAGCTGAGGGAGATGCTAACCTCAAGACAACAGACGGCAAATTCAAATTGCCAACTTTTGATGTCTCCCTTCCAAAACTGAAAGGCCCTGAAGGTCAAATTGATATTGAAGGTCCTGAAGTCCAGGGTGGAAAATTCAACATGCCTTCAATAGATATTTCACTTCTAAAAGGGAATGTCAAAGGAGATGTTGATGTAAATGGCAAAGCAAAAGGAGGAAAAATCAAGATGCCCAGTTTTGATGTTTCCTTTCCGAACCTTAAAAGTCCAGAGGGTGAGGTTGACATTGCAGGGACAGACATGAAAGGTGGCAAGATTAACATGCCATCAATAGACATATCACTCCCAAAGGGAGATATTGAAGGCAGCCTTGATCACAAAGGTAAAGGTGGGAAATTGAAAATGCCTAAAATTGATATCTCGCTTCCAAAGAAGCCAGAGGGTGATATAAACATTGAAGGACCAGACATGGAGGGAGGAAAAATCAGCATGCCAACAGTTGACATTTCATTACCTAAAGGTAGTGTTGAGGGGGACATAGATGTGAAAGGAAAAGTGAAAGGTGGAAAGTACAAAATGCCCACTTTTGATGTTTCTTTACCAAAAGTGAAATCTCCCAAAGGTGAAGTTGATGTAGAAGGCCCTGAAATAAAGGGTGGAACACTGAACATGCCATCAATCGACATCTCTCTTCCAACTGGTAGTGCTGAAGGTCCTGAAATGAAGAGTGGAAAGTTCCACATGCCATCAATAGATATTTCACTTCCAAAAGGAAATGTACAGGGAGATATGGACGTGGATGCAAAGGGTGGCAAATTGAAAATGCCTACTTTTGATGTTTCTCTTCCAAAAGTGAGATCTCCAGAGGGTACAGTGGACATTAAAGGTCTAGATGTGAAAGGTGGTAAGATTGATATACCATCCATTGACATATCTCTTCCAAAAGGAAGTATCAAAGGCAACATTGATGGCAAAGCTAAAGGTGGAAAGTTAAAAATGCCCACGATTGACATCTCACTACCAAAAATGAAAAGGCCAGGAAGTGGTATAGCCATTGAAGGACCAGAAGTTAAAGAGGGTAAGATCAACATGCCAACAATTGATATTTCACTGCCTAAGGGCAATGTTGAGGGTAGCATAGATGTTGAGGGAAAAGACGAAGGAGGAAAGTTCAAGATGCCCACATTTGATGTGTCTCTTCCAAAACTGAAATCTCCTGAGGGTGAGCTTAACACAGAGGGTCCTGAAATCAAAGGTGGAAAGTTTAACATGCCATCAATTGATATCTCACTCCCAAAAGGCAGTGCTGGAGGAGACGTTGATGTGGATGTCGACGCAAAAGGAAAAGGAGGAAAATTCAAGATGCCAACATTTGATGTTTCCCTCCCAAAGTTCAAAACTCCCGAGGGCCACATTGATGTAGAAGGCCCAGAAATCAAAGGTGGAAAACTGAACATGCCATCAATTGATATCTCACTCCCAAAAGGCAGTGCTGGAGGAAACATTGATGTGGATGTTGACGCCAAAGTAAAAGGAGGAAAATTCAAGATGCCAACATTTGATGTTTCTCTCCCAAAGTTCAAAACACCCGAGGGCCACATTGATGTAGAAGGCCCAGAAATCAAAGGTGGAAAACTGAACATGCCATCAATTGATATCTCACTCCCAAAAGGCAGTGCTGGAGGAGACGTTGATGTGGATGTTGACGCCAAAGTAAAAGGAGGAAAATTCAAGATACCAACATTTGATGTTTCTCTCCCAAAGTTCAAAACTCCCGAGGGCCACATTGATGTAGAAGGCCCAGAAATCAAAGGTGGAAAACTGAACATGCCATCAATTGATATCTCACTCCCAAAAGGCAGTGCTGGAGGAGACGTTGATGTGGATGTTGACGCCAAAGTAAAAGGAGGAAAATTCAAGATGCCAACATTTGATGTTTCTCTCCCAAAGTTCAAAACTCCTGAGGGCCACATTGATGTAGAAGGTCCAGAAATCAAAGGTGGAAAACTGAACATGCCATCAATTGATATCTCACTCCCAAAAGGCAGTGCTGGAGGAGACGTTGATGTGGATGTTGACGCCAAAGTAAAAGGAGGAAAATTCAAGATGCCAACATTTGATGTTTCTCTCCCAAAGTTCAAAACACCCGAGGGCCACATTGATGTAGAAGGCCCAGAAATCAAAGGTGGAAAACTGAACATGCCATCAATTGATATCTCACTCCCAAAAGGCAGTGCTGGAGGAGACGTTGATGTGGATGTTGACGCCAAAGTAAAAGGAGGAAAATTCAAGATACCAACATTTGATGTTTCTCTCCCAAAGTTCAAAACTCCCGAGGGCCACATTGATGTAGAAGGCCCAGAAATCAAAGGTGGAAAACTGAACATGCCATCAATTGATATCTCACTCCCAAAAGGCAGTGCTGGAGGAGACGTTGATGTGGATGTTGACGCCAAAGTAAAAGGAGGAAAATTCAAGATGCCAACATTTGATGTTTCTCTCCCAAAGTTCAAAACTCCCGAGGGCCACATTGATGTAGAAGGTCCAGAAATCAAAGGTGGAAAACTGAACATGCCATCAATTGATATCTCACTCCCAAAAGGCAGTGCTGGAGGAGACGTTGATGTGGATGTTGACGCCAAAGTAAAAGGAGGAAAATTCAAGATGCCAACATTTGATGTTTCTCTCCCAAAGTTCAAAACTCCCGAGGGCCACATTGATGTAGAAGGTCCAGAAATCAAAGGTGGAAAACTGAACATGCCATCAATTGATATTTCACTCCCAAAAGGCAGTGCTGGAGGAGACGTTGATGTGGATGTTGACGCCAAAGTAAAAGGAGGAAAATTCAAGATGCCAACATTTGATGTTTCTCTCCCAAAGTTCAAAACTCCCGAGGGCCACATTGATGTAGAAGGTCCAGAAATCAAAGGTGGAAAACTGAACATGCCATCAATTGATATTTCACTCCCAAAAGGCAGTGCTGGAGGAGACGTTGATGTGGATGTTGATGCAAAAGTAAAAGGAGGAAAATTCAAGATGCCAACATTTGATGTTTCTCTCCCAAAGTTCAAAACTCCTGAGGGCCACATTGATGTAGAAGGTCCAGAAATCAAAGGTGGAAAACTGAACATGCCATCAATTGATATCTCACTCCCAAAAGGCAGTGCTGGAGGAGACGTTGATGTGGATGTTGATGCAAAAGTAAAAGGAGGAAAATTCAAGATGCCAACATTTGATGTTTCTCTCCCAAAGTTCAAAACTCCCGAGGGCCACATTGATGTAGAAGGTCCAGAAATCAAAGGTGGAAAACTGAACATGCCATCAATTGATATCTCACTCCCAAAAGGCAGTGCTGGAGGAGACGTTGATGTGGATGTTGATGCAAAAAGTAAAAGGAGGAAAATTCAAGATGCCAACATTTGATGTTTCTCTCCCAAAGTTCAAAACTCCCGAGGGCCACATTGATGTAGAAGGTCCAGAAATCAAAGGTGGAAAACTGAACATGCCATCAATTGATATCTCACTCCCAAAAGGCAGTGCTGGAGGAGACGTTGATGTGGATGTTGATGCCAAAGTAAAAGGAGGAAAATTCAAGATGCCAACATTTGATGTTTCTCTCCCAAAGTTCAAAACTCCCGAGGGCCACATTGATGTAGAAGGTCCAGAAATCAAAGGTGGAAAACTGAACATGCCATCAATTGATATCTCACTCCCAAAAGGCAGTGCTGGAGGAGACGTTGATGTGGATGTTGATGCAAAAGTAAAAGGAGGAAAATTCAAGATGCCAACATTTGATGTTTCTCTCCCAAAGTTCAAAACTCCTGAGGGCCACATTGATGTAGAAGGTCCAGAAATCAAAGGTGGAAAACTGAACATGCCATCAATTGATATCTCACTCCCAAAAGGCAGTGCTGGAGGAGACGTTGATGTGGATGTTGATGCAAAAGTAAAAGGAGGAAAATTCAAGATACCAACATTTGATGTTTCTCTCCCAAAGTTCAAAACTCCCGAGGGCCACATTGATGTAGAAGGTCCAGAAATCAAAGGTGGAAAACTGAACATGCCATCAATTGATATTTCACTCCCAAAAGGCAGTGCTGGAGGAGACGTTGATGTGGATGTTGACGCCAAAGTAAAAGGAGGAAAATTCAAGATACCAACATTTGATGTTTCTCTCCCAAAGTTCAAAACTCCCGAGGGCCACATTGATGTAGAAGGTCCAGAAATCAAAGGTGGAAAACTGAACATGCCATCAATTGATATCTCACTCCCAAAAGGCAGTGCTGGAGGAGACGTTGATGTGGATGTTGATGCAAAAGTAAAAGGAGGAAAATTCAAGATGCCAACATTTGATGTTTCTCTCCCAAAGTTCAAAACTCCCGAGGGCCACATTGATGTAGAAGGTCCAGAAATCAAAGGTGGAAAACTGAACATGCCATCAATTGATATCTCACTCCCAAAAGGCAGTGCTGGAGGAGACGTTGATGTGGATGTTGATGCAAAAGTAAAAGGAGGAAATTTCAAGATGCCAACATTTGATGTTTCTCTCCCAAAGTTCAAAATTCCCGAGGGCCACATTGATGTAGAAGGTCCAGAAATCAAAGGTGGAAAACTGAACATGCCATCAATTGATATCTCACTCCCAAAAGGCAGTGCTGGAGGAGACGTTGATGTGGATGTTGATGCAAAAGTAAAAGGAGGAAATTTCAAGATGCCAACATTTGATGTTTCTCTCCCAAAGTTCAAAACTCCCGAGGGCCACATTGATGTAGAAGGTCCAGAAATCAAAGGTGGAAAACTGAACATGCCATCAATTGATATCTCACTCCCAAAAGGCAGTGCTGGAGGAGACGTTGATGTGGATGTTGACGCCAAAGTAAAAGGAGGAAAATTCAAGATGCCAACATTTGATGTTTCTCTCCCAAAGTTCAAAACTCCCGAGGGCCACATTGATGTAGAAGGTCCAGAAATCAAAGGTGGAAAACTGAACATGCCATCAATTGATATCTCACTCCCAAAAGGCAGTGCTGGAGGAGACGTTGATGTGGATGTTGACGCCAAAGTAAAAGGAGGAAAATTCAAGATGCCAACATTTGATGTTTCTCTCCCAAAGTTCAAAACTCCCGAGGGCCACATTGATGTAGAAGGTCCAGAAATCAAAGGTGGAAAACTGAACATGCCATCAATTGATATCTCACTCCCGAAAGGCAGTGCTGGAGGAGACGTTGATGTGGATGTTGACACCAAAGTAAAAGGAGGAAAATTCAAGATGCCAACATTTGATGTTTCTCTCCCAAAGTTCAAAACTCCAGAGGGCCACATTGATGTAGAAGGTCCAGAAATCAAAGGTGGAAAACTGAACATGCCATCAATTGATATCTCACTCCCAAAAGGCAGTGCTGGAGGAGACGTTGATGTGGATGTTGACGCAAAAGGAAAAGGAGGAAAATTCAAGATTCCAACATTTGATGTTTCCCTCCCAAAACTCCCAAAAAGTCCAGAGGGTCAAATCAATATTGACGGCCCTGATCTCAGAGGTGGACAATTCAACTTTCCATCAATGGATTTTTCACTTCCAAAAGGCAAAGTTGAAGCAGATGTTGACACTGATGTGATAGCTGAGGGGAAAGGAGGCAAATTCAAGTTGCCTACATTTGATGTCTCCCTGCCAAAATTCAAATCACCTGAAGGAAAATTTGATATAGAGAGTCCTGAAGTAAAGTGTGCGAAGTTTCATACGCCAATGGTTGATATCTCCCTTCCCAAAGGAAGTGCAGAGGGAGATGTTGACGTGGATGGCAAGATGAAAGATGGCAAGTTCAAGATGCCCACATTTGAAGTGTCACTTCCGAAATTTAAGACATCAGGAAGAGAATTTGATGTTGAGGGAACTGAAATGAAGGCATCAGGTGATATTTCACTTCCGAAAGGAAAAATTGAGGGAGACGTTGACATTGATAGTCATGGACAAAAAATCAAGATGCCTTCTATTGATATTTTTTTACCTAAGATAAAGAAGCCAGAAGGAGAAGTTGAAGGAGACGTCTCAAGCAGTGCAAGTAGTACCATCAAGCTTCCAAATGTGAAGATACCATCAGTCAACATATCTGCACCCAAAGTTGACTTAGATTTTGGTCTTACAAAGTCAAAGAACAATGACAGAGAGGATATTGAACTTTTGAAAGCGGAAGGAGGTAGACCATCCTCTGGTGCGAGTTTTGATGTGCCTGATGTTACCCTGAAAATGCCAAAGATTTCTCTTCCAAAGTTTAGCGGAAAATCTAAAAGTGGAAGTATGGAGCTTGAAGGAGGTGGTTCAACACCAGAGGTGGATGTTGGTGGTAGAACTGCATCTGTTGAGTTTGACCAGGATATAAAATTAAAAGGAAAAATCAAGAAGTCTAAAATGAAAATGCCATTTTTTGGTACATCTAAGAAGGATGTGGAGGTTAACGTCACTGGTCCAGGAGGGAAAAAAGACAAGGAAGCAGACATCAAAATGCCATCTCTTGAAATTTCCTTACCAGCAACAAAAACACCAGAGCATGAGGTTTTGCTCCCCAAAACTGAGGTAGATGTATCTGATGCAGACATTAGAGGCTATGAGGGTGCACTGAAAATCCCCAAAATGCCCAGTATTGGCATATCTGTGCCTAAAATTGATGTGGATGTTGCTCTACCCAAACTGAAGCATGATGTATCAGCTGATTTTGGCACACATTCAAACATACAGGGAGGGGGTGGTAAAATGAAGCTTTCTAATATTAAAATGCCAACAATAGATATATCCATCCCAAAAGGAAAATCTGAGGACATCAAAACAACAGAGCTGGAACTTGAAGGGCAGAGCGGAAAACTCAAAATGCCACATATTCAGATGCCAGAATTTGACGTATCACTTCCAAAAGGCAAAGCTAAGGACATTACTGCACCAGAGACTGAAGTTAAAGGAGAAGGTGGAAAATTCAAAATGTCCACTGTTAAGATGCCTGGAGTCGCGATATCTCTTCCTAAAGGTCACACTGGGGACATTGGTGCACCAGAAGTAGAGGTAAAGGGAGGGGGAGGAAAAATCAAGATGCCAAGTGTCACTATGCCAACACTTGATATATCTCTGCCAAAAGGGAAGTCTGGTCAGATTGTGGGAAGTTCGGAGGTTGAAGGTGAGGGTGGGAAAGTCAGTATGCCAGACATAAAGTTGCCAAAGGTCGATCTATCACTTCCAAAAGGAAAATCCACCGATATCAAAATTCCTAAAGTAAAACATGGGGTAGAGGGTGGAAAAATAACAATGCTAGATGTCGAGTTGCCAACAGTAGATGTTTCACTTCCATCAGCAAACCTTAAAGGCAGTGACAAACCAGATTTTCACATCCATGGCGAAGGTGGCACAACCATGCAACCAGCAATCAAAATGCCCCAAGTTAATGTGTCCTTACCTCACATGAACACTGATTCAGGTGAAGGTGAGGGTAAAATCACAACACCCTCTGTTAATGTACAAAGTAAACTAAGTGGAAATGTAGACACTGATGTCAGCAAGGGTGTCGAGGACAAGGGCCTGAAAATCAAGATGCCAACAATTGACATAAAAGCACCCAAAGGTGATCTTGAGCTAAATATTGGATTATGGAAAGGTGAAGGAAAAAAGGACCACAAGAAAATTGAATTACCAGACATACACCTTAATCCACCTGTGCTTCAGGGCAAAGGGAAAGGGCCAAAGGTTAAAGGCACAAAATTCAAAATAGGCATGCCAAAGATGAAAAACAATAGTGTGGACATTGATGTCAAACCAGAGAAGGATGAAGAGGGAGTAAGCGGACGATTTAAGATTAAGAAAACAAAAGTGGGCAAAGACTCTGCACCAGAACTCAATGTGTCTGTCCCGGCTGAACCAACTATTGCTACAACTGGCTCAGACCATGGCATCAAAACACCAGATATTCCAGAATTAGATTTTGATATTGGAACTGCACCTGGAGATTTTGAGGTTGACAGAAATAAGGGAGGAAAAGTCAAAGTTCCTAAATTTGGTGCAGCTTTACCCTCAATCTCCTCACCTGAGGGGGGAAATATTAGTGGAAAAGGTTTGTCTGTGTCTGATCCAGAGATTGAATATGAGGGTCCCAGAATGCCTAAAGTGACAAAAGCAGTTTTTGTTTTAGTAAATCCTCAGGCAGACAGTTCTGATGTTTTAGGTGGTTTGCCTCCAGCAGAACTAGGGGTACATGGCAAGGAGAACCAAAATAAGATTAAAGTGAAAGCAGGTCTTGGAAAGTCTGGGACTAAGGGTAGGGAAGAAGTGGAATGTTGCGAAGGGGAGATGGAGGTCAGTGGGAAGGCCAAAACTGGGAAACTGAAAATGCCCAAGGTTGTGCTCTCCCCAGGAAAGAGTGGCTCATTTGATGTGACACCTAAAACGTCTGGCTCAGGGAAGGATGAGGTCGCAGGCCTAAACAGTGAAAAAGACAGCTCAAAATTTGTCAAGCTGAAGATGCCAAAACTTGAGTTCACGTCACCCTATTCAAAACACATGACTGAGGAGGAACACCTTGAGCTGAATGCAAAGTTGGTCACGAAAGAATGTGACAAAGATCACAAGGAAAAAAAATCAGGAAAAATTACGTTACCAGGCTTCAAAAAGACAGTTGAGGGAGAATGGGAGGACACTGAGGCCACCATGGTGTATTCTACAGCCAGGACTGAAATGCTGGCAGAGAGAGAAAGCTCTGAGTCTCCTTCTCCTCATGCGTCTTCCATGGGGTTTGTGTCAGTTCGGCAAAGAGAGCATGAATCATCAACGGGGTACAGCAGCACAGAAAAAGTGTATGAGAGAGAGGGCTTAACCTCGTATGAAGTCCTTAGAGGAAACTTAGGCCCTCACTCTGCTGGATTGCTTCAGATTACACCCGAGAGTTCCCCCTGTGGCAGCAGGTGCTCTCCTCAACTTTCTAGTGACGAGGCATCATGTGGCTTTCATGTTCAGCTTCCAGCTGCCAGGCTACAGGTGACCTCACAGGGTGCCCATAAGGAGGAGTATATCGTCACAACGACAACAACCACAAGAGAGGTGACACATGACGGCAAGTCTTCACCTCATCATTTTAGCGATGAAGCCTCAGGTGGTTTTCATGTCCAGATGCCTAAAATGCAGTTTACTACACAAGGCAGGCTAAGGGAGGAGGTAATTGTCACGACTACTAAGGAGGAAATGGTTACCGTGGTGACCTCAAGGTCAAGGTCACCAAAACAAACAGTGGAATTGACAGTAGCGTCATCAGCTGAAAAAGCAAGCAGTTCTCAATTATCTCTGGATGAGGCAAGAGCAGATATTTGAAAAATTGTGGGTTTTTTTTATTGACATGTTTTGTATTAGTAGTTGTCACTGTTGATTTTCTATTTTTATCAGTATCATTTGTATTTTTTTTTATAGAATCAGAATAGTAAATATCATTATACAATCAAATGCACATGTTCATCCATTATTTGAATAACACACCCATTTGTATTTTCCTTCCCCCCAAAAAAGAGAGTAGCCCAAATTTAAATTGTTAGTCATCTTATTGCATTTTAACTGCATATATCTGCATTTTATTTCATCTGAGTCTGATTGCATCACCAGCAAGGATTGTTAGCAATCAAACCCATTCACAAGTCTAATATTTATGTAGATAATAATTATATGGGTGGATTGCAAATGGCTCTTAGCATGCAGATTCATTTAACCTCCTTTTTGATATTTTAAAAGCTGTGTGCTCTTGTGCCTTTCCTTGGTGCCTTAATGATATAAAATATAACTTTTTATTTATTATTTTAATATTAACTATGTTGACATCTTATTTTACGTCACATTGAATTCAGAGGATTAGTTACATTTGTATGAACCCAATGTACAGATGAGGCCTTAAAAGTTAAGACCATGTGCAGAACTCTTAAATTGTTAATATTGTTCGTATTGTAAAGATATCCAGTTAAGGTTTGTCATTACGGAAAAGTCTCCTTCAACATGCACATTTCTTTTACTGAAATGGCAAGCTTCAACAAGTTTATCTAAGCTGTCCTCAAAACAAATGATTTCTTTCTTTCTTGTTAAATTTATTAGAGAGATCTGGATATATTATTTCTGTTTTATGGTGAATTTATTAACTTTTTTGTTTCACCCCTGTGTTGGGAATGAATACTACATAATATTGTATCAAGTTCTTCAGATCTAACCTTATTTATGTATAGAACACTTTGTACAAGTGTGCACCAGTGTAGCATGACTTTTGAATCAATCTCAGTGCCTCTTTGAATGCAAATTATAGAGTAAATTATTGCTCATATAGAACTTGAGCAAAAGTTATAATTTACAAGAAAATTAATAAAATGTATTACTATTAACACTGATGTTGATTTGTCATTTCATTGCCATGCTTCCATTTCTTCTGAAAGAATAACCACAGTGGTTTTAGTTTGGCATCGCAGTCTGTAGGACACCAGTCACATTCAACAACAGCCAAATGGTTCTATGCAGTGCGTAATTTCTAAATCTATGTGGTGGTTAGTTTTAATGTTTATTTTTTGTCTTTCTTCTTCATTTCATTTACCTTCATATACCTTTTACAAAAAAAAAAAATGTTCGACTGAAAAGACGTGGAAAGACTCACTTTTAGCGCATCCCAGACACATTCACCGCAGCCTTGGTGGATTGTCTTTTGGACACCACCAGTATGAGCTAGGCGAACAGATGTACAGAGACACGCTAGCGCCCTCTAAAGCAAAGGATGGTCCGTTTGACCTCCAAATAACAAGCCTCTAGCAGCTAGACCAATGCCATTCAGTTAACATTAGAGCTGGTCGTTTCAATGTCAAAGTTGTTGCTGATTTAAGTTTCATACAGATGGGTCAACACACGCTATTAATTATTTTGAGGTGTTGAGAATGAATAGATTCCCCCGGCACAGGGTGTATCAAAAGCTCCAGTAATTTCCATTGTATAGCTTGTGAAGATGTAATTCCTTGGAATATCGTATGAAAACCCAAGAGTGCACTTCTGCGTGGTAAGGTTTTGCGTTATACTGCCATAAAGATGTAGGCTACCAGAACAGGACAATACAAACTAATCATGAATCATGTTGTTTTTTTCGAACGTGCTTGCGCGTTGGCGGTGATGATAGGTAAAGTGCGTGTGTATGTATGAGAGCGCATGTGTGTGTGTGAAAGAGAGCAAGAGGAGGAGGAGGAGGGCGGATGCGGGGGTTCAGTTTAAATAGTCAGCCTACTATTGGACTGTCAAGAGGCACGCACGCTATTGCAGTGGCGATGCGTCTACTGGGCTGTTATATTCCGCTGGACAACTGACAAGATGTGCTGTCAAACCACCGAACAACCCCGGGGAGATGGACGAAATATGTGCTCCAGCATCAGCGAGATCCAAGAGACACAGGTTTTCCGCTTTTAATTTTGGCTGCTAAAAGATTAGATTACAGCGGTTAATGCGTCTATTCGGGAAGCTTCGTGTACTCTGAAGATACTAGGGGAGAACATGGGAGAGATGAGTATTTCCTCACGAGGCAGACGACGTCCTCATTACGCACTGCGATTTAAATAGTGCATCATCCTGTGAAACGTGTGACATTTACGCGAATCGACATCACGACCTGCAACGCACGGAACAGGTAAGCGTGCCGGATGGCGTCTTTAAATGAATCATGTCTCAGGTCCCGTACTACCAGGCTTGTAAAATTCTACCGCATAACTGATCCTTCGGCTTCGTCGGTGAGTTCCAATAGCCTGCTTCTGAAAACATAGCTGTGTACTGCTATTTCAATGCAGTACTCCATTCTTCTGTCCGGAAGACTCCTGTGTCAGTGGTATAGTCTATGTATGGGGTTCTGCTCAATTTGTCCTTACAGGGGATTGGTTATTTGACCATCTCTTTACATGTTTGCTACATATCTCAGTTTTAGCATAGACATTTCTCTGTCATCCCTGGAAATGAATGCATATATAAGAGGTTTAGTAGTGCCACAATCACCGCACAACTGTGTGGAATCACACAGCATATGCTTGTGTGCATGTGGATGCACTGCTAATACAGGGGAATGTAAAACCTGTTGTTTTCTTTTGCAGACAATAAGAAATAAATTACAACAGATGATCATGCAATGATTTTCCCTGTCCATAGCACCTGATTCAGCTCTGGCTCTAAGGCAGCTACAGCAATGCTTCAGCAGAACAACAATAACAACTATCCATGCCTGGACCACACCGTCCTCCAGGGCAGCCCGAAGAGCAGCGTGCCATTCACCAGCCCCCTGGACTTTGGTGACATGTCGCTCATCAAGACCCTGCGGGCATGGGCCAAGACTGGCCTTAGTGCCAAGGCGAGAGGTGGCACAGCTTCTCTGCATCATCATCATAATCATTATCATCATCAACATCACCACGCCAAGTCGTGCCAACAGAGCAACGGATCAGCTCAGGGTTCAGGGGGTCCCGTGACTGCCAGGCCCACCACAAGTGTGCCCGCGAGAGGGGTGGCTGGTGTAGGCGGACAAGCAGGCCTGGGTGCGCTGGTTACAGTAGCAACGCTGAAAGCCTCGGAGGGTGGGCGTCAGACGCAAACGCGGTGCCTGCTCTTAAAGGCTGAGGGCCGAAACTATGTGTGCGCCGTCAGTGGCGCCAACCAGGGAAGCACCGCAGGCCCGACAGTGCCGTCCCGTGCAACACTGGTGGGCAGCTGGTTACGAGATGCTGTGGTCGGGTCGAAAGAGGCTCCTGGACCAAAGAATGCGGCCCGGAACGGACCGTGCGATGGAGAGGTGTTTTGTGTTCAGCCCAGGCCAGCAAAAAAATGGCGGAAACTAAGCAATACCGCTGCCACGACAACCGAAACGACTCAAAACAAGCAGGACCACGTCGTGGAGGAGAACCAGCAGCAGCCCCAGCAACAGCAGCATCTGGAACATCATGGAGGAAAGAACAACTGTGTTAGCACAGGTCTCAATGCTAATGGGAGAAAACAAGCCCGAGGGTCGGCACACAGGGGAAACGGACGGGCCAAAGACAGGAGAGGAGTGGCCAGGGCAGCATCTATACAGGACGGTTTACATGACGCCGTTGTGCTGGCGAAGGAGAACGTGGACATCATTAACGTCCCCTGTGCTGAACATAGCTCTCCAACAATAAAAGCTGACTTGAAAAAAACCTGGGCTGACTGCACCGCTACTAGACCTGAATTTAAAGGAGAAGCCAACAGAGGTGCCACTGAGCCCAGTTACCAAATCAGTCATTTTACAGAACCTCCAAACAAAGAGGAAAAAAACATCTCTCTTCACATCAACAGCTTAGCAAAGATGCCAGAAGAGGCCAATAAGTCCCTAGAGAGAACTGGTGACACTGTGTGTAGTGTGCAAGAGAAGGATGACCCAGCAGAGCAGAGCAAGGAAGAGCCAGCTAAAGAGACTCTACCCAGCACATGGGTCAGCAACCTCAGTCCTGGGAGACAATGTTGCACTGAATTGGGCCATGAGAAACAACACTGCCGTTGTAAAGATTTGGACACTGTTTTCACCAGCAGGGAAGCAAGGCCCGTGGATAAAGCCCAATCAGAGACTCTCAATAGGCTGTCATTATCAGACATAAACCGCTCTTCTGAATGTGTGTGTGAGGAAGACCAGCCTGAGGGAGGAGAGAAGCTAAATGGCAGAGTTGAGAATGGCCCTAAATCAACTCTCCCCAACACAGCGTCTCCTCCACAGCAGAGGGATGAGGCACCACAGGGGTCAGTGAGCGCGGAGGGCCGATCTGGGCAGACTCCAGATGAAGCTCACGCAACAGCAGTGGCAGTTACAGCCGCAGAGGATCATGGGAAAGAGGGACAGCGCGCAGCGAGGAATCTCAGAACCTGTGCGCTTAGCAAGGCAGGAGTGGGAGGAGGAGGAGGAGATGGTGTCAGAGAACAGCAGGACTTTGGGATTAGATCAACTGAAAACAATCCCCCTTGGACAGCTCCCACCGTGAGCAACACAGCAACGACTGGTGTCACTCCCACTGTTAAAGCTCTTTCCGCCAACCTCACCACCACAGCTACCGCTAATGCTAACGCTGTTACCCCCACCACCGCCGCACATGCTCACCCTAATCCTGACCCACCGGGAGCCATGGCAACGGGCCTCCCAGGCCCAAGGAGGGGGCAGTTGGAGGCCGAAGGTGGAGCTGAGGCGGAGGCAGAGACTGAGCCAGGGCAGCCGGGGACACAGACCCACATAGCCGACACGGTGGCCACAGACTGTAAGAGCCGCGAGGAAAGAGGAGGAAGTGGAGCACCAGGGGGAGGAGGAGGAGGGGGGCAAGGGGGTGAAGAGGAAGAGGAGGAGGATGAGTTCGGGGGGTTCATGCAGGCAGGCGAGGCTCCGGTCTGGGAGGAAGGTTTTGCAGAGTTCCACCAAGTGCCTTGTAGGAATGTCGCAGTTTCTGGTAAGTTCCTTCAGCTTGAGCCTCTTAAGAAGCAGATGGATGGCAAGGCTCAGGATGTTTTGTACACTAGCATAGATGTGTAAAAATACAGGAAACTAGGGCAGTGTGAAAAGGCAGGTGTTAAAGCCTTTTTTTAAACATCACTTTGTGCCAGACTGGAGAAAAAGGAAGGTTGGGACTATAATTAGATGAGAGTGTGGCTGTCGCGCCACCTCAAAATCAACTCACCTAGAAAACTGAGAAAGTGGCAGAGTAGGCCCCCCTCTTTTGTATGTGTTCTCACCAACTGACAGGCGCATAGTCCCTCAGCTCATGACATTATTCAGTCCTGTCTACTTTGACCTGAATTTTGAACAGCAACCCCCCCAAACCTCCAGACCAAACTCTTGGGAGGGTATTAATAATGGAGGGCTCCTGCTGTAGTGTCAGTCTCAGTGGGGCAGCTCAGGGCTGTAATCCCTTGTTATGCCTCTGGGATGATGGGGCATCATACTGCAGACAGACAGACAGACAGAGAGAGAGAGAGAAAAGGAGGTGTGTAGGAGAGAAAGAGAAAGAGAGGTGCTTAGGGCAGACCTCAGAGGTGAGGATGAGCTCACACTCTTTCTATCATGGACATGCCAACTGCATACGAGTCAGTACCAACAAGGACTGGTGTCACTCTTAGCCTCAGTGACTCACAGGTCCTTTTACCCAGATGCACAAATACACACACATATACACACTAAGGCTGCGAATAATTGTAATTAATCTGTCTCTGCATTTTCTTGATCAATAAATTAGTTGTTTTGTGCATAACATCAGAAAAACTGTGTAAAGAAAAAGAAATGTTTCCCAAAGCCCAAGATTAGACTACATCTTCAGATAACTTGACTTGCCACCTGCCAAAAAGAGAAAGTTTACTGTCACAGAGATAAGCAGAAAATATTCACACTGAGGAAGTCTGGGTAATTGATAAAATGTTTAAGTGGTATTCACACATACACCCCCCCCCCCTCCCTCAGTCTCTAAGGACCACTTAGCTAAGTTGGTATTATCTGTGGGATGCCATAAGACAGGTAGTGATTTGAATTAGACACGGGAGCACAACCTTCAAAATGAATCTGACCTGTTTTTTTTTTTTTTACTTGTTACTTAGTGTTCACACAGCTGGTGAGGTACTCTGTTTCCAAATGGGAGATTAACGAGAATTACGTGACTAATGCCTGCCCTGCCTGCTTTTCCTCATGAGTTGTGTGCAGATATGAAGCAATGGAATTATTGTCCAGAGATATGCATGATTTCTTCAGTTATCAATGAATATCACTACCAGTGTTTAATTGCAAGTGTGCATGCATTTATATCATAAAACAACATAAAAATAAGACATAAGAAACCATTTTTTTGCATTTCCCTCAATGTTGTCTTTCTTTTCTACTGTCACTGAACCAGCAGACAAAGATAACGTGTCATCCTGGCAATCTGACTGGACAGCAAACCCATGTCACCAAACAGATGACTCATGGGCCTCCTTCAGCCGTGACCCAGACGGCCACGGCAGTGAAGAGGTGATAGCATCTGGACAGTGGTGGCCTCAGACAGCTGTAGAGGACAAGGCAAATGATTTTAATGCAGTAAGATACCACTTTAAAGTACATTTGAATGATTTTACCCCCTTGATGTTGTTTCCTTGAATGTGTATTTCTGTGGGTATTTCTGTGGCTTACTGGGGGTAACAGTTTTGTCAGCTTGTCTGTTTGTTCAGTTAAACCAATTCCAAACCAAAAGAACTGAAGATGGTTTTTAAATTGAACATTATTTTTACTTCATGCTGAGAGCATATTTAAAAATGATTTTAATGCTGACTGGAAAGAGTGAGCAATTACACCTGACACAGAGCATATTCTAAAAATACTCCAGTTTTGTCACATGTAAATAATGAAGTGCATTGAATCTGAATATTTTAACCATCAATGTCACAGTCATGGCGATACAGTGGAGGAAGAGGCCTAATACATTCAAAATGGCCTGTTTACCATTTTTCATACTGTATTGTCACTTTGGTACAGACAATTTCTTAGCACAAGAAATAAGCTTAAGCATTGAATGATTGTGTATGGCTTCCTCCCTTGTTAAAAGTACAAGGGAACAAATGTATCTAAATTTAGAAACTGCAGAAACAGAATTGCAGGGCAGAAGAGGTCATTCTCTTCCTGGATCCTTAACCCATGATCTTTCATGTTGCCAGGGCAACAGTGTAGTTCCACACAACAGCTAGCTTAGCACCGCATCCAGCCTGATCTGCTCCCTCCAGGATTCTCTGTTTTCACAAACTCACACACATTTGAAAGGGATTTCCCTATTTAGCCCAGTGGCTTTTCCCAAACTGCAGCTGCATGTTGCTCTTGTTACTGCAATACCCCCAGAAAAAAAATCTAATTCTCCATTATAATAATCATCATACTTTAAACTGTATCGTATGAGAATTACTACTGCTCCTACTTTTGGCTCCAACAATCACAATAAACCCTGGTACAATTTTGGGAGGCAGAGTCTCCCGAGTCTGTGCCAAAGTGTGCCCAGATTTGGTCTGTTCCTATTTGGCTGCTCCATTGGCTTGTTTACATGTAGTTACATCTGTAGAACATTATCTTTGGTTTAATAACATCATCCTACCCAAACAAGCTCTACTGAAACAGTTGATATTATACTGCATTGTCTGTTTTTTATAGGCCAATAATTGATTGATTTTGTATTTATAAATAATGATATTATTGGTATAGTATTGGCATTAGATCTGTAGCTTTCAGATGGTCAATTTGCATGTTATTCTGGCACATTGAAATTTCAGATGCTAAAGATCTTAGTGGAATTAATAGAAGTAATGTGCCTGACACACCAGTGGCACCAAAGAGAAATGCAGAGTGAATCAACTCATAGCCCTGTTGCCCGAGGTCACTGAATGGGAATGAATGCTGTTGACTGGGAAAAGAATGAGACAGTTTGATATGACAGACCAAACAGTGAACTGGCAGCTAACACTAACTGAATGGGGCACAGAAAGTCACATTCAGTTTCATTTTGATATGCCCCATTCAGTTAACTTCAGCTGCTGGTTTATCAGATTTTCTTCATCTTTTTTCCAACAGACAGCACTCGTTTGATTTGCATGCTTCTATGTATGGTTTTTCTGCAGCCAAGAGTGTTTCTAGAGGCCTTCCCACCTGTGCCGAGCACAACCTTTGACCTCAGTGGAATTCCGACACTGAAACAGCTCCTGCGGGGGGTCGTGGAACAGAACAGAACTCCTGAGGATTATGGGTATGTGAGAAGAAGAGCATATAAGAACAAGTGTTGCAGATTTGGGGCAGGGCTGAGCAGAATGCAGGAGCTGTATATCAAAGGGATGGGCTTCTTGTTTAGGAGATTGCTGCAGGAGACAATCAAAGCACATCCTGTGTGTTATCCACCCGTCCTTGGATTGGTTTTCCAAGGTCAACGTGAACTCAGTTTTTGCATGTCTTTCATGTGCTTGCATTTCCATGGTGTAACCCTGGAGTGGATATTTCCATAAATTATTTTCCATGAATGATTTTCCATGAGTGAGCGTACAAACGAGGCAGGAATTATTTGGACAAAGAGGAGATAGATTGCACACAGGATAATTAACCACGGCAAGATTCCCTGTGCCTGAAGCAAGCATGCAAATACAGAAAGAATCGATTCAACAGGTCTTGTGTATGTGTGAGTGACTTTCTGATGTGTTTGTGTGTGCGTGCTTCCATGTTTCAGACACTGCTGTTTGTAGCCACTGATGAAATATACACTTTCCCACAACGCACACAGAAAATGACCTTAGAGACAGATGCCTGTTCCTCTGAAGCCTTGCTATCCATAAAACCAGGACTTTGTTCCCTCTAGTGGTAGATAAGAGGAACTGTTAGTACTTCACAACAACACAGTCAGGATTACTGACAGGGTGCATAATCCCCCAGTTTAAAATGGAATTGAGATTTACAGTGATATTGTGAAGGAATTAGCTACTTATTTTTATCCAAAGCAACTTATAAAACATCCTTAGGTTATTAGATAAAAACAGGAGTAATAAGTTAGATTCAGTTAGATTCAAAAGGGAGAACACCAAGCGAACAACATTAAACACTATTTCAGACCTCACCTAAACCAAAGCGGGGCCTCATCAGGTTAGCTGTTAGCCATTAGCTGCCTGCTACAGATGAACACTAGAGTATAATTTTAACACTTTAACCACAGTTACCACAAAGGCTGCGTAATTGTGCTTCTGGGACATGCACTCCAAAACTCAGATCTGGGCCGTAAGGGAGCCAGAGCCAGGCAACATCTCTGTACTTATGTAAATACTTAAAGACATTTCAGGATACGTGTACTGGAGTGCAGTGGCATTGCGCTTTATTCACCCCGACATCTCTATGTGTTCAGGGAGAAAAGCCTGTTGGATGGATTCCAAGACTTGAACAAGATGTTTGGCCTGAAGCACAAACGGACTGAATCTCCCTCTTGGAAGCGTCTCCTGGCTTCGCTGCAGGTGGACGCTCATCATTCAGTGGGTGTTCACCTGTACTCTTTTCTCTCTGCTGTTTTTTCTTCAAATTGCCTCAAACAGGCTGTTGGTGTTTTGTCAACTTAAGTGCCTAAGTCCATTTCATCCAATTACACAACAGCCTTACGACTACATAACTGTTTAAAGGGCATTCATTCATGAAAGTCTAACTGCAGTGTTTGCAACACAGACGTAGACACAGGCTACTTGGAAATGTTGGTTTTATTACTCAGAGTATACACTATATAAAAAATGAATAAATTGTATAGGGTCAGCACAGAAGGGGTGTCAACA
Organism: Tenualosa thibaudeaui; assembly: GCA_027481765.1. Taxonomy (NCBI): domain Eukaryota; kingdom Metazoa; phylum Chordata; class Actinopteri; order Clupeiformes; family Clupeidae; genus Tenualosa; species Tenualosa thibaudeaui. The sequence continues at coordinate 3,542,240 of JAIFZK010000208.1, read as the reverse complement.
CAAGAGGCATAGAATCTAATGTAGCTCTCTGTTCCTTACATATTTACTTGCTTAGCCTGCTAGACCTTTTTGTTGCTTGGGTTCTAACAGGAGACTTGGAATCATTAATGACATTGCATTTGTTGCTATTATACATTTGCATTGTACTTCTCTGCTGTATGTAATCACAGCTGTAATTTTTTGTATTGTATTTTTATTCAAAAATGTATTTTTATTCATTTGTGTACCTAGACCTATCCGAAGGACGTGCTTCAAGGGCATGCTGTGGTCAGCCTTCAAACCCAACTGGACGACAAAAGGAGGCTTTCATACGATCTGAACAAGAACCTTCTGGCTTAAACTCCCACAATACAATTCTGCCTTTCTACCATTCTCTCTTGGAATGAGATATCTTCAACCAAAACAACCCATGGGGCCGTGCTTATCGATGCAAGACAGAACGAAACATGTTAAGAGGTTCCATTTGTTTGTCCGTTTGTTTGCTTGTTTGTGGATTTACTGAGCTCATAATTATATTTCAGTTTGGTCTTTTTGTTTCAGAATCCTCCTAGTCCCATCTTTCACTAACAGTGAGCAACCCTACAGTGCTACTGATTCATTTTTGTCCTTTAAAGGAAAGAATGATGACCACTAAAAGGATCCAACCCCATCATTAAAACTGGATAGTTGCTGTGTTGTCAGGACCAATCTAGCTGTTAGGTTTATCTGGCCCAGACCTGCACCTGTTGTGGCTCAGAATCACAGTGAGCTGTTGCTTATTGCATCAGTGCCATAACCACTCAACACTTAGTCATGATTGGCTGAATGCTAATCTCCCACCCAATCCTAAACCCTGAGCCCTCAAAGACTTAATTGGCATGAATCAGCCATGAAGCACATTTCTGCTTCAAGTCATTAAGGGTTCAGGGTTTAGGGCACACTAGGAGAGCACTGGGATTTAGGCATTCTGTTAAGTAAACAAACACATGTATTTTTCAATAAGGCTTTCTAATTCATGCCATAGAGGTTCAAGACCCATTTTAATGTGTTACATGGTGTAAAAGAACCAGTGGCCTGGGTAATGTTCACCACTGATATTGTATAACTGTGCTAATATGGTTTCTGTTTTGTCATAGTATTATCAAGAAGCTTGAGGTAATCTCAGTTTTCCATGAGGACAAAGATTTAAGACATAGGACTCCGTGTCTATGCAGAAAATGTGGACAGAGGAACTTTTCTGATCCACCAACACTCATAATCTCCTGTTCCAATGTGAATGTTTGTAGTTCCATGCAGTATACATTATTGGAATCTGATGTGTTTGTGTGATATTTTTACACTGAGTCACTGCTGGAAAAAGATCATATTTTCTGGATTGTTTGAAGGGCGACTTTTAAATTAAGCTTGTTATCCGTGTTGGAACAACATTAAGTGTCATGTGCCCATGTAGACTAATTTTCAATTGTCATCTTTGACCAAATTACATTTCTTTTTTCCCCTTTCATTGTCTTGCTGAAGTTTCATTTGGAATTATTAAACTTTTTATGAGCACCGATGTGGCCTAGTGAATCCCTTATTAACAAATCAATGAGATCTCAATAGGTGTGTGTGTGTGTCCCCGAAAATAGTAGCCTAGGGCTAGCCTTTTTCAAGGGTGCATGAATTATGTCTTTGAAAAGAGATCAAACGGAAACATATGTAACATCAACGGTTGCGGCGTCATGCAATCTCACGCCCTGTTTTGTGCGCTGTTTAACCTTGTAACCACATATGCCGCCTTGTCGCGAGACACACTATGTCCTACTGAACACCCCCTGCACCAGGAACAGCATCTATGCTATAAACGTTCATATTTCTGCATAATTACTTCACATACTATAAGCTACATAACAGTGTAGTAGTAACAATAATAATGCCAATTGGGTAGTTAGCGTAGATAAGGTAGAGTGTAAAATCTTTTTTCATATATAGTCTCTGCCAGAGGTTGTGCTAGTGAGGACTGAGAGCCCATTCACAGATATATTTTGGGTATCTCCTAGATTTGATCCAAGTACCCCCAGGTACCCATACGCCAGTTTGACAACCACTGCCCTGAAGGATGGCTGAGCAGAGACGAAACACGAATCTGTAGCTGTAACTTTTTTTCTCCAGCATATTTTTTTCCCTGTGGAGGCATGTGATCAGGTTTCTACTACATCACATGAATGTAGAAATAATCTCGACTTTTTTTTCTGAAAAAAGCAATGTTTCCCTTTGTGGATTTATGTCAGCTATTATTCGGTTTTCATGAACACAGCTAAGGAAACGCAGTAAATACTACATCACTGTACACACATCATTTGTAAATTACAGTCTGACCAAGAAGTTTTCACGAACTACGGGACGAAAAATTCCATCGCCTTTTCATCACATCTAGCTTACATTAGGTCTACTTTCCAAACACTGAAAACATCTACTTTACTCGTGACCCTATCCCGACTTTATTTCCTGACCAGCATTTCGCAGTGGGTGGGGGATCGCGAGAAGGTGGAGTTCAATTAAAATTGTCCTGTGTGCGTGGGACAGCCAGTGAGGACTGCAGCTGAGATAACTTATTTGGGCGAGTTTGTGTGCCAGAACGCACGCGGTGGACCAGCGATGTCCCCGCAGTTTAGAGCTTGGATTCTCCTGGCGGGGTTTGTCTTATTCTACATCACTTATCTGCTTTTAGGAGCGCTTGTTTTCTCTTACATCGAAGGTCCTGTGGAGGAGAAAGTACGAACTGACTTGACGTCTCTCAAACAGCAATTCCTGAACCAGAGCTGCATCAACGCATCGCAGTTAGACGCCTTTTTGGAAAAAGTTTTAAAAGCCAACAAGTACGGTGTCTCAGTACTGCGAAATGCAACAGGGCATTCTAACTGGGATCTGGCCTCCTCGCTGTTCTTCGCGAACACGTTGGTGACGACTGTAGGTACGTAACGTTAAAAGTCTACCAAAAGTTTCATATTATGCTATGGGGCTCAGCGTAGCAATCAAACTTCTAACTTATTAACTCGGTGAATTACTATGACCTAACTATACAGTGCCATACATTGCGATAAACAGTCAAGATAGCCTGATATACAACCACATTTGAGAAATTGTGTTGGATATTTCCATGGTAAGTCAAAAATAACGCCACCCCGAAACAAGGAGCTCAGGCAGACAGCAACTGCTTCCGTGCTGTCTAAAAGGGCCTGAATCAGTCACCGATGTGATGTTAGGATAACATTATCTTGCATACCTTAAGCTGTAGTTTGGAGATTAGCCTACTCTTGATTCCATCCCATTACGATGTAGAAGTCACTGTTTATATCATAGTATGTTAAATGGAAACTCTTTTTTTCTTACAACGAAACAGGCTCGCAGTGCCACGTTGTCGTTTTATCAAGGTAACTGCGCTGAAATATTCGCACCTGGGTACCAGCCTTATATTTTACAACAATCCAATTGTAGTTAAAAACACGGTGGGTGCTCATGTGTTGTAAGGCCTCTGTATGCTTTGATTTTTCATTCCCAGTTTTAGATTCAAGGCGATAAGGAAGTATTTATCATTACAACACTACCCTCTGTGCGTGTGTAACTGGCTCGCCGTAGCGGTTACCGAATGAACCCTCCGCGAGGTAACATTAGAAGGATCCTCTAACATCAGCAAACATAGTTAGTAATCTCAGTGTCTGAATCCAGGCACTTTAGAATCATATATTCACTTGTGTCGAAAACACTTAATTTACTGTAACTTAATCTTACATTTAACTTCTAAGACTTCTAATTAAATTGGTAGGCCTAAGAGTCCTAAGGCAACTGGGTTAGATCAGAGAAGAGAACATAGAATTTTGTCTTAAGAATTCAAAACTTGCACAGACCCGAGTAATAGATAGGCCTGAGAGTCTAATAGTCTGTGCCAGCTATGTATAACAGATATCTGCAAAGTGCAACATTGGGGCGTCAGTCATTTGCTTTCTGCTGACCAGATGATCTAGGTCAGGAGTTGAATGAGAGTGTCCTGAAAGCTTTAGTCCAACTCTCTTGGCTCCAGCTGTCTTGTAATCACCCTGTTATGTGTGCAAGGGATACCTCACTGACAAAATCATTTCCATATAGCTGAAGATAAGAGGGGAAATGTCAGTAGTCTAAGAGGAAGTTGAGAGCTGATGTACTGTAACTATCTATATATCACCCTTTTGGGTGAAGTCCCCAGAGGATATTCCAAAGTAACTTTTAAGGTTTAGCAACAAAACTGGTAAACTTATCTTTGAGGAAGTAGTCGCTTGCACCACCTAAAAGAGCCTCAGTCTCCTTCATTCAGTGACTATATGAACCTCTAACTTCCCAGGAACTTGCTCTTGTGTTTCTCTAACTCATGCTTTGAATACTCCCAGAAGGCCTACTGGTATGCATATTCCCCTGCTGTGTTTACGGTCTGTCCCATGTGTGTCTTTTTTCCTGAGGGCCGTCTACGTTCAACCCAAATGAAGTCTTGGAATACTGTGCATGATGGCAACAAAAAATGGATGTAGATGTGAAGGTGCCATTACTGTTAAACCAGGCTGCCTTACTGTTATGACTGCACTTTCTAAAACAACATAGGCGAGCAGGCAGAGTTTGACTTTATTTTTAAACATGAATGAGGGCCACAGGGCCTTTATGCAATTTACTTGACAGAAAACAGCACTCTCTGTGCATACAGCATATTGATAAGGCTAGCCTTTGTTCTGTCAAGGAGAAAAACAAGTCAGTCTAGTGTAATAACAAAAAAAAGCCCCCAGTTGATTTTTGTGAGTGTACTCCTGAGGGGGATGTTTTCTGCTTCTAACAGAAAGCGCTGTGTTGTCTAAAGACCCACTGGAAACTGAGTCCCTGAAGATACATGACGCATTCAAAACCTGCTGTGTTGTTTTGATTCTTTTTGACAAGACACCTGAACAAATCGAAATCAGTTGATGGCAAAAATGAGAAGCCAAGTAACAAACCTTGTGCAGAGCTTTCTGTTGAGTCCCATTCATGTATAAAACCAGATTAAGATGCAGAAACGGATTTGTATTCCTTTCATGTGATAAGGAATTTCATGAATTGGTTTGATTCCAAAACTCCATATACTCCAGCAAAATTATAACAAACTTCACTGTGTTTATTCAACAAAGCAAAGCCTGAAACACAAACCCAAGAGCACATAGTGGTCTTCCCATTCCCATTCTCTGATGTACCTGTGCATTCACTCATAAACTCACAAACTTTGAGGAACAGACGCATAACTGTGTCCTTAGCAAGACACAGGATTCGTGTCATAATGTCTGATCTGGTTAGGCCCTATAGTCCATTTTTAAAGTTTACACAAATTATATATAATTATTATGTTCTTCCTTAATGTTAACCTTGTTCAGTTTTAATGCAGACTGTGATCTACAGAAATGTGATCAAAGCTTTTTGTAGCAGATGGCAGCCAGTAAAAAGTCCCATGAATACACGTGAACTAAAATTGAGAAACACAGGCTCCCTATTGTGCTGGTAATTGCATGGAATGTATGTCTTGTTTTTATTAGTGCGTGGGTTAGTTAGGGTCGCTGATAATGCACCCAGACAATGCTGAAAAGGCCTGTGTGTGATCAGCTGTTGGTTCAAGGCTTATTTGTGCTTTTGTGTGTAAACTGAGTAGCTGTCCATTTGTGACGGTGTTGTTGTGTTATGTTGAAACTGAATCTCTGTCTTTGTCCATTTCAACCCCCCTTTTTGTATCTCTCTCTTTGTACCCCTCTCTCTCAGCCTCTCTCCATTTCTCCTTCTCTCTCTTCCCCTTGCAGTTAGATTTGATTTTATATTCGTTATATAGTGCCATTATTTAACAACACATCTCGAAGAGCTTTACAGAACCTCCCTCGGATATGAATGTTGCTCCCTTCTAGTTTAGAGTAAGAGCATAACAAGCAAGAGGAGCAGAAGCACCCCCTTGCTTGAGGAAAGTGTTGAGCAGATCTGTGGCTCATCCTAGTAACTCTGATGAAGACTATTCCCCCCTACCCCCCTAGACTATAGCAGGCACACCTGGCATCAGGGACAACTCCTTTGTTGGAAAACCCTCCATGGCTCTCCACCTCCACTCTTGCTCCTCTCCTCCCATGTAATGCCCAACCTGTCTGTCTTTCCTCCTCCAGGCTATGGCCACACCACACCCCTGTCGGACAGCGGCAAGGCCTTCTCCATCATCTATGCGCTGCTGGGCGTGCCCTTCACCATGCTGGTTCTGGCCGCCTGTGTCCACCGGCTCATGCACCTGCTGACCTACGGGCCCCTGAGTGTCCTGCAGCAGCGGGCCGGGCTCCAGCCGCGCCTGGCTGGTACGGTCCACTTCATTTTGCTCCTGGTCCTGGTGGTGCTGTGCTTCTTTGCCGTGCCCGCCTTCGTCTTCAGCGCCATCGAGAACAACTGGTCCTTCCTGGATGCATTCTACTTCTGCTTCATCTCGCTCTGCACCATTGGCCTGGGGGACTTTGTGCCGGGGGAGCAGTCGGGACAGAAGTACAGGGCGCTCTATAAGATCTCAGTCATGGGTGAGTGAGGCCATATCAGGTTCAGATTCACTAGACAGTTAAATGACAACCCTGGTAGTAAAGAGGAACACAAGAGTTTCCCCAGAAGGACCCAAAGCAGGGGGTGAGCTAGCAGGCTTTATTCGGTCTCCATTTCAAATAAAGTGGAGGCTTTGTTAGTTAAAGATGTCTGCTAAGAAAACCTAAACACACAGAAAAACATATAAACATAAACAAATGTTATATCTACCAGTCACTCACTGTACCTTTAATACAAGCATAATTTACTATAGAAATCTTTAGAATCTTTATTCTCCTAAGATGTGTGCTCTTATGGTCTCAGGCATGTCAAAATTTCCCTTGCAGTTGTCAACTTAATTGTTTCAGTTAGTTATTTCAGTTTGGTCATGTCATATTTCCCTTTGGAGGTTTGACCCGCTAGTATTGGGCTGTTGAGCACTACTATGGGCGGTGGTGGAGTAGTAGTTGAGGAACTTGGCTAGTGTGCAAGTAGCCTGAAAAGTTGTGGGTTCAAATCCCAGCTGCCACTGTTGTGCCCCTGAGCAAGGCACTTAACCCTAAGTTGCTCTAGGGGAGACTGGCCCTGAACAATTGATGGTTGACCAAAAAAGTAAGTCACTTTGGATAAAAGCGTCTGCTAAATGCCTAAATGTAAATGTAACTATGAAACTTTTTGACACTGTAAGACGATTTGTTTTAGTTCCATCTCCTAACTACTTTGGATGCCATGAAGTCATATGAAGGGTGGACAAACACAAGTGTTATCCCTGCCAGTCATCCAGGATGTGTACAGTGCAGTTCACAGGATAGGAAGGGTTTGGGACCATCACTGAATGAACAAGGACCTTTACAGCAAGACCTTGGTTGACTGTATTGCCTTGTTTGTCTGGAAGATTTTGTGTGCCTTTTAGGTGACTAGTCCACTAGTTTTACACCAGAAACGCCATAGTAATGCTTTAACAACAAAAAAAGAAGAAAACTTTTAAGACTTGTGTAGAGACCAAATGAAGATGTGAAACATACAATATCTCTCTAAAGGTCAGTGGAGAGGAAAAAACTAAACACTTCCTTGTAGCTGAACTTGTTTTTCCAAACCTTTCCAGTTGGTGATCTTTTTCTGTTGATTTTCAGATTGCGTTTTAACTCCATTGTGGGATAACCATAGAATACTGTGTGAACAAAACATTGCCAGTCCAATTTGACAGCAGCCCACAGTAATTTAGTGCTGAAAGCATCCACAGAGTTAAAATTCCTGTAAAAAAAAACTGTAACTGTCTGCTTGTATTTTTCTGGTTGTTCATTTGAGGACAATGACTCTGTGCTTTATGTGTGACCTCGCAAGCCATGTTGCGACACACCCTATGTGACAACTGCCGTCTGGGTGGCACTGGGCAAATATCACCAGTCGTTAAAGTTGGCATCCTGCCCTCCTGTTCCATTAGCTGCTTCTGTTTAATTTAGCAGTCTTTGTCTTTATGCTTCTTTTTTTTACTTCTACTTGTGCTGTTATGTTTTAGCTTTTTGTCTTTGTATGACTGCTGGAAAGTACCAGGGGCTTAGATGCGAAGAAAGATTTCTGCCTCTAGCGCCCCTAAAACCATAAAGTAAGCATGTTTGCCTGCTATAAAAATGTCACAAAACTTCCTTTCACCCTTCCTGAAAAATATCTAACAAATATAAAGCCAGTGTCTGTTTCCGAATGATTGTATAGTATAGTATCCTCATAATAAATGTTTATAATTTGGGAATTGTCTGAGTTTTAGGGAAAAAAACATTAACAGGCAGATGTGAAATCAGTGTGGATTCTGTAATGAGGGAATCATTCCTGTAATGTTTTTGTCTGTTTGCAGCTTATGTATTTTTATTTGTTTATTCTGGGAGGCCATTTTCTCAGGCTATTCTCAGATGAGGTTCAGTTTTGTAAGGGACCGCTGTGAGATTTACAACCTTCGTGTGTAAGCAGCTGAAAAGACCTGCATGGCTTGTTATGACGTGTTGCTTAGTCATACGGTTTATTCACACACCTGTTGTGTGCAGCTTTGCTCAACCTTGTTTGGGGTTGAAGAGATACGGGAGCTGATAGATGGCAACCTAGACAGTAGTTTAAAAACGGGATATATTGTGTAATAACTATACTCCAAGCCACTACATAAAGTAACAAACTGGCTGTGAGGTAACCCTGTGTCACAAAAGGAAAACTGAAACTTTAGCCTAGACTAAATACTACATACTGAAACTGAGTGGGGAAATGCATGAATGGCGACTGAGGCTTTTTTCACGAATAAGATTGCTGCTGGTGTTTCTGTTATGTGAAACATTGAAATATGTAGTGTGGATGTGGGACCTGATACAGTGTGAAACCATGACGTTTACTTATAGTGTGACTAGAGACTGTTGCAGTGTGAGACATTCAAGGTTTGTTGGACACATTATCTTCAGTATGAAACACTGAAGGTGTGCTGGGACATGTAGCTTATAGTTGAGCAGTAATTCCCAAGAGGCCGCTCTGTATGGTGAATATAGCAGAGTGAGGGGTGCTGTATGGTGAATATAGCAGAGTGAGGGGTGCTGTTAGGCACAACGGCAAGCAAAATGAAGAAGAGTGCCGCTGAAGACCCCTCAGCTCTGTTATATTCACCGAGTAGAATAAACTTAAGGGGCTTTTTGCTTTTCTAAAACGGTTACCACACATACCTTGAAAATTGGTACAAAGTAAATAAACGGTGAACTATTTCATCTTCACATTTCAACCAATCATAATCAAGGACTGGAATTATCTGTTTTAGAATGTGAAACATTCAAAGTTTGTTGGGCACATAGCCTTTCTGAGACACGGTGACCTGGTTAGCAAAGAACTTAATCCACTGTAAATATTTTACACTGGTGGGGTTGAGTTGGCTGTTTTTAAAGAACCGTACCTTCTGATAATCTGCTCTTTACAGTAACATGAAAAGCTGTGGCTAAGTCTGAAAGTCTAAAAATGAGGGTTATTCCTATTGGAAACCCCCCACCAAGGGGCCTTGTCTAAGACAGGAATAGGTTTGATCTAGTTCAAGAAGTAAAACGGTCTGCTGTGTAGTCCGCAAATTGGTCTGCTGTACTTGTGAGTTTGACGACCTTTCATGATATACATGATCATGTACACATGTGTATACATGTCTGATCTATACCAAAAACTACCCTCATTGCATTAGAGTGGGAACAGAACTTTTTAAAGCTGTCATACTGGACCATCTATACAAATAAGATGGACTGAATTCCAATGGGCCTCCAACCCCAATCCTCAAAGACCCTGGTAAACCCTGGCATAAAGTAGCCAATTGAGGTCAGAACCTGCCAGTTAAGTCTTTGAGAGTGCAGAGTTTAGGGCTTAGGGAATAGGAGGAACATTGGGACTTAGTCATGCTGTGCTGGGACTAATACATAACTTGAAGGCAGAAGAGTAGGTCTATTTGTCTGCAGTTCCTGTAGTAAAAGTAGTGTAGTCGTGGTACTTCTTCATGAAACCTCAACTCAGGTCACATGACTAAAGATAAGAATCAAGAATCATTTTCAGGAACTTGCATAAGCTCTGTAGCTTAGAGTTCTGGTTAAATTGTCATTCAGGAGTGGTATGTGCAGCATGTCTCACTTGTTGTCTCATTTCCTGTTGAAATGAAACTACCTGTTTCTAAGAAGTGTCCTGTTTGATTTCTCCTTGCAGTCTACCTCTTTGTTGGTTTAATGGTGATGTTCCTTGTTCTACGCACGTTCCACAAGCTGGCCGATCTCCACGGCCTTACGGCGTTCTTCCATTTACCTAGCTGTGATGAGGACCTGGCGGAAGACAAGGAGCCCATTGTGGAAGAAGAAAGGGAGGACGAGCCACCAGAATCGAGGTCGATCACCAAGCCCCTGGATCCTAGCTCTCAAGTGTCCTACAACTCTTTCAGCAAATGAAGGACTTTTTTTTTTTTTTTTTTTTTTTTTTGTACTTCAGCGTCTCCTGTATTTTTTTTCCCCTCCTTACCTCTTTGCAATTGTTGTTTTTGTTTGTTTGTTTGCTTGCTTGCTTGTTTCTGAAGGGTGAGCTCATCACCACACACCTACCCCTATGAGTAGAGGAGCGCCAAGCCTTAGCTGATGCATGCCCCAAGGCAAGGCTTGTTGTTGTGACCCCACAAGAACATACTAGGACATAGAGGAACAGCGGAGTTTGTGGTATGTGCAGTGTCTAGAGGTGGGGCGTTAGATAATTGTTGCTGGACTGGATTGGATCGAACCACCAAGCTTATGGTTCGAGGGCTGGAGGGACTGGATTGGATCGGACCACCAAGCTGATGGTTCAAGGGCTGGAGGGAAAACAAAGTTGTCATGTTTAAGTGAGAAGCAGTCTAATTCAAATCTGAAAACCCCAGAAGGTCCAGAAAAACCCCTCTATGACCAAACATGTCACTGCCATCCATTGTAGGGTTGACTCTTGCCCTGACCATTGGATTTCAAATTGCAGTTGATTTGCATTTAATTTTTGTGTTTACAATGCAATCACAGACTGTTACTGTTTTATTATTGTTGTATCATTGGTGCAGAAGTCCGTCCGGTGCAATGCTCTAAGGCCTCTGGCCCTGAGCCACTGACATGTTAGTACTAGGGCTGGGTATGGATACAGATTTTCTGAATCGATTTGATTCCTATATGCAAGATCATTTAATTCGATTCAATATTGACTCTGAAGCCCTTTTTAGTGTCTAAACCAGGTTATGAAATGAGCACAATTTCATAGCTGGTGTGTTTACATCCAATTGTTTTTAACCAAAGTCACAAAATAATATGAATAGCATAACGTACTTGTTTTTAAGGTGACATGGTCTCTCTTAAGGTCAATAAATAATTAAAGAAACCTACGTGCATCCAATAGTGTTTGATTTTTAGAAAGGCAGCGTGGATGAGAGCCAGAAGTTGGAGACTAAAATAAGACAGAAACTTTATGGTCATTTATCCTAATAATGCTGCAACCTTGAACTGAAACGGCATCTTGCATTGGCACTGTCAAGTGAAAGGCATTAATGTTCAACATCCCATAATGATCACATTGCCTGGATATTTAACAGGAATGGCTGCTAACATGCCATTGTCATCTCCTCCACTCAAGGGAACAAAACCCTGGAGAAATTATTTTTATTGAGACATGTCAAAGGAGTTTCCACAGTTTGGGTAAATCCAGGCTACAGTCATGCCTGCCAAGTGAATGCTTAGTTTAGTTTTTTTATATAATGTTATTTTATATTCCCCCCCCCCCCCTCATCTTGGGTCCATTTCATATGAAGTTTACCATTTTATTGAGCTTTTTGTAAACAACCATATTTTTTTCCTCAACAACATATCATTTGCTTTAGTCAGTTTGTGCCCCATTCACTGCATTGCCAAGGGTTACAATCTACAAATGAACAACCAGCAAATCCCTAGAAGTTAGTCCATCCATTAAGACCACTAGCAATTTGTCTGAAGGGTTTGGAATAATTATACTGAAGTAATTGATTTGCACACAAATGGTCTTAACATGTTTGTCTTTTTTTTTTCAAAATGTAGTCCCATTGCACAAAGTGTAAGGATAACCATGGTAACAATGAATGTACTCTGTCTCTTCATGTGAGGCTGTGCTTGTCTGTGTGAAGAGGGTGGTCACAGGGCACTGATTAAGTTAGTTAACCCTGTGATTCAAGCTTCACAGAGGCTGCAGTCCAGTGCCGGGGTGAGTTTTTCTAGAAAGTGCCGTTGCTAACTTCCGTCGCAACCTTAGTAGTTCAACCACTTGGGTGTAAGGACCAAGAATGCACTTAGGTTAGCAATGACACTGCCTATGCCTAGGAACTCTCCCCTGACTGAAAAACATGCTGTGACAGGGGCCAGTGCAATTTTGATGACTGATACTGTTGTCGTGTTATACTCCATAGTAGTGTTACTGAATGTAGTTTTTTGTTTTTGATGGGACATAAAAAGGGCACTTGGGTAGGGGAAGTAATGTAGTTCTACTTGGCATTTGATTGAATTCAACTATGCAAAAATGTACTATGCTCTTTTAAGAAAAAAACATAAAATATTTTATTGAACATCTATTGACTATGCACTTTCATTGCTGTGTGGGAACACTGACTAAGCCTTATGAGAGGCCTTCAGCCATGTCACTCTATGCTTTGCATATGCAGAGTCTGTTACAAAGGAGGAAAACCTCAAAATCTCACAAAATGTAATTCTAAAGCAAATTCTATTTTTGTTGAAAGAAAACTATACCGGAACTCTCCGAAAGCTTCAGAATGTTCCCAGGTGAGGTTTGTAGTTTCTTCCCATATGTTGGCAGTAGTTGCATCAGATTTCATAAGTAGTAGCTCACAATACTGTGCCACACAACACTGAAGAATTCTGCAGGATCTAATTTTATTCTTGGGGGGGAATCAAAGGGAGTCACAGGTTCAGGCTCCAGAGCATGAGGAGATGGAGATACATGAAGATGGTTTTGTACTATTAGCAGCCTATTGCAGGAGTTTATTTTTCCTCACTATGGCAACACTGTTTACAGAGTGTAAGAGCCATGTGTAACCAAATGATGCAAACAGGGAAGCATTGGGAAAACCCAAGCTCTCAACCCCTCCACCCTCAGAATTAACTGACATGAACCAGCCAATCAAGAGGCAGATTCATGCTAGTCAAGTCTTTGAGGGCTCAGGGCTGAGTGGGGACATTGGGATTGAACCAATGAATCACTATGGCAGTGCCCCATCTCTTGCCAGCAAAGGCACATTTGGGGAGACTGAAGCTTTGAAAGCTTATAATGTCCATCTTAACATGACTTCATGAAAAGTAGCTCCTGTCCTTTTCTTTCCCATGCACAAACCAATGGCACTGATAGGGGCATAGCACCCAGTTTATTAAAAAATTACCTGAGAGAACAAATGTAAACTTTAAACAAATATATAAAATACTTTTAAGTAAACTTTGAAAAAGAAAAAGGAAAAAAAACATCTAGGACTGTCAATGCCTCTCATCCCCATTTGTGCTATATCAGCAGCCTAAAAGATGTGTAACGGCAAAACACAAACACACAATGTATAAAATACACATTGTCCATTATATAAACTTTATTATGAACATGTTACAACCAGAAGGCTGTTTGCATAGACATAATTCAGTAAAATGGCAGGAATAAGTCCCTCAAAGGCAACTGCAAGCACAGATGATGAACTGTCAGCAGCCAAAAAAAAAACAAAACAAAACAATGTAAGTTCGGCGCTGTACACTCTGAAGCTCTGGATATTCACATTAGTTTGTTGTGTTCAACTTCCTAAACATTCTTGGAGTCGCAGGTTGGTCATGTACTACAGACACACCCAAACTCCTCAAATTACAGTTACAGTTTACAATTTATTTATGCAGAACACCAAGTGACCTTAGTGGAATATGAAAATAAATGGCCATACTTCATTTGTGACAATCTACCGTAGTTCAAGTACACATTGAAATTCCAACTAACCATCATATCATTACTATTATTAAGGAAAATTTTTCTTCTTTTCCTGCCAATCTAAAATGACCAATCTTGTCACATCACAGAGCAAAGTGCATTTGCAAAACCTCACAGCCAAACTAGAAAATAAACAGGTACATTCTTAATAAGACAACACAGAATATGGAATGTTTCAAATTAACAAAATACAATAAACAGAAATATTAAAATATGAGAATAAGGCAAAAATAACATTTAAATAAGGCAAATAGATTACTCTTAATCAATCAATGCTAGACTGGGCATTAAAGTATGTTTCTGCATAAGCAAATACAAAAATCTAACATTTGCCTAATGTATAGAATTCTAATATTTCAAGATAGAATGCTCACAGCCTACAACAACTGTATATTGTATTTAATCTCTATACCAGATCATCAGGATTCCATATATTTAAGTTGGCTCATGGGAGCACAAGAGTATTCAATTAACTTCCAAGATTTTTGACTAACTGTGCATGTTTTGACGCATACAACCTAGGCTCTTACCACAATGCCAATCAGTCAAGGTCTTAGAGCTCCCTCTGTTGTGTACTGGCAGGATGCGTGGGCTGAGCAGAGGGCACTAGGACAGGGCCACCACTGAGGTAGGATTAACACAAGACCAACGGTGGAGAAATTCACTGAACGTGGCCAAAAGAATGGCCATGTAATTTCATATTTCTAAAGGAAAACAATGGAAAGTTCCTGGTCCATCTTCCTTCTTAAACTTGACATGTAAAACTGGTAAACTCTAAATAACATCTAACTGTATTTCACTACACCATTCAAGTCAAACAGAACTCCTCATACATAGTTCTTTGATGCTGACAAACCTTCAGGTGGCCAGTTTCCTTTAAATGGAATAAGCCTAGACTTGATTGACCTACGCACAGTCATAGATTTAACCAGCAGTGGAGATATTCATTCTAGTTTTCTGACAGTTTAGGTCTAGGCTTAACCGATATACAGGAAACCAGCTCCAGATTTTAGTCCTTCCTGACACTTTTCAGTAAATTATTGGTTAATGGACAAAATTCATATTGTGCTTGTAATCTCTGGGGGGGAGGGGGTCATGTTGTTAAGTTCCATAAATTGCTACATACCTCTAATATCTAAGTGGAAATATAGTTGGGTATTCACAGAACACACTGTACTATTTCACTTGTCCTGCACACTCAGAGATAGTGCATATTCCTTAGTGTTCCCTTAGTAGTACAGATATACACATCTTCATTTAGTTGTTATTCTCTGGCTCTACATTACCTGATACTTCCTCCACTTGTGTGTTGGATTAGTTTCTATTTCTTCCCTACATCAGACATGTATCTCAGGACTCGACTAATATCTCCATGATGTGTTCAAGTTCATGCAAGTCTTTCATGCTGGGATTGGTGAGTGAAGTGGCAGGTGACCCCGCAAGTGAAGGCAGGTATTTCGCTAGCTCCTCACTGGCCACAGTAGAGAAGGTCCGCGCCCCAAGAGAACCCACCTCTCTGTCCAACATGGACATATCCTCCTCCAGGAAGAGGCTATCTAGGGAAACACTGTGTAGGTAAGATGAATATGTGGCGGCCATACCGCCCAGGGATCCCCCTTCAAGACGTCTGCCACATTCCTCTACTCTCTGCCCAGCCAACCAGGGCCTGTGTCTGGGCCCTGCATCCATACCTCCAGGGAGGTTTTCAATGGATCCTAGAGGAGTCCTCTGTGGATACAGAGATGGCTGGCTTCCATCTGGGCTACCCTCTACATCCAGCTCCTTTAGAATGGAGGAGATTGCAGTGGATAGAGAGAACTCTTCCTCTGGAGAGGTAGACATCCAGCCATCCCCGCTGTTTTCAGTCAGAGGGTGGACAGCTACCGCGGGAAAGGACTGGACGGGCCCGTGGTGGCTAAGGTTGCTTTGTAAAACTGAGTTCTGAATTGGAGCAGGCGGGGTCTTGACAGGTACTTCGATGGATGAGCGAGCGTCGTTGGCAGACGACATCTGCTCCTCAGACTGAATCTGGCGCAGGGTGTTGGCGATGAGCACGGAGCGACGCAGACTCGGTTCCACTAGAGTGAGGTCACGTTGAAACTTCTCAATGGAGATGTCGAGCACTGACTGCCTCTGGTGCTCCCAAGTTGGACCTATTTCCTCTCGTTCTGCCGGGAACTTTCTCTTCAAGCCTTTGGACGTCATTCTTTTCTATGAAAAGATGAAAGGGTTACTAACACATATGCAGGTCAAAGCTTTTTAAATTTGTAGCTAGACATGACGCAATGGCACTACAATTTCCACCGTGAAACGTACTTTTCGTCCGTGAACGAAAACGGACATAACATGTAATATTGCATCGCTTAACGTTATTTCCATTTCAGGTTGATGAAAGAAGTTTTAAGGGAAAACAAGCCCGGTCTAGTGTTTCCTTCCTACCCGTATAATTTCCCGGCAAAACCAAGCAGCTAGCAAAGCTAACCATCAGAGCTTTGTCATCCGACAAAACACCCCATGGTAAACAGCAGGTAACGTTAACATGAGCTAATGATAGCCCCGCCGTTAGCTAGCTCGCTAAACTTTTTGCGACTACGGGTTAGTCTAAAATGACAAATAGCCTAGGTATGAAGCGAGCTAAAAGTATGCGTAGAGGTAATGCAGCAAAGATAAGTTTATGAAGATGTCAGTGTAACATTATTTTCTCAGGTATGTAGCTAGTAGATTGTGATAAGTTAAATAGCTAGCTAGCTACAGTGCGGAAAATTAGCCAACTTTACCTACTTGTCGGTGTGGAGGAATCCTCGTCTTCGACTGTGAGTTTACACTTTCAGTGTGTAAGTTGTAATGTACGAAATTCTTCCGTTTCAGTCGTTCAAAGGAAATACTACACATGAGCTGTCGTTTAAAAACATAAAGCACCTATGAAATAATAAGGTAAAAATGGATAAATACCAAAATACAGTTCCTACTAAATAAACATCTTCTTCACTTCCCGCCGACTCATTCAAGTTTTGAAGAATCCAGAGAGCGCAGGCGCGCTTGTAAGGGAGAGGTGTATGGGAATTGTAGTTTTGCAGTAACCTACACTCGTAGTCTTCAATCTTGTTATGCTCGATTGAATCACTTAACTTGCTCTTTGAAGTTTAGATCAGGGATAAAGTAATTACCAACAACAAGACAAAAACATTTTGTAGGTAGTTTAATATTTAGTCAAAATAGATTTGATTGTAACAAATTAGCCTTCTTGTCAAAAAACTTGTAGCATATAAAATAAACTAATATAACCAGTAACTTAATATAGGCTGATATTTTGGATCAGTTATCTGGAATATGACAACATATTGAGAAATATTCATGTTTCTAATTTATAACGTGATTTAATAAAATGTTTTCTTACAAAAATGAAAAGCACATTAAACAATAGCCTATAGTTAAAGCAGTGCAGTGGTCTTGATAATAGACAATAAAACAAAGAAAGCAAACAAATTACACAAAACAAATTTCAGCTCTTCAAAGGTAACACAGAACTAACTTGGTCTTCCACATTGTTGTTGTTGATATAGCCTACACAATGGATGTCCACTTTAATATAGGCAGGTAGCATATGTTACTGGCCATCGTATTTCAGTAATTACTTTGTTAACACTGTTAATTATTCTATCTTATCAAAACTTTCAACATGTAAGCACTGACAGCTTGGTCAATGTCATGAGTTAGTAAGGGTCAGTAACTCTGCACACACACGCAATCAAAGTATATATATATAAAAAGTTTGAAATGTGAAGAGTTATTTAACTGTACTCCCCACAGAGCCCGACAGTTTTCCCATCCCAGTCAGAGATGGAGAGGCACTTGACGAAAAAGTGTCCAAGGTCGTATTTGGAGATGACCCTTCCCTTCAGCATATTCTCAGTAACAATGTACTTTTCAGTCAGAGGGTGGTTGTCTAAAGGAGAAAGAAAGAGGAACACGGCTACAGAAAAACTGAGAAAAAATAAACCTCCTGGATGAATCCTCTGTGCATGTAATTTCTGTTTAAATTGCTGTAAAAGAATATCTGAATATCACAAGCAGCAAAACTCAAGTTACTCCAAAAGAGAGATTATAGGATGCTAAGAATGCTGAGACCAGGGCGGAATTGGAATTTCATCATCTTAGAATTATTAGTATTGTTACATTTGTTACCATAGCATTAGCAAATGTTGTATTTGTCCATTATTATCAAACCAGCCCCTGAGACACCTGAGTCACCAAGCATCTCCTCACCAGCAATGTGTGGAGGCATAACTGCCACATAGTCCAGGCCAGACTCCTTGAGTACTGAGTACATCCTGTCATGGTCCTCAGTGACAGGCACCAGGCGAGGGGGGACTTTGGAGTGATCCCACAGAAGGAAGGCTGGATGGCAGGGAGAGAGTTCTCATGTTCATGATAAGGCAAGCTTGTGGTAAGGTGAGTAAATTTACATTAGACACAAACAATCCATATAAAGGTCATCGTCATGCGATTTACATTCACATAATAAATCATCACATCCTTATTTACACACGTCGTTAATTAACAGACAAGCTGTATTGCTCTGGAGCTGAACTGGTAGAGTTGGTTATGAGAGATCCTCTCAGAGTTCAAATACTGCACATTGTGTGCACTTTGAATGCAATACAAAAAAGCTTTGACATAAAAATGGTTCTCTAGTAATATTTATTGCAAATAAACTGAAGTCACAGAAATATTATCCTCCCTTTTCTATCCTCCCAAAGACATATGTATGCAATTTGAAGACTGAGGCCTACCTGACATGCATCCAATAACCTTACGGATACCTCTGGCTTTCATGGCATCTATTATGTTTCTTGTACCCTCAGACATCATTGTGGTTGGACCTTTACAGAGGGGGGAAAAACAAAGCAGTTAGCCAGCCAAACACACCCAAAGCATATCATTTGCTGCCCCCTTGTGGACATGTAGTGCTATACCTTAAAATGCAACTGTGCTGGCCTGTAACCCATTGGTGCCATTAATGACCCTGGCCTCTGTAAAATGAGGGCTTGTTTTTAATAATAATAATAATAATAATGGGTATTATTATTATTGTTATTGTTGTTATTATTATTATTATCTATACTCTTGATCCCATGATGGCAATTTGTTCTTTGCATTTAACCCAATCATGAATTAGTTAAACACACAGCACACAGTGAAATGAAGTACACACTAATGGAGCAGTTGGGGAGCAGTGAGGGGTTAAGTGCCTTGATCAAGAGAGCAGTGAGGGGTTAGGT
Source organism: Tenualosa thibaudeaui (assembly GCA_027481765.1). Taxonomy (NCBI): domain Eukaryota; kingdom Metazoa; phylum Chordata; class Actinopteri; order Clupeiformes; family Clupeidae; genus Tenualosa; species Tenualosa thibaudeaui. The sequence continues at coordinate 3,522,912 of JAIFZK010000208.1, read as the reverse complement.
AGCAGTGAGGGGTAGGTGCCTTGATCAAGAGAGGAGTGAGGAATTAGGTGCCTTGATCAAAAGAGCAGTGAGGGGTTAGCCTTGCTCAAGGGCACTTCAGCCATGGTCCACTGGTCGGGGATCAAACCGGCAACCTTTCGGTTACAAGCCTGAAGCCCTAACCAGTGGGACATGGCTGCCCCAAATGAACACAAGTAGAGGTATGCCATTAGAGGCTGCCATTATGTTATGCTGAATCAGTGTCCATTACCTCTTACCTGTCAACTGTGCTCTAACAATTTGGCAGTTCATGAGAAACACTTTATACAAAAACACCACACCATGACTAAGTGCTAAGTGCAGCAAACTTTACAATAACTAGAGACACCCGCAGAAATTATTTAAATTTATATTCACACCATACTACATACCAGGGTCTGTATATTGGTTCAGCAGCTGAAAACGGATGTATTTTTTATATCCTATGGCATGACTTACTGAGATCATTTCTGGTCCCCAGAATGATTATAACGGCATCCTGGCCTTCCATGGTCTTCCTCACATCATCTTTGTTCAAGACGTCCCCCACCACCACTCTGGAGGCCTTGTGGTCGGCAGGGAGTCTGGATGGGTCACGCACTAGCACGGTAACGTTGTAGCCTTCAGGAGATGAAACACAGACATATCTGGGGTCAGACAAGGACCTCTGGTGTTAGTGAATCTTTGTGTATCTTCAAAGCTACATTATGTTATTTAGGAAACTAAAACTTAATTACCGTATTAGCCTGAATATAAAACAATATTTTTGTCCTGTAAATAAGGGGGGGGTCATCTTATATTTGTGGACTAGACAAAAATAGTAAAAAGAATGACTAGGTTTACATGCACTTCAGTATCCAATCATATTTGGGATATAGAAGCCTCCGGTGGTACAATGGACTGTCACTGCATGACTAAATTAGTCTTGCCCAGCGCCTGCACAGACTTCAAGGAGAAGCTGTCTTTTCAGCAGTAGTCTATGATCAGTTACTGCGCGATGGAAATTAGAGTTAGTTAATTATGCTAGAGTGTCTCACAGTCGGGGCCAACTTTCCCCTTTGACACGCAAGGCTGTAGCCTCTATGTAGACCTCCATGGGTAATGCATATGGTTTTCTGCCTGATAGATAGCCTACTGTGTATTGTTTAATGGAAAATTATCATTCTTATACAGTAGTAGCCTACTATTCATTCAATTTAAATGTGACAAATTTATCCACATTAATTAACTTGATCTCATGCTTTAATTTAATTACTATACTAACTAACTACTAATATAATTTACTATAAGGCAAAAATTTGGTCTAAAAGAAGTTTTCCTTTTTAACCCAAAAGAGTCTGGGGAAAAAAGGGGGTGGGGGTGGTCGTCTTATATTCATGATCGTCTAATATTCGGGCCAATATTTTCCCCTTTGAAGCTCTCTCTTGGATATATTCCATGCATTCTGACCACTGTGTAACATAGCCTACTTTCTAAAGCAGGTTCAGCTTTTTTTCGGTTTTTAATGTAGAGATGTTTTAATGATATAGGGCTGTATGATCCCTAATTAAACGAAATAGGCTAATTATTTGACTTTTCATGTATTTTCAAATGAGATTACTCTTAGGCCTGTAATAAATCTACTGACTTTAAAGTATCATGCGATTTGATAATTTTACATGTTTTTTGGTTAAACGTCAAGTGTTTAAATTCTCCTGAAGTCGAGAACTTTTCAAGTTGTTGCTGGGGCTAGGAGTCTGATGTTAGACCAAGTGCTTACAGTGACACCCTCTCTGGAAAGGATGATAAAGGACCATCGGCAGTTTATCGCTTACAATGCAGCGCGCTATCAAGAGCCGTGACTCAGCAGAAAATTACTTCCTACAACCATGACTAGAATAGTTTCGCTGATGCCTTATGACTATGGCAAAGGCGAAATATTCATCAGACCGAGTTCGTCTTATCGCTGGCCCAAGCAATATCATTGATGTCACCTCTGAGGCAGTTCACCTCTACACAGTCGAATAGACAGATTGTGTGAACTGGGGTAGCCCACATCATCATCATCATCATCATCACTACTACCATCGCAAGCAAGTGCTGTCACAAGTCACATGGCTTCGTCTTTGTAAAATAGTCTGACCCAAAATATTACAACGTATAAAGACCTAGCCTTAATTTGCAATAGAATGCGTGGATCCCGACCGAAATTGTCAAATATGTAGGCCTAATACACTCTGTCAGAATATAACAATGTTATACGTGTTATACGTATAACATATATTATGTTATACGTTTTGTTATACGTTACCCGCAGCAACCGCTTGCGGTAAGGTCACCAATCCAGTCATTCCCGTAGCTCCAAATATCACAACATTTTTAATCGAATCTGACATGTTTTATGAACCTGTCACGCACTGGGCTGCAGAACTAGCTAGTCGGTTGTTAGTCGCTGTTCTTGTTGGTTGATTGCGATTATCTAAATTCAGAGCATGGAGCTTTAACGCAGGACTACAAGGGGGCGTGATTGTATCCTTTCCAGGAAGAAAACCGTGCCCACTGTGTGTCCCCAAAACAGACTCCTCCCAACTGAGGCCATCCTTATTAAAGGAGAAGAACGAAGAAATTCCTTAATTTATTTATCAGCACTTTAATTCTATTGTTATATATCTGTTGTAGTGTTATGACTGTCATTCTGTCATAACATTGTTCATTCTGAATAAATTGTTTATGCAGAGTGCGGCCTTCCGTTTTCCCTCAGTGAATGTTTGGCCAGCACTTTAAAATGAAGAAAAACATTAATACAATATTTAATTTAGAAATATAATACAGCCTTGCTATACTGTTACTATAGACTGTACACCATTTCTGTACAACAAAACATAATGCAATTTTTTCACACTGAACTGAAACACACTTTTCTCTGCTTTCCTCACAGTGCTCCGTGACAACTCTACTTATACTGTCTTTTCATGTCTGTTGTCTGTCCTGTCCCTTGTCTGTCTTAAATGCCCTAAGTAACTGCAATTTATGTATATATATGTGTATCTATTTGTAACTATTTCTTAAATGTAACACCACTTGATCCATAGTGAATGTTTTGTCTCACTGTATACAGTGTATATGGTTGAAATGACTTTTGTGTTTTATGGCAACATAAAAGTGGTCATCTCTGTAAAGTACAACATGTCTGCACATGTCTGGCAGACTTAGGTAGGCATAAGAATGACACAATTTGGTACAACATAGACTGAATTTGTAAACTGCCAGTCGACTCTAACATATGGGAGCATAAGAAAACAAAACTTCCTTGCCCTCATCAGTTAGTGTTGGCTGCCATTTCACTATTTGGTCTACGTGTACCAAATTCTGTCGTTACCGTTGTGAAACAAGAGGGCTGTGGGTTGATTTACTCCAGATAATCCCTTTAACTGTCTACAGCTACTGTAGCGCAACTTTTTTAGGCAATACCTCTGCAAATTCCAATCCATTATCAGGATCCATCAGTGTCCATAACAAAAAATAGACAGAGAAATTCTTATGCTGAAAGAAATGTTTACATTTAGATCACCTGACACTTGATGCACCCAAAGCCTGCACTATTGGTAGTGTACTATTTGTAATGTATAGCCTATAGCCTGTCAACTTATTCAAATCAATTGTGAAAATGGATTCTGATCAGATTTGACATCTGTGGAGAGGTAGGTAAATTGATGTCAGTTGCCTGTAGGGACAGTCGTGGACCTTAAAACGCCTAACTGGTATTGCATTGATAAAATAGATAGATAATTCGATCCCAAAGAAAATGACAGACATACAGAAGAATGATAATAGCACCTCTAACAAAACATTCTTGGAACTGATGCCAATGGTACAGATGATCTTTGAGGATTTCAGGTGTGATTATAGGTTGTCCAGCAGTCAGCCCACTGAACAAATGAGCACAGCACAAGATGTCTATGAGGTAGTCTGTACACTGGCAATATTGCAAAAGGCAAATCTCAATCATTTAGCTATCTAAAAAACGTATCAAAACTGTATCACAGGCTGACATAACCAACATTGTCTCATTACAAAATATCACAGCTTAATTTCAACAAGATGATCTTCAGCCTAATGTAGTCCATTCTGACAAGCCAGTCATCATGACCAATAATCTCTAATTTTTCAGATACTGGTAGCTCTTCCCTTCAATTATGTGGTCTTCACACAGGTATCTTAGGCTACCAGTGTCCGTTGAGTTCTCATCCAACGTTTATCTGGAGTTTTTGTCTCTGAAACAGACAACCATAATAGATGCAGGTCTATCACTTCCTTTACCATATCATAATCAAAGAAAAAGCTGAAAACCACCAGACCGTACCGTTTCTGTGCACCATCCACCTCCTCCCTCCCCCGTCCTGTCTCACTGACTCTACCCAATCAAAAAAAGGTAGACACCCCCATCATATTGCTGCTGAATTGTCTTCAGCATCATTGAAAACGCAGGGAATGGGAGCGCGTATCGGATGGACGGGATATCCGAACGCACCGGCTGCGATATTTGGTCAACCCACCGAAAAAAGCGGAACGCAGAGACACCTTTCGCATACCTTTCGTGGTTTTAGTGCTCTGTACAGTGCATTGACACTGATATTATTTGATACCCTGCTTCGTATGCGCCTCAGCTCATTTATTTGTACAGATTGCATTTGACGAGTAGCCCACGAATGCGCGAATACTGTGATCGAACTATGCCAGCGAGGAAATAAGAAGCGGCGCGAGCCTGCATTCGTAATTCTTTCTGTGGGTCATTGATCAGTCACCCGGCGATTGTCTTGAGGCGTCTCTCTTGGGGGTAAAACCGTCATCCTTTGGCACTGGGGGCGAAGGTAAGGCTACAACCAGCATAAACTAAGATCTCAAAATGTCATTCGGCATCAGTATGTCCATGCATTTTGTTGCAAAGCTTTTCACCGTGGGAACAGTAAAGGCCTGCATAGGCTAGGCTACTGCAGTCATTTCTCGGCCGCGCTTTCTGATGCTATCCCCTTTCCACTTGCACATGCCTTTGTTGATTTGTCAGTTGTTTCTTTCTTTTGAGTAGGACTTTGTCTTTTCCATGCACGATTGTTGAATGATTACGGTAGTATGATGCAGGAAGAATCTGTGAAGATGTTTACTATTTGCGTTCTGACAGACTGCACTAGTCCCACTCCGCTCCGCAACATTTCATTTTCATAAATGCTCACCGCGCGTTTGGTGGCCGTGTGTGAAGTTGCTTTAAAAGCACTGTATAAGAAGCTGATATAGGTATGTTTGTCAAAAGTTTATTCAGTTGTCATAAAGACAAGATATCAGCTAATGATTAGTCTCAGTCTGTGATGTCACGGAATCAGTCTTGAGCCACCGTGTGTCAAGTAAAGACAAGGGTTAGCCTGCTCGAGCAAAGGATTCTGATAGATTGTGCTGTCGTTGCGACTATGCCGTAGTCTTGAATAACGGCCACCTGGGCATATCAAGCACATTTCTTTGTAATGTGTAAGTTGTGTAAAAACTAGATTTTCACTCCGATTTTCTTGCCGTAGCCATGTCTATGGAAAGATTTAGTCGTAAAGTCACTGCGTATTCTTTTAGCCGGTGTCTTGTCTAAAATTTGAGCCTCACCCGAACGTCCATGTAGCAAAGCACCTAGGCCATAGCAAGGTAGTAGGCGCAGGGCAAGCAAACATGTTAACCACGATGATGATTTGACATGCGTTAAGGTTGACGAGTCGGCAGAAATAGGACGGGTCATGTGTCATTTTAAGGTGAAAATGACAGCGCATTGACGCCAATCTTATAGGCTAATTCAATAAAGCGTGGTTAGCGGCTACACCACTATTTTATGGAGGTGTCTGTGATTTCGAGTTTAATTTACCTAATGCCTTAAATTTAATCCTTATTGTTTGTTTAGCTTTAAACATTGTATCTTGTATGATAAGTTAATATGTAACTGGAAGGTAGCCGAAACGACCGTTAAATGACACCCGCATGTTGAAGTAGCACTTTTAATGATTGTTTCAGACCTTCACGTTTCCATAGATGTCAGGATGAATGCATTGAATGATAGAAACGATCAGAATCAAAGCAGATACGCGACGTGACGTCAGACGCACACTGCTGTCCATGGTTCTGATATTATTTTTTTATCCTTAAAATTTTAAAATCTGATCCGGCCCAGCAACTGCAAGTAACACTGCAGAGCTTGAAGTACGACCAACATATACTTGTATATATACCTTTACTGTTTTTTCTCAAACGTGCCCATTTGTCTTCTCTTGAATGTGAAAGTCTTTCTTAGTTTATACCTCTATAGGCAGACTTTGGTCTGCGGTCATGTTGTCTACGTGTACATGGTGGTATAGTGGTAGTGGTTGCAAAGATCATTCTTGCAAAGTGCTTAAATTGCCTAGTTTTAAAGTCTGTGTCACCCAGTTAATTCATTTGACATATCTGATCTAAATTTGAAATACATTCATTTACATTACATTAAATACAACTGAAGTTCTGTTAAATTTACATTTACACATTTACATTCACATTTCCATAATGCTATTAGCTTTAAAGTAAATATGATCATCTTAGTAAACACAAAGCATCACTTGGACTTGCATCCTGTTTGATGACAGACCAAAAAAAAAAAAAGTGACAAGCTCAAAAATAGCCTCTTTGTTCTTTGAAAATATCTTTTATGTCCACACATGCCCATATTCAGACACAGCTGATCCCCACATTGCTTACGGCGAGAACTCAGTCGTAATTTCCAGAGCTAGTGGCTTTTACTAGGGTTCTACTCCGTGCATCTTTGTGTGTGTGTGTGTGTGTGTGTGTTGCTGAGTGAATACCATGAACCTAGAGCCAGTTCCTGCCATAGGTGACCGAGGCCAGTTGCCCAGAGTAACACATTTCAGGGGTGTACTGCAATGCATGTCTTTATTTTCACTTCTGTTCATAGAGAAGAGGGGCCAGGGGCCAAACTTAGACCTGGCCTAGGTCAGCACAAAGGTTAGAGGTGGCCCCGCATAAACCTAATCAATGCCGGGATTCCTTTGAAACGTGAATGTTTCTCGCATTGAGCAGCCATTGCTGGGGGTCACACACATTATTCTCTGTGTTTCCTTCCTCTTCCCTCTGGTCTTGATTCCATTGTTAATGCCAGTTGCTTACAGCTATAACATGTCAGACAGCCCAGCTGTGGATCAGAGATCGAGCGAGAGGTGTGTGCCTCACTTACGTAGTGCAAGTAGCCTGGCATACACACTACGGATTGGTGGCAGAAGGATTGTGAGAGAGAGACAGACACACACACACAGAGAAAATGAGAGTGAGAGAAAGAGGAGACTATCTGGTGCGTAAAGATGACTTGTGATCCTTCAGGCGAGCAAGTCCTCAGATTAATGTGACATGGCATGATCTCCCTCAGGTCCCCCTCTCACCACACACACACACACACACACACACACACACACACACACACACACTCAGGATCAGTGCGTGTAGGGTGTGCATAGGCAATAAGGGCTAAGGCATCACACCCCAATACCTTTTCTGGGACTGGTGTGGATGGGAGTTACAGTCAACAAGTCTTTATTGTGTATTTATCAGGGGTGATGGTCATTGTGTGTGTGTGTGTGTCTTTCTTCTGCCCCATCTGTTTTTCTCTCTCTTGTTTTGTGTCCCTGTGAGTTTGTTTGTGTGACACAAACCACCCATGCATATGAAACTGTTTGCAAACTTAGAAATGAACGGCTAGGGGAGCCAACACTCCCCTTTTAAACACATTCAACTTCCATTTCTGTAATTGTCTGTTGGATACTCCTTCACCCTTGCCCTTAAAACCTTAAACAGATTTTCATGCACTCTTGTAAGGAGATGATCATTTAACTATGGAAGTGACTTTTCATGGTCAACATAACACACAGAATAAGTGATTTAGTGCCAAAGAAATCATATAGCATTACAATCACAGCTGACATACAACTTCACACAGCTTCATCAGATGAACCAAATAGGATACACTCACAGCTGACACACAACTTCACCCAGCTTCATCAGGAAATGGTAGAGTTCCTTGCAGCAGTCAGCCAGCAAAAGATAAAGGGCCTTCAGACTCCTCTGTGTAACTATAGCTTTTCTGATCATGGCATCACACTTCTCCAGTGTTCTCCAGTGTTCTCCAGTGTTTGACAGATCTCCACTGCACTCGCAGCTTTTTGTTTTTGTATTTGTGCAAATAATTAGATGACAGAGACACAAAGACAGAAGTGCTTTAGAAATGAAAACACCATTCTCAGGCAGCATGATCATGCAGAATTTGCAATTCCACCACAAATGGTGGTGCTAACCAAAATGCAATAACAACAAAGTTGTTATTTACTTCAGTGAGTGATCCAGGTTCCTCTCTTATTTGGTTGACGCTAACCATAGATTTGATGTGGTTCAGACCCAAGCCTAGAACACAGTCCTAAACACGGAGGGGGACATGGGGGAATGCCAACTTCCCTTATTATTTCAATACTGTGTGTCATATCTATAACAAAGACTCATGCTAATGCATGGTTGGTAGTCTGCAGAATCCTGCTTACAGGCAGATAAATAGACAAGATCACATCAAACACATAACCTCCTTGCCAGAGGTAAATATCTGGGTTTCTGGGTTCAGAATCAGACTGTTGCTCTCACGTCATCCCACCAATGTGGCCCTGTGGCCCTGAATACAGCCCTGGGTCCCACGGTGATAATTCTGTCCATAAGGTCCCGCCCGTCCCTCCTCATGAGTGAGAGCCAGAGGGGGGCTGCTTTACTGACAGATGTGTTTGTTTACCCCTCAGTGGGCCTCCCACGTCAGAGGCAACCTCAAGGCAAGGGCTCTGTCACACTAGCAGACACTGGGTGACGGCCGGCTGGACAGACAGACACGTAGTTTAAAAAAAGAATGGAAGAAAGGGGGAGGCTTGATAAGGACAGCAGATGAGGACAAGGACAAACTGTGTCTTCCTTTCTTATCCCAGCACTGCTGGGGTTGGACTGAATGTGGAAATTAGAGTCAGTCTCAGGCATGCCCAGTGGGGTTCCTCCACCCCCTAACCTTGAGACGCTAGCGCCTGCCTCTGAATCAAATGGGCCAGATCAGAGCTGGATTAGGCCCAAACTGATGCCTTACAGCAGGACCAGATTAAAACCTGGGCCCTCTCTCTCGATAAGCATGGATCATGCACTTATTTGTGTTCTTTATGATCGATCTTAAGAACGCTTCAATAGCTGTGTAATAGTGTAATGGTCATGTAAGTTTACAGCCAAAAATAGCAAATGCTCAAATTTCCTGTAATTCTTCACATGATACAATACCATGGCATGTCATTGGTGTTATGGAAATGATTAAAAGTCAGTATTCTGTTGAATTGCCCCTCTGGAAATGTGCAGAACATTTGTTCATGTGTGGAGGCCGTGTTTGTTAGTGTGTCTGTGTGCTTGTTTGAGCATGTCTGTATAAAACAGCCTTTGGTGTGTGGGTATGTGTGCTTTCCTTGTGTGTATGCGTGTGTTACACAGTGGTTTCTGATAAGATCACTACGCATTTCTGTAGTGGACTGTGCTGGAGAGAAGCCTCCTTAGGGCAGCACTGCACTGATGGTGGGAACCCCCCCTGCCTCTCCTCAGCTCATCTCCCACAGCTGGGGCCCTTTCTCATCGCGTCTGGGCTTGGTCTGGGCCAGGTCTGGCCCATATCCGGCTGCCATCTGTGGTGCCTTGTCGACTTCACCCAGAGTGATGTGGTGGTGGGGGGGGTGAGATTGAACACACCAGAACGCGTTGGGCTGTGGAATATCATATTCATGCTTCACTACACATGTTTCACTCTCTTCTTCTGACACACACAGACACACACACATGCACACACACGCATACACGCACGCACACACACACACACACACCTCATACAAACATATACTGATAGAAACATGCTCAAATTTATGTTCTCATGCAGTATTTTGGGGAAAAAGGCTGAAATGGGATTCAGTAACATTCGTCTCATGTGAAATTAGTCACACAGCACAAGAAGGTATAACACTAAGTTAAAGACAGTAGTGCAAAGAATATGGGGCCCAGTGCACAGGCCCCTCACAGGGCCCGCATCAGTCTCCACTCATGAGTTACATGAGAAATCTTTGATTTACCAACCTAATTGGGAAATGAGGAGTTGGGGAATATACAGGCAGTATGCTTTTGATGTAGTGACAAAATGTTCTCAGATTAGTGCTTTTGTTTCTCTTAGTTGAATGTTGAAACAAAACAAAACATAAAAAACTTGAGCACTGTCCTTTTTTGATCTGAGAGCAGAGACGATCTCAAAGGCCTCAAGCCAAGCTGCTGCATGTCTCTCACTGCTCCGCCTGTCTGAGAGGCTATTCTGACATTTCCTTGGAATCGGCTGTGAAACTGCTGTCATTGCAACGTGTATGTATGTTGCTGCCAGTATTACTGCTGTAGACTGGCATGTGTCTATCACATGTACATCAGCCATATGCTTCTCACTGCTCAGTCAGTGTTGGGTCAATACCACGTCTCCCTTTATTTGAACACGTCACCCACCTCAAGTAGCATGTAGGTAATGCTTAAGGAATGTATTAGTCTAAGGGCCTGGTTATATAAGGACTGTACATGCTATAGGAGGCATAGGTGGCTAGTGCAGGGTTTGTGCACTAGGGTGTCATGACACTGTCTAAGCGCCAAGGCATTTCTGTGTGTTTGCTGTCATCACACACCATGACCATTTGTTGATTTCATTTCATTTTAAACACGCTGATGAAATACAAATATTGTAAAATACAAGGGAGTTGGAATAGGTTAATTACAGTTCCTTTTCATATGTGGGTCAACATCAACAGGAGAGGAGACGTCTCCAAGACTACATTTTCCAGAGAGAGAGAAGCACTGTATGTTTGTGTGTGTCTGTGTGAAAGTGTTATAAATGCATTGCATGGTGTATTGTATGGCGAGCCAAGTGTGGAGGCTGGAGGAGTGTGTGCCCAATGTTGGGGGATGGGAGGGGAGCCCCAGAGGCTGCTGAGGGGTACGTGTGTGGGGGATGGGAGGGGAGCCCCAGAGGCTGCTGAGGGGTACGTGTATGGGGGATGGGCAGATTGGGAAAGGGCTGTCTTTTTCCTCACACTCCCCTCACAATGAATTAAATACATTTGGATAAATTAGAGGAATAAAACCACACAGACTGGCCTTGGAAAAGATCAGAGGTTCTCTTGGCTGCAGCTGTTTTCTTGTTGTTTTCCGGTTACTTTAGGGGTAAATATCTACCTTTACTCAGACGGTAAACAAAGAAAAATCTGCCTTGAGGCTTCAGATGGAGAAGGGGAGGACACCACCACAATGAAAGGAGGGGGGGGGGTGAACTATTGGATTATATTAATTGAAGATTCTCACTAAATAGATTTACTCCATAATATCACAAGTAGTGTTATCTATCTTCACTAAGTTTGAATGTAGAGCAGTGGTTCTGGTTGTAGAATTAAACTGTCAGAATGAATACATTTGTTTATGTATTTCTGACAGTATGTCCTGGGGGCATTTTGTTCATAAGGAAAGGGGAGATTTGGGGATGGGGTGGATCTCATTGATTTGCCTCAGTGTAACCCATTTGTTGTGTATCTAATTAAGCTCTGAGAGTTTTATCTGAAGGGTAGAAGGGAAAGTGTAGGACCAGCCCTCAGAGATGAATGGTCTTTTGTTGGCACCATTGTTACCAAGTGTATACACACAGCAAGGTGACAAAGCCTACAGAAGTGGTTTTGTGAACTGAGCTGTTTGTGTGTATTTTTGGCCCTTGAGAGTTTGTGATTGAACCGCACCAGTGAACTCCAAAAGTGCAACCAACAAGGACGACTAACCTTTCTGTCCTCATCTCTCTCTCCTCCGTTCCCTTGTCTCTGCGTCTCCCCCTTTCTTCTCCCTCCCTTTTCCCCCTCTTCTCCATCCATCCCTCTCCTGTAGGGTGAAGTGGGGATTCCGGCGACATGGCCAATGCCTCCACGGATCTGGACAATGCGGAGGCCCAGCGGCAGCTAAACAACAACAACCGTCCGGTCAGCACCGGCCACTGGGAGACAGAGACCACCAGCGCCAAGCTCTTTGAGTGCTCCCGCATCAAAGCGCTAGCAGGTGCATTCAGTGGCTAACTAGGACTGAACCATACTGTACTAAAGTAGGACAGAATCGTACCATACTTAATCAAGACTGTACCATACCATACATAACTAGGACTGAACCGTGCCATACTTAACTAGGACTGAACCGTACTGTTTGTAACTGTTTACCACACGTACCACACTTACTCAGGACTAAATCATACTGTGCTTAACTGGAACGGAGGAGTGCTGTACTTAACTAGAACTGAATTGTACTGTACTTAACCAGGATTGAACCACACTGTACTTAACTAGGACTGAACCATACTGGACTTAACTGGAACTGAACCGTGCCATACTTAACCAGGACTGAACTATACTGCACTTAACCAGGACTGATCCATACTGCACTTAACTGGGACTGAACTTCACTATGCTTAACTAGGACTGAACCATACCATAGTTAACTAGGACTGAACCATATTTCACTAAACTAGGACTAAACCACACTGTACTTAACTAGGCCTTTCTTTATAGCCACTGTGTTGTATTAGATGTAAGTTTATTGTACACGAACAAGACGTTTATCTGTAGTACACCATCACACTTCAAACTTAATCAAACAAAAATGAAGTTCTTAATGTAGATATTTTCTTTACCTTCTGTGTATACAGTGAAAGAATTGCCCATTCACTACAGTCTAGTTAGCTTGTGAACGCATCTATCCTCTGCAGCCTAAAGTGGTTAGTCGTAAGAAATCCGTTTAAGAACTAATTTATGAGTGTTACTGTCTGCTGAACGCTGTACAACCAGAGGTTTCTTTGAGATGGTTGCCCATACTGGTCATCAGAATGTCTAGTTGCAGGAAGTACAGTTCCTCAGTTTGAGTATACAAGAGGGAGTTGACCCAGTCAATCTGTGAGAAAGCAGCCTTTACTGGATATTAACTGACAGTGCTCTCTCTGTTTCTGTGCAGACGAGAGAGATGCTGTTCAGAAGAAGACCTTCACCAAATGGGTTAATTCCCATCTGGCACGAGTTTCCTGCCGGATCGCTGACCTGTACAATGACCTGCGGGACGGCTACATGCTCACGAGGCTCCTGGAGGTCCTGTCTGGAGAGATGCTGGTGGGTCATTTTACTTTACTACACTTTACTACACCACAATGCATTTTACTGCACTCCACTTTACTACACATCCCTGTAATTGCTACAGGTTGATAAGTCATATAGATGTATATAGTATTCTGCCATCTACACTGGATAGGTTACAGAGGCGTTAAATCAAAGTCGCTTCAAAATACATTCAGGTATTCAGGACTGCTTTAAAAAAAAAAAATTTAAAAAAATCTATTCGCTCATTGCCGCAACTGCCACTCCCTGTTAGTCTGTAGGGGATATTGCTGTGTGATGACTCTCCACAAGCTGAGAGTGTGTCAGGTAAGGATCCACATTACGTTCTGATGGTGCTTATGTGTTCCATAGCCAAGGCCGACTCGTGGCCGCATGCGGATCCACTGTCTGGAGAACGTAGACAAGGCTTTGCAGTTCCTCAAAGAACAGCGGGTCCACCTCGAGAACGTCGGCTCCCATGACATTGTCGACGGCAACCACCGTTTGACCCTTGGCCTTATCTGGACCATCATCCTTCGCTTCCAGGTATGCGCCCCCCCCCATCCCCCCGCCTTCCAAATCCACCTTCCTTTTGGAAGCTCACACAAATTTGTTTATGGAGACTCTGGAATCATTCTTGTATCATTCTCGAGGAAGTCCAGACTAGTTCATTTTCAATTGAGGTGAAACACAAGCGGTACACACACTACGTGTCTTGCATGAGTTCCATCTCACCCCAGATAAAGATTCAGTGCAGCACAAAGAAATAAGAGGGTTTGATTTGCTTCTTACAGTTTTGAACTCTGCTAATTAACTCCAATGTGTAATGCTGCTCCCTGCAGCAATAGCAAGAGTGTAGTATTAGTGCAGCCTTTAGACCCAGAGACCAACCTCTAACCCACCACCCACTGACTGATACACTGACCTTTTCATCGCTCTTAGGGCGGTTTCTCTCCTACATCCGTGTTTGATGCTCATGTCTGTGTGCGTATATGTGTGTGTGTGTGATTTTCAACCCACTGGGAGTGTTTGATTTCTGTCCTCAAACACCTGTTCCCTATGGCTTATATCAGGCATGTGTGTGTGTGTGTGTGTGTGTGTGTGTGTGATACACACCATGTGTGAGTGTATAGTATTAGTGAAACCTTATTGCACTCCTCTCATGATTATGACTTAGTGTTGCCTGAAGTAGTTCAGTGACCACCCCATCCTTACTGTGTCCTTGCCAGCTAAGCGTGGCATTAGTAGTGTACTTCAATACCACTCCATAAAAATGATCCTGTGGGAAAGTACAAAGTAAGTCCTAGTGTACTCTCAGTAGCCCTACATTTTCATGTACAGTGTGATGCGTCTGTTAATGCTGAAAGCAAAATATCATTCATTATCATATCATTCAGGCCCATAGACCATTGTTTGGTCATTTGCATTTATGCAGTGACTAGGACACTTTTATCTAAAGCGACTTTTTCAACATTTGTCAACTAACACTTACTTCAGGGCCAGTGTTCTCTGGAGCAGTTTAGGGTTAAGGTCTTGCTCAAGGGCACAACGTTGGCAGCCGGGATTTGAACCCACAATTTTCAGCTAGCCAGGTTCCTCAAAGGCTATGCAACCACCAGATCTGGTAAGGTCCATATAGACCATCCCAAGAGAGCTTGATAGTGTAGTTGTTCCCACAAGGTTTTTGTTATTGTTATTGTCACACAGCAGAAGTAGTTTAGAATAAAAAAGAATATTTAAGCATTGTTTTTGTTCTTAGTGCTGAAGCGGTCTATAGCAGTCTATAGCAGTCTATAGCGGTCTACAGTCTACACTGACTGTGTATGTATCACTCCCATCTGGTGATTACTTCGGGATTGTTTGAGTTTTTGTTCACGTTTGTACACTGTCAGTTGTAAGTATATTGATTATGTGTTATATATATGAATAACATGAATAGTTATATCAATCTAATATCAATAAAGGAGAGTAGACGTAAGATATTGAACTGTAGTATTTTAGTGTTTCCCCTGGTATTTTACTTGAAGCCTTATTTTTAGATGTTTGTGTCATTTGCACCACTCTCTGGAAGTATTGCCTGTGTGTGTCATTACTGCAGAGCCAGAATAATGTGGATAATGAAGTGGATCTGACCACTGAATGGATGGCACTGCACCTGAGAATGGAGAAGAGCTCCTTTTTTATGGCCGTTGTGCGGGAAGGGGAGAGGGGCAGGCAGGTGAGGTGGGATGGCAGGGGAGAGGGGCAGGCAGGGGAGGTGGGCTGGGGAGGGGGGCAGGCAGGGGAGGGGGGCAGGCAGGGGAGGTGGGCTGGGGAGGTGGGGGGGGGGGGGGGCAGGCAGGGGAGGGGGGCAGGCAGGTGAGGGGAGCAGGTGAGTTCTGGGAGGTGGGCTGGGGAGGGGGGCAGGCAGGGGAGGGGGGCAGGCAGGTGAGGTGGGCTGGGGAGGGGGGCAGGCAGGGGAGGGGGGCAGGCAGGTGAGGTGGGCTGGGGAGGGGGGCAGGCAGGTGAGGTTTGCAGGTGAGGTAGGCAGGGGAGAGGGGCAGGCAGGTGAGGTTGGCAGGTGAGGTGGGCAGGGGAGGGGGGCTGGCAGGGGAGGTGGGCAGGCAAGGTGAGCAGGCAAGCAAGTGCAGCCAAGGCCCAGATTTAGTCTCCTCTCTTCTGTGTTTAACCGATGATGACTCAAGATTCTGCACTTTGCTTTGCAGGCCATCAGCACTAAAGGGGGAAAAGCACAGGAATGCCAGCTGGCACGCCCTCACCTCCCCATGAGTGTGTGTGTGTTTGTGTGTGTTTGCGTCTGTCTGTGCGTGTGTGTGTGTGTGTGTGTGTGTGGGGGGGGGGGGGGGGGGTGCGTGCATGTGTGTATGTGTGTGTGTATGGACACATCACCATGCCTAACTGTCCTATACCCCCCACCCACCCCCATGTAGATGGGCTGAGAAACAGTAGATGGGGAAAAACACCTTATGCCATAACACCTGTCAGTAGACAAGTGATATAGTGTGTATCCAGCGCACGACAGGGATCTGTGGTAAAAGCTGCCGCATCATCAGTGTGTGACGCGGGGAAGGTATACAGTGCCCGGCACCATCTGAATGTCACCTCTTCCCCGGCGGGGCAGCTGCAAGTCAGAGAGCACAGAGAGAGAGAGAGAGAGAGAGAGAGAGAGAGAAGACAAGGGCAGGCTTTGCTTCCCAATGCCACCATGCCTGCAGCCACACACACGAGCACGACCTTCTCTTCCTCTTCCTCTCTCACACACATGAACACACACACAGCAGGTCAGGTAGGGGATGCTTCCACGGTGGTAGACACGTACGGTAAGACGCTGCGCCGCTTCTCTCGGTGTGATGGCTGCTGCTGTTGTTGTTGTTGTTGTTGTTGTTGTTGTTGGGTGTGAGTGGCAGGCAGGGGGGACAGTGATGGCTCTGGCGTGGTGCTTGAGAACATGAGTCAGGAAAATGCAGCGCTGGCAGAGGGAGGGAAGGTGCTGGGGTTCAGGGCACAGCCCCGTATGGGTGAGGACAACTGAGGGAGAGAGAGGGAGAGTGTGTCTGTGTGTGTGTTTGTGAGTATGAGTGTGTGTGTAAATTTGTGAATTTTTCTGTGAATGTGTGTTCATCTGTGAATGAGTGTGCATCTGACTATCAATCTATCTATCTATCTATCATGTGTATATTTGTGTGTGTAGTCAGTGCCCCAGGCTTGTTTCAGCAGCCTGCTGCCCCTGCCCTCTCGCTGCCTATACCCCAGCAGCTGTGGGTGAGCCCTGCCAGGGCACCCTGCCTGGCACAGCGCCACCCCTGGAGTGGCATGAAGCCTGGAGGCTGGAGGCAGCAGTAGCAGCGAGCAGCAGTGAGCAGGAAGGCTGGATGGCTGGATGGCCTTGTGAATTTTGCATGCAGTGTGTGGGGAGGCTGGAGTTTTATGGAGAGAGCATCAGAGAGAGAGAGAGAGAGAGAGAGAGAGAGAGAGAGAGAGAGAAAGAGAAGAAAAGAGAAGAGAATCTGACTAGAGCAGAGCACAGCAGTGCTGAGCTGAGTGAAGTGGAGCTCTTCACTGTAGCTGTCTGCTCTGGCTGCTTGTGCTGAAGTTATGCTATGCTATTGCTATGCTATGCTGCTGCTAAGTTATGCTATGCTATTGCTACACTATGCTGCTGTACTGCTGTGCAACTCCAGTTCTGAAGCCAGGGGTGGGGCACGCCTTACTGACTGACTCTCTCTCTCTCCCTCTCTCTCTCTCTCTCACACACACACACACACACACACTTGCTCTCTGCTTTCTCTTGTTGTCTCCACATCATCTAATCATCTAATACCAAACCCTCTGTTTAGGCTCTGCTTCCAAAAGTCTTTCTTTTTATTTTTCTTTCTCTAGCCTGTTTATGGAGCTAGCTATTTGTTTAGCACAGCTGTGGCTGTGGCTCCCCTTCCTTTTTCCCTTCTTTCTTTCTTTCTTTCTTTCTGCCCCCCCCCCCCCCTCACATTTCCAGTCTCCTCCCTTGCTCTGTTAGAGTTTGCTTTGTTGCTCAGTCAGCAGGTAAAGCCCCAGCCACTGCAGCAGCGCTCACACACACACACACACACACACACAAATACACACACACACACACACACAAAGACACCCAAGCAGTCATACACACAGAAAAAGACTCAAACACATACACACTCTCACATACAGACTCAGAAGCACACACAGACTCACACTGTATAATCTTACAGAGAGAGAGAGAGAGAGAGAGAAATGACAGGAAGAGAACAGAAAAGGGTTAGAGACAGAAAGTGAGGGACAGGACCAGTGTGGCCAAAGAAAGAGAGGAATAAGAAAAAGAAGAAAGAAAGGCAAAAGGTAAGGATAATAATAAGAAAACAGCTGAATTAAAGCTCTCATCTGCCTCTCTCACCTGCCTCTCTCATCTGCCTCTCTCACTCTTGCAAACAATAGATTGACTGTTGTTTGCCTTACAGGTGTTTCATTCCTTCAGCAGTTAGTTTCTTCTGTGGTCATTTGGACCTTTGGAGTCACTTGGAGAGACTTTCAGAAAAGATGCCCTGTCTGTGAGCCTTTGGAATAGAATGAATAGGTGACTCTAGTCTTGATCCTGGTTGTATATTTAGCAGTAGCAGGGCTAAGGCTAGGTATCGATTGAGCTTAGATTAATGACAGCAATACCCTGGGGATTGTGCTGCATATCTCAGGAGTCTCAGAGGCGTAGTAGATTATCTGCTGTCATGTGGACCTGAAAAGGTGATTGAATTACATTACAGCGTCTGTGCTTTACTTCTCCTTAAGATCTGTTTTACAAATGACATTTTCTATGGAAACTGTGTCAGTGTCAACATGACATCTTGAAGTAATGTAGAGTTTATCATTTCATGCTAGCACCATATAAGGCTTTTAGCCAGTTAGCATGACCCAGTTGACATGTAACTAATGAAATCACCTCTTTGTTTTGCTATTCCCCCTGAGCTGCACACACTGACACAGACTCATGCGGACGCATCCAGAGACAGAATCTGCCATGACCTGGTCACCCCACTGGCTACGCTAGACATGTGTGGTTTCACATTCAAAAACAAAGTTAGGCCAGTCTTCTTTACTATGTTACACTCTACGAATGGGACACTTTGTTAGCAAGCCCTGTGTAGCCCGGCTGTAATCCACAACAGCACCAGCCCAGTGTTGAAGCAGGTGTGCCAGCCAGAAAGGTTTCCCATTAATCGCCTGACGTCCAGCTATCACTTAGAGCAAGCCATGTTTACTCACTTGGACACATGTGAGACACACTCTCACATGTTATCTAGCCCATAGTATTCATTATTACGCTGTCCTCAGGGTGTGTGTGTGTGTGTGTGTGTGTGTGTGTGTGTGTGTGCCTGCATGTGTGTGTATGTATATGTGTGTGAGTGATAGACAGAGTGGTGCTTTGGGACGAATGTGTCTGAGCTGAAGGGATCAGTCAGATTGATGCCTGTGTGTCAGTGTGCTCACAACGATGAGAAGCACTCTGCAAGCCATGCTTACAGTGCTGTAGTGATAGAATCAGATTGGGCTAATTCGATCATGGTGTCACTAGATTACTAATGATATCACAGAACCAATTATTGTAAACACACTTACCAATCTCATGTCAGTTCTCCAAAGCAACTTACATTTGTCAACTGTCAATTACTTCAGTCTCCCCTACAGCAGCTTAGGGTTAAGTCCCTTGCTCAGGTGCATAACTGGCAGCCCTGATTCAAACCCACAATTTTCAGGTTACTAGCATGTTAGCCAGGTTCCTGATCTGCCATGTTACCACCATAGTTGTGGCTACATCCATCCAGAAAAGCATGTAGTCAGAATATAGTACAGTGTTAACCAACCATCATCATAATCATGTTTCAGCTGAAGTTTCCCCTTGTGTCAACGCAGTGTGAAGAGCATGTTGGTTTCATCATGTGTACAACAGCAGCTCTCTCTCTCTCCTGCTCTCTCTCTCTTCTCTCTCCTGCTCCTTTTCTCCTCTCACTCCTCTCTCTCTTCCTTCTCTCCTCTCTCCTGGTCTGTCCATGCTCAGATCCAGGTGATCAAGATTGAGACAGAGGACAACAGAGAGACACGCTCAGCCAAGGATGCCCTGCTGCTGTGGTGCCAAATGAAAACAGCCGGGTAAGGCCTGCGGCCCACAAATAGACTGTAGGACCCGTGGCCCAGAACAACTGGATCCATGGTCCACAACACTGAGGCTGACGGGCTATGAGAACCAAACCTGTGGTCTATAAGGATCAACGCCCCTGACCCATAAGATCCAGAGCTGCAACCCAGCCTCATGGCCAACAAGTAACAGTGTTGCTCTAGCATGGTTGTCTGTCAGTCACTTGGCCACAGTCTGATTCCCAAACGCACTGCTGCAAGTCTGCATCTCTAGTTCTTTGCTTTTAGTGACACAGGCTACATGAGACATCAGCTCTCTGCTGTTAGTTACACAGGTTACTTGAGACATTAGCCCTCTGTCTTTAGCGACACAGGCTACATGAGACATTAGCTCTCTGTCTTTACTAACGCAGGATACATGAGACATTAGTTCTCTGTCTTTAGTTATACAGGCTACATGAGACATTAGCTCTCTGCTTTTAGTGACACAGGCTACATGAGACATTAGCTCTCTGCTTTTAGTGACACAGGCTACATGAGACATTAGCTCTCTGCCTTTAGTGACACAGGCTACATGAGACATTAGTTCTCTGTCTTTAGTTATACAGGCTACATGAGACATTAGCTCTCTGTCTTTAGTGACACAGGCTACACGAGACATTAGTTCTCTGTCTTTAGTTATACAGGCCACATGAGACATTAGCTCTCTGTCTTTAGTGACAGGCTACACGAGACATTAGTTCTCTGTGTTTAGTTATACAGGCTACATGAGACATTAACTCTCTGTCTTTAGTGATACAGGCTACATGAGACATTAGCCCTCTGTCTTAGTGACACAGGCTACATAAGACATTAACTCTCTGCCTTTAGCGACACAGGCTACATGAGACATTAGCTGTTTGTCTTAGTGACACAGGCTACATGAGACATTAGCTTTTAGTTACACAGGCTACATGAGACATTAGTTCTCTGCCTTTAGTTACACAGGCTACATGAGACATTAGTTCTCTGTCCTTAGTGACACAGGCTACATGAGACATTAGCTTTTAGTTACACAGGCTACATGAGACATTAGTTCTCTGCCTTTAGTTACACAGGCTACATGAGACATTAGTTCTCTGTCCTTAGTGACACAGGCTACATGAGACATTAGTTCTCTGTCTTTAGTTATACAGGCTACATGAGACATTAACTCTCTTCCTTTACTGACAAAGGCTACATGAGACATTAGCTCTCTGCCTTTAGCGACACAGGATACATGAGACATTAGCTGCCATCTAGCAGTGCACCTCATTAGACAAAGCTTTCATGCTATCATTATTGCTTATTGGTGCAGTGATGGACTGCATGGTGTAAATAACAAGTAAACAGTGGGGACAGGCTTGATAGGGCCTGGGGCTCGTTCCCAGTGTGGTGTGCTTTTAAGGACTAACTGCCCACTAATCACTGAGAAACCTCTACAGCACTGCAGCTGTCATGATCAGTGTGTGTGTTTTCTTGAAAGCCCCGGTGGTCCCAGTAGGAAACACAATTTAAGTCCCACAGTCATGATATTCCATAGCCTTCAGCATGCTATAGTCAGCTATCAGGTTTCATTAGAGGAGAGGGTAATTGATTTGCTGAGATGTAGAGATAGACATCTGATGTTTAGAGATCTGGCTGTCATGTGAAGCCTCGAAACTACTAGGACAAGAAATTGAAATTGCCTTCCTCTGTTTACGTCATTACAAATGATGTTTTGTGCTGATGTCATGAGGAGTGTGTGTCTGTCTGTGTGTGTGTGTGCACATGCATGTGTGTGTATATGCGCGCATATGTGTGTTTGCATGCTCATGCATGTGTTTATGTGTGTGTGTGAGTGTTTGCCATGTTGATGAAATGATAAGAGAGGTGTGTTATTGCGCAGGTACCCTGAGGTGAACATCCATAACTTCACCACCTGCTGGAGGGATGGCCTGGCTTTTAACGCACTCATCCACAGACACAGGTCAGCTCATACACACACACACACAGACACACATACACACACACACTGACACACACACACACATACACATGCGCACACACCTACATGAATGTTCATGAATCTGTGTTGAGGTATATGACGCTGTACCGTAACCTCTAATGAAACCATGTCACACTGTTGCTACTTGTGAGCACAAGCACATACTCACACAAATAAGATTGCATAGAGTACCACAGTATGGAAGGTCTATCTTTTATCATCATGAAGCGTTCTCCGATACTGATTCCCTCTCATGTTTTCAGACCGGATTTAATTGAGTTTCACAAGCTGGCCCGGTCCAACGCCACTTACAACCTCCAGCAAGCCTTCAACGTCGCTGAGCAGAGCCTCGGCCTCACCAAGCTCCTGGACCCGGAAGGTATCCGTCAAAAGGATCAACACATTCCCCACCTGTCATAGTCAGGGTCCCTTAGGTCCTTAGTCACCCTGAGTGGAACAAGACAGAGAAGATGATTGTGTTCAAAAGGATATTTCTGGGATTGGGGAGGGATCTCAGATTAGATACGGCATGGTGTGAGATTAGCGAGATTATGGTATGATATGAGGTTACAGCGATCTTGGTCTGACAATTCCCACCCTTCTCCCATCAGATAACTAACACCCTTCTCTTTCCCCAGATGTGAACACAGAGAACCCTGATGAGAAATCCATCATAACCTATGTGGTTTCCTTCTACCATTACTTCTCCAAAATGAAAGCACTTATAGTGGAGGGAAAGAGGATAGGAAAGGTAAGAGACATGGAGAAAAGCTGGGTCTCCCAAACATGCCTCAGACAACCATGGCACGCCAATGCATAGGCTCACATCTAATCTTTATGTGTGTGTATGTGTGTGTGTGTGTGTGTGTGTTGTGGTGTAAAATGTATTATCTGCACAGAGATAGATACACACTGAAAGAACCACCAGATTATTCCAGTCACGTAGATGCTAGCCAACACGTAGATGCAAGATGCTCCAGAAATGTTGTTATGATGAAATATTGAATTGTATGTCTGATTGTGACCCAAGGTCTTAGACAACGCCATTGAGGCAGAGAAGATCATTGAGCGCTACGAGGCTCTGGCATCTGAGCTGTTGGAGTGGATCGAGAAGACCATCAGCATCATCAGCAACCAGAAGTTTGCCAACTCGCTCACTGGTGTGCAACAGCAACTCCAGGCCTTCACCACGTACTGCACCATCGAGAAGCCCATCAAGTACGTCCTGTCTGAGAGACAACTTTGAGAAACCTGAAAAATATTTCTAGGAAAGCTTTAAGAGCTTTAAGTATGATGTTTCCTAGAGACCTGTATGATGTTTCTAAGGGATCTGTGTTATATGCTTATGAGAT
This sequence comes from Tenualosa thibaudeaui, assembly GCA_027481765.1. Taxonomy (NCBI): domain Eukaryota; kingdom Metazoa; phylum Chordata; class Actinopteri; order Clupeiformes; family Clupeidae; genus Tenualosa; species Tenualosa thibaudeaui. Next base: position 3,499,645 of record JAIFZK010000208.1, on the reverse strand, counting down.
GTAATACATCTCTGAGTCCAATCTAAGAGATTTCAGAGATGTCTTACAGTGTGACAGCCAAGACATGTCATGGTCCACGTGGCCTACATGCTTTATATCCGTGGTTGTCAAACTAGGGTACATTTGTGTTCCAGTATGGTCTAATACATCCCAGACCATATCGACAAATGGTTAAATGTTTGCGTGTGTGTGTTGGTAGTTACTTACACATGTGGCTTGTGTAGTTCATTTGTGATTTGATTGCTCAAGATGCATTTTTAAAAACCAGCAGTGTCTCTGTGACCTCTGCGGTGACTGCGTGGTGACCTTTCTGAGACCTCTCTATGATCTCATTGAGGAGCTCTGACTCACTCTGAGTTGCCTCTTGGAGTGCAGCCCTTCTGCAGGTTGTCATGGTGATCAAGTGTGTGTGTGTGTGTGTGTTTGGCTTGATTTCTCCCTGTTGTTGTCTCTGTTGGTAAATCCTTCAACAGCACCATGCTACTCAGACCCTTAGGAGCTGGGTTGGTGGTTAGTGTGTGTGTTTGTGTGTGTGTGTGTGTGTGTGTGTGTGTGTGTGACTGCGCTACTCAGACCCTTAGGAGCTGGGTTGGTGGTTAGTGTGTGTGTTTGTGTGTGTGTGTGTGTGTGTGTGTGTGTGTGTGTGTGTGTGTGTGTGTGACTGCGCTACTCAGACCCTTAGGAGCTGGGTTGGTGGTTAGTGTGTGTGTGTGTGTGTTTGTGTGTGTGTGTGTGTGTGTGTGTGTGTGTGTGTGTGTGTGTGTGTGTGTGTGTGTGTGTGTGACTACACTACTCAGACCCTTAGGAGCTGGGTTGGTGGTTAGTGTGTGTGTTTGTGTGTGTGTGTGTGTGTGTGTGACTGCGCTACTCAGACCCTCAGACCCTGAGTTGGTGGCTAGCTTACTCACTGGGGCTGGGGCTGGGGCTGGGGTTAGCTACTCACTGTTTGATTACAGTAGGCTGACATTTTTGTTTTGTAGTCTCAAAGTATATATATATATATATATATATATATATATATATATATATATTCCCCAGATCACCCACAGTTTTTTAACTGTTCTGACAACAACCAGACATGAGTCAGAGAGAGGCCTGCTTCATCTTAACCACACACATGCACATGATGAGTTTGCTCGTCACTCTCCAGTCGCTTGTCCAGTATATAAACTGTACTTTACTCCTCAGAGATATCTGTCTATGATTGCGTTCTGTGTTTGGGTATTATATTCACCCTCTCAAATCCCCTCCTTATACTCACGACTGCACCCTATAGTGTTGTGTATGGTGTGTGTCTGTGTCACAGTGCCCATGGTGTTCCTACTCCATCACCACAGTGCTGAGAGGCTAAGAGGCCTCTCCTCCATTCTGAAGAGTCCTTCAGCCCTGCGGCTTCGCCTGATCACGTGACCACTTGCCCTTTTCAGCAGAAGTCTATGTGTGTCTAGACCATTTAGACATCAGCACAAATTAGACCTGCAAAGCCTAATTTGACTTGACTAATATGCAGTAAGAGAATCTCAGTGACTGTAGAAGGAAATTCTCTTCATTATTGTTGTCTTACGGTAAGAATTTGGTGTGTGTGTGTGAGAGGATAATCGCACATTTTATGAGAGAATCACACATTTTATGAGAGAATCATTATTTCTAAGTGGACAACAACACCTTATTTTCCTGGTGATCTAATGGAATACCAGCTTCTGTTGATTTCAACATTACAACATGTGAAATCTCCTTCCCTGCACTGTGACACCGGTAATCACTCAAAATGTTTTTGTGTTGTCTTTGTAAACATTCCAGATTGTTTGATCTAAACAGCAACTCCCAGTCCTGGGTTTATATTCGTTTGTGAAGAACAACCTCCTTAGACTGGTGTTGTTTGGAGTGAACTCCAAACAAAAAACTGTTTTGAAAAGACATCTATGAATGTTTGCTTTTGCCTGCTATTTGTAATGCACCTGTGGTCCATAGTCCATACTACTGGAAGATAGACAGATCAGGGCCAGAGGCGGCTGCAGTGTGTGCTGGGATGTGTGACCCTGTGGATCAGGCGCTTTGTGTCTTGGCTGTCTAGAGGCAGCCCTGGTCTCTTACATAAGCTCTGGCATATGCTCCATGGTGACTCGTCATCTTGACACATCGGCACGTTATTCGATTAGCTCATCTGTTGCAGAAATAACTAGTGTGTGTGTGTGTGTAGGTTCCAGGAGAAAGGCAACCTGGAGGTGCTTCTCTTCACCATCCAAAGCAAACTCAGAGCCAACAACCAGAAGCCATACGTGCCTCACGAGGGGAAACTCATCTCGGACATCAACAAGGTGACCAAACTGACTTTTGGTCCAGAATGAGTCATTTCAAACTATAACAGTATAGTGATTCAGCAGTGTAGTGATTTACCAGTGTTGTCATTCAGGAGTATAGTAATTTAGTAGTATAGTGATTCAGCAATATAGTGGTTCTGCAGTAATGTCATTTTGTAGTATTGTGATTCAGCATTGTAGTGATTCAGCAGTATAGTGATTCACATGTATAGTAATTCAACAGTATAGCGATTGAGCAGTGTAGTGATTGAGCAGTGTAGTGATTGAGCAGTATAGTGATTGAGCAGTATAGTGATTCAGTAATGTAGGGCACAGTCACTGTCATTGCGTGCCATCACAAAACTATAACATTTGTTTAAGTAACTTAGTAGCTTATGTTTTTTTTATTTTACATGTTTAATGGGCTTAATGGCGTTGAAGCTTATGAGAACACAGTATCTGTTCATAAAGACCACCTTATGAATGTCTTATTGTCTTTGGACCATTTGCTGAAACCATGGTTGCTTAAGCAGATTTGCATGTGATTCATAGCGTTCATACTACAAGCATGTGTGGGAAACCAAATTAATGTTTCTTTAATTGAGAATATGCATAAGTGTATGGATCTATTTCTATTAGGGAACTTGGTGATCTGCTTCCTCGCATCAACTTTTTACTTTTTGCACTTACAGGCGTGGGAGCGGCTTGAGAAGGCGGAGCATGAGAGGGGCGTGGCCTTAAGGACAGAATTGATTCGTCAGGAGAAGCTGGAGCTACTAGCCCAGCGCTTTGACCACAAGACCACCATGCGGCAGGCGTGGCTCAACGAGAACCAGCGGCTGGTGTCACAGGTGAGTGGCCCCTCAGGTATCAGGAGAGAACCAGTGGCTGGTCTCACAGGTGAGTGGCCCCTCAGGTATCAGAATCAGTGGCTGGTATCACAGGTGAGTAACCCCTCAGGTATCAGAAGAGAACCAGCGGCTGGTCTCACAGGTGAGTCAGAGGTCAGGAGAGAACCAGCGGCTGGTCTCACAGGTGAGTCAGAAGTCAGGAGAGAACCAGCGGCTGGTCTCACAGGTGAGTGGCCCTGCAGGTATCAGGAGAGAACCAGGGCTGGTCTCACAGATGAGTGGCCCTGCAGAGGTCAGGAGAGAACCAGCGGCTGGTCTCACAGGTGAGTCAGAGGTCAGGAGAGAACCAGCGGCTGGTATCACAGGTGAATGGCCCTGCAGAGGTCAGGAGAGAACCAGCGGCTGGTCTCACAGGTGAGTGGCCCCTCAGGTATCAGAAGAGATCCAGTGACTGATCTCACAGGTGAGTGGCCCTGCAGAGGTTTATAGTGAACCAGGGGCTGGTCTCACAGGTGAGTGGCCCTGCAGGTATCAGGAGAGAACCAGGGCTGGTCTCACAGGTGAGTAGCCCTGCAGAGGTCAGGAGAGAGCCAGCGGCTGGTCTCACAGGTGGGTCAGAGGTCAGGAGAGAACCAGCAGCTGGTCTCACAGGTGAGTGGCCCTGCAGGAGTTAGGAGAGATCCAGCATCTGGTCTCACAGGTGAGTGGCCCTGCAGTAGTTAGGAGAGAACCAGCGGCTGGTTTCAAAGGCGAGTCAGAGGTCAGGAGAGAACCAGTGGTTGGTCTCACAGGTGAGTGGTCCTGCAGAGGTCAGGAGAGAACCAGTGTCTGGTCTCATAGGTGAGTCAGAGTTCTGAAGAGAACCAGCGGCTGGTCTCACAGGTGAGTGGCCCTGCAGAGGTCTGGAGAGTAGGACAGTGCCAGTGTGAACATGTGCTGAATGTGATGGTTTTGAACTCTCACTCAAAATGTTAAAGTCCTTGAGACTATTGTCCTTGAGACTATTGTCCTTGAGACTATTGCGAAGCAGGAAAACAGTCATTCCACAGTCTTGAACCTGAGCATATGGGCTGCTAAGCCTGCACCATCACTGCTGGGCCAAAGAGTCAGATTTGTTGGTGTGGCAGAGCAAATGTTCAACTATAATGATGACTGCAAGAATAAGACATTTATCAACAGAAAAGCACTCGGAGGGCAATATAGGGTCACTCACGCAATACAAATTCCAGACGATGTTCCGGGTCACCACAAACATCTGTTCTTTGTCGGAAAACCTATGTTACCTGAAAATTTTATCCAAAATACTTTGACTTTTAAGTTATTTTGTACACAGACAGACAGAGAAACAGATAAACATACAGACAGAAAGACGGTGGTGAAAACATAACCACCCTGGTGGAGGCAATAAGACCTCTTTGAATAAGAATGCCCTTGGTTACAGTGAGCCTCTTGTAGTGAGTATATGTGAATTGTATTGAAATCCATTAGTGAGAATCTAATGGATCTCACTAAAACCTAGATAACATTGATATTTATGAGCTGTGTGTTTCCGAGATGGAGTATGATTTCAGTTTGGTATTTAAAAAGGACTTGCCTTGTCTCTTCAGGACAACTTTGGCTATGACCTGCCTGCTGTGGAGGCTGCGATGAAGAAGCATGAAGCCATTGAGGCGGACATCTCATCCTACGAGGACCGCATCAGCGTGGTGGTGGAGCTGGCGGGCGAGATGGAGGCAGAGAACTACTACGACATCCGACGGATTTCTGCCCGCAAGGAGAACATCCTGGGCCAGTGGAAGCTGCTCAAGGAGCTGGTGGTGGGTCGCAAGACTCGGCTAGAGAAGAACCTGGCCCTGCAGAAGACCTTCCAGGAGATGGTCTACATGATCGACTGGATGGAGGAGATGCAGGTACCAAACAGCAATGCCCTTTGTGGTGGCTTGTAAAAAATAAATCTGTCTTAAAAATGAGATTGTAAGTTGGGGAGATTTTTAAGTGGGGAGGAATATTGCTTTTGTGAATGGATTCAGATATGTCACACAGAATGATAACATTCTTCATGTCTGCATACTATTCCCTTTTTCTGGCCGCCCCCCCTTTTCTCTTTCTCCTCTCCCTCCTTCCCTTCCTTCTTCTCTCAGGTGCAGCTGCTGTCTAAAGACTTCGGGAAACACCTGCTGGAGGTGGACGACCTGCTTCAGAAGCACAGTCTGCAGGAGGCAGACATCTCAGTGCAGGCAGAGAGGGTACAGACCCTCAACACTGCTGCCCTCAAGTTCACCGCCATAGAAGGTCAGAGGTCACAGAGAATGGGCAGACCTCACTGGGCGACACGGGCCTCAGGTTGCCCCTGAAAGAAAAAACACACAAAGTCAGCTACATTGCACTTATGTTGAACAGTTCTGATCTGGAGCATCAATACATACGTAGGTAAACACTGCTGTTCAGAGTATATAGGTAAACACTGCTGTTCAGAGTCGAGGGATCACACCCAAATTTCCCTTTGTTAAGGAAAAGTAAGTTATTCATCCACTGAAGTAATGTCTACTTTGTCAAAAATATATTGTAGAAATCATTAATACTAGAACTTACTGTAGTGGATGAAATGATGTCTGGAAAGCTGGACTCTATGTGAGGTAGTCATTCAGACTTGTTTGTGTGAGGTGAAGCAACTCCACTGTCTTCTCCATGGGTAGTGGGAAGTATAGGGCAGCAAGTGTGCTTGACTGCCACACTAGCCCATTAGACTGTGTTTGGTGTGGATGTAATTAAGACATTATGGATGAGGCAGTTGGCCCATCCTCCCTTTCTAATTACTGCTATTAGCACATGGGGCTCATGGTGCACATAAGGCTCACACACTCTCACACACTCTTCTTGAGGATCCTAGCTTGTGTCTGCAGATGGATCGCTACAGAGTTCAGTCCGAATGGAATGGAATGGAATTCATGAGAATTCTATTAAATCTTAGAATTCTATTAAATCTATGAAATCCTAGAAGCTTCACATCTGCATTACCACCTCGAATGGGCATTAAAGGAGAAATCCAGTGAATCAATCCATAGCCCCGTTGTTTTAGATCACTGAGTGTTGTCTGTAGGAAAAAGAACCAAAAAAATTATACAACATAGACTGAATAGTGAACCAGCAGCTAACACTAACTGAATGGGGCATAGGAAAATTAACCTGAAAGTATGCCCCATTCAGTTAGTGCTAGCTGAATAGATTCGCTATTTGGTCTATGTTGTATAAATGAATACTACAGTGCATCCGGAAAGTATTCACAGCGCTTCACTCTTCCCATATTTTGTGGGAACCCCATAATGACAACGTGAAAAAAGTATTTTTGAGATTTTTGCAAATTTATTAAAAATAAAAAAACTAAGAAACCACATGTACATAAGTATTCACAGCCTTTGCTCAATACTTTGTTGATGCACCTTTGGCAGCAATTACAGCCTCAAGTCTTTTTGAATTTGATGCCACAAGCTTGGTACACCTATATTTGGGCAGTTTTGCCCATTCCTCTTTGCAGAACCTCTCAAGCTCCATGAAGTTGAATGGGAAGCGTCGGTGCACAGCCATTTTCAGATCTCTCCAGAGATGTTCAATCAGATTCAAGTCTGGGCTCTGGCTGGGCCACTCAAGGACATTCACAGAGTTGTCCTGAAGCCACTCCTTTGATATCTTGGCTGTGTGCTTAGAGTCGTTGTCCTGCTGAAAGATGAACCGTCGCCCCAGTCTGAGGTCAAGAGCGCTCTGGAGCATGTTCTCAGGGATGTCTCTGTACATTGCTGCATTCATCTTTCCCATTATCCTTCAAGTGTACAATCTCCTCTTTTCAGCTCTAACTTTGTAGAAAGACAACAATCAGTTTTCCTTTTAGAAACATGTATCAAACAATTTTTTGTCAAATAGACTTACATTAGATGGAGTATGTAAATGAGAGGCAGTTTTAGACTGAGCTGAAGTGGCCATATATTTCAGTCGCTGA
>JAIFZK010000208.1:3470000-3490000 GCA_027481765.1 Tenualosa thibaudeaui | reverse complement strand
AGGAGCGCGTCATGGAGGCCAAGACAGAGTGGAAGCGCCTGGAAGACCAGGCTGCGCAGCGTCTGGGTCACCTCCAGGAAGCGCTGGACTTTTTCCAGTTCACCGCCGAGTCTGACGATCTGCTGGCTTGGCTGCAGGACATCTACCGGCTCGTGTCCAGCGAGGACTTCGGCCATGACGAGTATTCCACGCGCTCGCTGCTCAAAAAGCACCGCTGCGTGCGCGAGAGCCTAGACAAGCACCGCACCAACGCCACAGCGCTGCGCAAGCACGCCATTTCGCTACCGCCATCCTACAGGCAGCTGGAGGAAGTGCAGGCGCGCACTGCCGAGGTGGAGCAGCTGTACGCCGAGGTGGTAGACGTGGCTGTGCTGAGACAGCAGTGGCTGCACGATGCGCTCGCCGTCTACCACATGTTCAGCGAGGTCAATGCCTGCGAAGTGTGGATTGACGAGAAGGAACAGTGGCTAAACAAGATGGAGGTGCCCGAGAAACTGGAGGATGTGGAGGTGGTGGCACACAGGTAAGACACACAATACTCACAAATGGAGATAGATAGATAGACAGATAGACAGATGGATAGATAGATAGACAGATAGATAGACAGATGGATAGATAGATAGATAGATAGATAGACAGATAGATAGACAGATGGATAGATAGATAGATAGATAGATAGATAGATAGATAGATAGATAGATAGATAGATAGACAGATAGATAGATGGATAGACAGATGGATGTTTAGATGTTGATACACAAGTAAAACAAACAAGCTCACAACATTGACAATGAAGATTTATAACTTTCTAGTAACTTTCTTGTAATTCTACTGAATCCTGAAACCCTGTCTTATTATCTCTTTCCTATTGCTGTCCTTGTTTGAGGTTTGAGAGTCTAGACCAGGAAATGAACAGCCTTATGGGAAGGATACTGGATGTCAATCAAATAGTGCAGCAGCTGTTGGATAACGGCCACCCCAGTTCCACAGAGGTCCGGGGCTGCCAGGACCATCTCAACAGCCGGTAAGATCCAACACGGCCCAGCCACAGACAGCACCTTGGTCCTTCAACACCAGTGACTTGTTAACACAAACCACAGCTGTGGAAAATATGGCATAGGAGCCCTGTGCTTTCGTGCCTACACTGCAGTAACACTCTAGGCTGGTGCCTAACTAACAGTTCAACTTTTGCAGAAAAGTTTTGCAGAACTTTTAACTTCAACCTACATGTTTTTGAAGGAAAATCTAATTATTATGCACAAAAATAACAGTGTTTAGAAAGTTCCATGTAGACATTGTTAATGTACCGAGTGACTGTGATAGATAGATAGATGATGGAAATCTATCAAGAATGCAAGAGTACATGTCAGATACTCTTGCAGATTTGTTTTGGAAAGCCTTGTGTAAACACTACAGTGTTGACGAATCCGAGCGAGTGGACCTGGTGTCAGTGTATTGAAATACACACTGATACCCTTAATCCAAGAGATCAGATTCTGCTCCATTCATCTGTATCCCTATTTATAGGGTTTCCTCTTTGAGCGCACTGAAAAAAGCCATTTGAGTTCCCTTCTGAATGGCTGATCTGTTGGAGTCCAGGTGTCTGTGACGCAGATTACCCCAGAGAGCCCTTCATAGATGCCTGTTTCATAGACGCACCAACCCTCCCCTCCCCCCACGCCTGTTGCTTAGTGGCATGGAAGGCAACGGCTGCTCTGGGTTCTGGTAGCATATGAGCGCTTGGAGCTGGCTGGTAGGGCCTTGGGGCAGACATATTGAGCCAGGGGAGCGTGAGCAGTGACGAGTGAGCTGGCGTGGGGCGCCGTGTTGGTCGTCTCTGCTCCGACCTTGGCAGGGATGGCATCTCGGCAGGACCATCTGTTTTGGCTGCCACGCAGGGTGCTAGAGTGAGCAGTGAACACACCCCAGTGCAACTCCAGTTCCCATCGAGGCCTGCTTATTGGCCTTCACCGAAACATCATTAGATCACTGCTGGAATCATTCTTTGTGATTGTAGTTAATTTCCATACAAATTGAAATGATATACCAATTACCTTAAACCACTGGAAAGTACATATCTAATTATGGTGAACTTAAGTAACTCAAGCAAGTAGTCTCACGTCAGGACCATGAATCATTCTCTGTTCTCCCAAACAGATGGAACCGGATCGTGGAGCTGGTGGAACACAAGAAGGACCACCTGGACTCAGTTCTGCGTATCCAGAACTACCTGCTGGAGTGTGCGGAAATCAAGTCGCAGATTCAGGACAAGCGCAAGGCCATCGACGCCACGCAGTACGTGGGCAGTGACCTGGGCAGCGTGCTGGCCCTGCAGCGCCGGCTCTCCACCATGGAGGGCGCTCTCTCTGTGCTAGAGCCCAAACTGCTGCACCTGCAGCAGGAGGCTGAGGAGCTGGCCACCTCACACCCAGACAAGGCCGTGGAGGTGCTTGTGCCCTTTGAGGGCATCAGCCTGGAGTGGGAGGAGCTAAAAAGGACACTGCAGGGCTGTGAGGACTCGCTAACAGTGGCCGGGCGACTGCAGCAGTTCATCCAGGTCAACAGATAAGCTCTAGATTCAGCTGATGCCTCATAGTGAAGCCTGATTAAACTGTCATTCTTCTTTATAATTAGCTTGGTCTTGAAGCCTGATGTAAGTCTAGTTACTCTGCATGGCTAGGCTGATCTTGAAGCCTGATGTAAGTCTAGTTACTCTGCATGGCTAGGCTGATCTTAAAGCCTGATGTAAGTCTAGTTACTCTGCATGGCTAGGCTGATCTTGAAGCCTGATGTAAGTCTAGTTACTCTGCATGGCTAGGCTGATCTTGAAGCCTGATGTAAGTCTAGTTACTCTGCATGGCTAGGCTGATCTTGAAGCCTGATGTAAGTCTAGTTAGTCTGCATGGCTAGGCTGATCTTGAAGCCTGATGTAAGTCTAGTTACTCTGCATGGCTAGGCTGATCTTGAAGCCTGATGTAAGTCTAGTTAGTCTGCATGGCTAGGCTGATCTTGAAGCCTGATGTAAGTCTAGTTACTCTGCATAGCTAGGCTGATCTTGAAGCCTGATGTAAGTCTAGTTATTCTGCATGGCTAGTAGTGTTTGTTCTTCTATTCTTATCACTTAGACACATTAGGATGTGGAATCTGTAATTACACACCTTTCCGACAGGCACCATTATGATTGTGTTTCTCCACTCCCAGACCTTATAAGCCTCTTCCTATAGAGAGGTGGCTGTCATATGATCTAACTGCAATCCTGGAAGGCTCTGTGCTTCTGATGTAAAATATCACTGGAGCTCCATTTCCTCAATGGCTATGACAAGCTGTCTTTGATTACAGATGCTCACTACATATCTGTTGCAATTACTGTGGAATGGAACCTCATTCTGTTTTTGTCATTGGGATTTCTAATGTTATTATACAGTACATTCTCCATAGCATAGCGTAGCTATGATAGCATATCATTGTGATTACTGATGCTCTGAATACTGATCTACTGATGTACTGAGGTGATTACATTTCTGTTACATTTATAAAGATAACAGATGCTTTCATTCAGAGTGGCAGACATGACATGGTGAACTCAGGGCTAGAGCTGATGTTGCAGTTAGGTGCAGATTGGATCTCTTCTCTGAAGTGTGAACATGTGTGGCTCTCTCCTAACAGGACCTGGACTCCTTCCTGACATGGTTGGTCCAGACGCAGACCGCGGCGGTGGCGGATGAGCTCCCCAACACGCTGGAGGAGGCTGAGCGTCTCATCAACTGCCACGCGGCGCTCAAGGAGGAGATCGGCCGCTACGAGGAGGACTACGAGCGGCTGCAGGCGGTCAACGAGCTGCTGGAGTCGGAGGAGGCGCCGCTGCCCTACGCGGCCCTGCAGCAGTGGCTCCAGAAGCTGGACGTAGGCTGGAACAAGCTGCTGGAGATGTGGGAGAGTCGCCGTGAGGTGCTTGTGCAGGCACACATCTTTCACCTGTTCATGCGCGACGTGAAGCAGGCTGAGGCCTTTCTCAATAACCAGGTGAGAGAGAGAGAAAAACCTCACCAAGATTTTACTTTAGCTCAATTAAACATTCTAACTATAAACACCAAACATAATGACACAAAACCATTTCAGATATATCAATACAAAAGTAGCAAACCTTCTTCCTGAAGTAAAGTATGAAAAGAAGAGTTTTTATTGGCTATTATGTAACATAAGAAATGGTTGCATAATGCACTGACCCATCTTCACACGGAGGAGTGTGGGGCCGATTCACAGGGCAGGGATGAGATTCATTTTCGGTGGAACACTTGGAACCCTTTGTAGGCTTGGCTATCTCATGTCATCAAGCTGTTGGTCTGGGATGGACTGATCCACGTGGCCATGGAAACCCAGTGCTTAGTAGAGCACACTTCTTGAAGTATTCACACCTGAAATGTACTACGTACATGAATTGCATGACTGTAGATGTCAGATTGCCATAGTATAATATACGTAGTAGTAATAATAATACATACTAAGTCATAAAAGAAAATAAAATCCATACAGTACATCTAAAGCCAGATGGGTCCAGGTGGACGCCACAGGAAATGCTAAACCAGACACAATATCTGGTTATCATCTCTGAACAGGCAGCTCTTGGTCTCTTACTGTGGTGACTGCAGTGGCTTTATGATGTAATGATATCAAACAGTGGAGGCTTGTTTTTGAAGTTGGGACTGTGTTGCTAAAATTAATCCTTTGATCCGCTAAGCAGACTTTGGAAAACTAAGTAATACTCCTGCCCTCTCCCTTGTCAAATTGTCATTTGATTTGTTTGTTACATGTTGCTTTCTTTTAAGCCAGTATTGATATGTGTATTCCATGTTGTTTTCTTTTAAGTTGTACTTTCTATGCCAATATTGCATTAACTTTCATTATCACAGATTATGCTCCATCTGCTCTGCAGACAGCCTGTCTTAACATTTTGGATCTAGACTGGAACTGGATCTTTTTGTTTTCATCAATGGAAGTCTCCAGCTAAGATGTATATAGTAGTCCTGCAGGCAGTCAATTACCAAAGCCATCAGTTACCATCAGCAGGACTAATGACAGTTATGTGATCTGATATTACAGAAAACAACTGTACATACCACACATCATTATCATTTCCTGACAGGAAATGTAAAAAATATGCGGAAAGGTTTAGATCCATGGACAAAGCCTGGTTGCATCTGGAGATAATATATCAAAGAATACATTCAGAGGTTGGATTGATTCATATGGTGTTAAACTCTCATACGACAAAGGCATAGGCAGATACTTACACCTCACTTACTTACACTTACACTGACACTTACACACACTTACACTGACACTTACACACTTACACACACTTACACTTACACTGACACTTACACTGACACTTACACTGACACTTACACTGACACTTACACTTATACTTAAATTTGCAATTTTACACTGACACCTCACTTACCTACACTTACACACACTTACACTGACACTTACACTGACACTTACACTTACACACACTGACACTTACACTGACACTTACACTTATACTTAAATTTGCAATTTTACACTGACACCTCACTTACCTACACTTACACACACTTACACTGACACTTACACTGACACTTACACTTACACACACTGACACTTACACTGACACTGACACTTACACTTACACACACTGACACTTACACTTACACTTATACTTAAATTTGCACTTACTCACACTTACACTTACACTTACACTTACACTTACACTTACACTTACACTTACACTTACACTTACACTTACACTTACACTTACACTTACACTTACACACACTTACACTTACACTTACACTTACACTTACACTGACACTTACACACACTTACACCTCACTCACACCTCACCTCACTTACACTTACATCTCACTTACACCTCACTTACACTTACATGTACACATACACTTCTGGGTTTGTTTTGAAAAACAAAGATTTGATTTGGCATGAACTCAGTGTCAATTTTCACTATAATAAATCTAAATATTGTAGGATTTGTGTTTCTCAGTAAATAGGCTACTAGAATAAACATGGCAAAACTGAAGTAAAGTGCAGGAATGGAGAGCAAGGCACTGAGAATAAAGGGGGGGGGGGTTGAGCTGAATGTCAGATTGTCTTTCCCAGGGTCCCCTGTACATGTGTCACAGCATGTGTCCTTCTGGGTTTGTGAGGCAGACTGCTTGCACAGTCCCTCTTTCTGCAAGTGCCTGCAGGCACAGAACAAGAGGCCATGGGACTTCTACTTTTGTTTGTGTCAGTGAGAGAGGGTGAGTGAGGGCCAGAGAGAGAGAGAGCTGGGAGAGAGGGGGAGAGAGAGGGGGGGGGAGCTGGGAGAGAGGGTGAGTGAGGGCCAGAGAGAGAGCTGGGAGAGAGTGGGAGAGAGAGGGGGGGGAGCTGGGAGAGAGGGTGAGTGAGGGCCAGAGAGAGAGCTGGGAGAGAGAGAGAGAGCTGGGAGAGAGAGAGAGAGAGAGAGCTGGGAGAGAGGGGGAGAGAGAGAGAGAGAGCTGGGAGAGAGGGTGAGTGAGGGCCAGAGAGAGAGCTGGGAGAGAGAGAGAGAGCTGGGAGAGAGAGAGAGCTGGGAGAGAGGGGGAGGGAGAGAGAGAGAGCTGGGAGATAGGGTGAGTGAGAGCCAGAGAGAGAGAGAGGAGAGAGAGAGAGCTGGGAGAGAGGGGGAGAGAGCTGGGAGAGAGGAGGAGAGAGAGTGAAAGAGAGTGTTTGAAGAGTGTGACAGAGAGGGAGAAGGGAGAAATGAGAGAGCCAGAGAGTGAGCAGGTCCTTAGTATCCATCCATGACTTCAGTGTTCATTACGATCACAGCTATCTACACATCCGCTTCATATGAAGGCATCTGAGGCTAACATGCTCTCTGAGCGCTAATGAATTAGCGTTGCTTCTGGCAATGCTGTGCCCCTAATGAGCATGTCGTTAATTAGACGTTTAAGAGAAGGTGTGCCATGTTATCATCGCTCAAAATCAGTCCTCCAGAGGAAGGCAACAAACCTTTGAATTTTATTTCATGTCATTTTTTCCACAGAGAATATTTTTTTAAGGCTGTTCAATTTTCCACTAAAATGAATTATGCAAGGGGTATAAAAACTTTAAGTAATCATTATACAAATTGAATCTCTTTAAAAAATAATCTGTATTGTACAGAGAAGCAGGAATGCCACTGAGTTTATTATAAATTTGACAGCACTTGTAAATGACGTTCACCAGGTTCTCTACAATTAAGTTTCCAAACTGTAATCCCTTCTGAAAATTATGTGAGATCCAGCTTGACTTTACACCATTAGCATGTGTTTTAAAAACATCATTAAAAAACAGCTAAATATTGCAAAGTGCTGCATTAACTCATGATTTAGAACTGCTTCAGTTTATTAATTAATTACAGTTTAACAGCAACATCAAGGTTGTATTTCTAACATTCTTCTTCTTCTCCTTCTTCTTCTCCTCCTTTTTTTCTCCTCCTTCTTCTTCTTCCTTTTCTTCTTCTTGTTCTTTCTCCTTCTCAGGAGTCTGCCCTGGCACATGTGGAGTTGCCCACCACGGTGGAGACGGTGGAGGCGGCCATCAAGAAGCACAAGGACTTCACCACCACCATGGAGCTGAACCTGCACCGCATCAAGGCTGTCATTGAGGCCGGGGAGAGCCTGATCAGCCAGAGCAACATCTACTCTGAGCGCATCAAGGAGCGCGTGGACACCCTCTCCAACAGGTCGCTGTATACTCTTCACCACACCCCCTCCACTCCCAGTCTGGCCACTGTTCATTTGGAATACAATAATATCAGACTTAATGTACAGAAAATGTAGCATTGCATTTCACTGGTTAATATACTGTACTTTGCCCAATCTCTCCAGAGGCCAGCAAGTTTGACACCAAAATCCTAATCATCAAACACAGATTAAGTTGATCTAAAGTATGTCCTGAGAGGTTCCATTTTGCACCACGAATGCAGTTTATATATATGGAGACGACAAAATGTTTAGAATGTATTTTGTCAAACACTGTATATGAACACATCCACTGCATACACAAATCTATACTTGATCTTCCTAAATGTATAGATGTTGTTGTGATGTTCTGCTCTGTGCTCTGCATGGGAGGCCAAAACCAAGAGCCACCATCACTTACACTTCCAGTTGTGTTCAACCTTAGGCCCCGTTCACATGTAGCTGAGGAAAGATATTTGTCCTCCTGTGTTTGAAAATAAGTTAGTCCACACGGATCCTGAAAAGCACCAAGGGAACACAGTCATGAATGTGTCTGTCAAATACAGTAGATGCCAGTCAGAGATCGGACAACAAAGGGACCATTACATCACAAATGCAAATATCCACTTTGGCCAGCATTTTCAAAATCATATTGTGAGAGAGGCCCTTCAAATTTACGTGCAACATGCATACAAAAAATCCAAAAAATTGTTAAAAACATCCACCTAAGTGTGGATGGGGTGTCAGATGTTATTGTGATGTTCTATTGTGTTTCGTTGTGTTCCGTGCAGGGGGAACCAGAACCGAGATCTTGCTCAGGAGTGGCTCAACAAGCTTAACGACCAGTGGGAGTTACAGAGTTTCCTGCAGGACTGCCATGAGGTAGGAACAGGTTGAATGTGTGTGTGTGGCTTGAAAGGACTACACAAGTAGTTGTAGGAACGGCAGAAAGATCAGATGTTTGTAGTTTGTAATTTGTAGTTGTTGTATGTGTGTGTGTGTGAACGTGAACGTGAACGTGTGTGTTTGTGTGTGTTAATGCAAACACATTTGTGATTTGTGTGTATGCGTGTGTGTGTGTGTGTGTGTGTGTGTGTGTGTGTGTGTGAAACATTTACAATACAAGTCCTGGCTACTGACTGCTTTACCATGCCACACTGTCATTAAATACTGAGGTCATAAATGCTGGGCAACTGGAGTCTAAATTCTCTTGTACAGTAGTGACATTTGGGAATCTAAATCTAGAACTGCTTACTGACAGTATTTGGCTTGACTAACATACTGGCTGGATTGGTCTTATCTAAAATACTCGCTGGATTGGGCTTGCCTGACACACTGGCTGGATTGGTCTTGTCTAATGCTGGATTGGTCTTGTCTAATACACTGGCTGGATTGGGTTTGTCTAATATACTGACTGGATTGGTCTTGTCTAATACACTGGCTGGATTGGGTTTGTCTAATATACTGACTGGATTGGTCTTGTCTAATACACTGGCTGGATTGGGTTTGTCTAATATACTGGCTGGATTGGTCTTGTCTAATACACTGGCTGGATCGGTCTTGCCTGACACACTGGCTGGATTGGTCAGGATTGTTAACAGTTGCAAAAAGTTGTCTGAAAGTTGACCGCATCAGTCGGGGTTGACAAAACAATTGTCAGTGTCTCAGTTTAATTGCATGTGTAATCTTGATGATGAAATGTGAGCAATGTGGTTTTTATGTTGTCGGATTGGTTGATGCTTTGAGAATTCAGAGATTTGTGTTGTTTGTGTAAAGCTGGGATGATTATTGGCTAATCCAAGCCCCGATAGCCATGTGGATAAGAGTGGCTAGACCCCAAACATGTGGATAAGAGTGGCTAGGCCCCAAACATTGCCAAGCGCTTTCCAGGGCAGCTGCAGTCAGTTAGATAAGGGTTTTGAAGTGGTGCTCTGGCATTGACTGAAGACTTGAATTGAAAGTTACACTGCTGTGTCATTACAATGAAACACATACTGATTGAGACTTCTGCAGTGTGGTATGAGTGTGTTTCTTGTGTGTTTCTATCAAATACATTGCAAGTTAATGAAAGGGTGCTGTTGCACATGTGGTAGTGTATTTGATACAGCTGTACATGGTGATGGTGAACATGATGGTGTACAAAGCCCCTTCAATTGAAAGCTGGTCGCTGATGGTTGATTGTGGCAGTGTTGATTAGCATCACGGTTAGCATCTCAGATAATATAGCTGCAGGCTTCTGCTCCATGTCAGAAAACAGCTAGTGTTTAGAAACGGCTCAGGCTCTTCCATCCTTGCTCATCTCCCAGCGCTCATCCCAGATGTTTGCCTTCCCTCATTCCGTAAAATTACAACAATAGAACAGAGCTCATTTGTGGGCATGGGGTACTGGGTAATCCAGAATCTGATTATGCAGATTTCGATCAGATGAGTGGATCGTCATCCAGTTCCCACCACTACCCCTAACACAGAGCTATTTATTAGAATCTTCAGAGGCTTTTTCCTTCATTCTCCTCTCTCTCTCTCTCTCTCTTGCTATCACTCTCCTCTCTTCAATTATTCACCACTTTCCCTCATGTTGTATTTAGCCAGGGGAGAAGTCTTATTTCCTGGTTAGGAGGGGCCTTTACATTTCCTGTTTCCTAAAACAAAGAGAGTCCCTCAACCTTCACAAGTGCTATTTTGTTCCTAAAAGAAAGAACATTTCTCACTAGTGATATTTGACTTCAGGGATGTTTGAGAGGCCCTTCTCACCAATTTGAGTATTCAAGATTTTTTTAGAGAAGGATAGGGATGTGCAGTGTCTGTAAGTGCAGTATATCAAGTCCGTTGTGTTTTCTGGTCTCTAAGAAGAACTTGACCTTGACTTTGACCACATGACCTTGAGCACCTAATCATGTGGGGATGACTCCAAGAGCGGACAGATTATCTTCAGCAAGTTAGCACACAGCATGGCACTGCATGGAGCATAAAAGGAGCCAGTTTGTGCACTAAGGTCTGAGTTGGGCACGAGCTCTCATGCGTGCATGTTGGCGTGCGGCTACAGACAAACATTACACAATGTGTGTTTTTTGAGGAGCTAGTATAAGTCTAGTATGTTTTGCTTTTGGGTGACTCTAAGTGCGTTCCCAAACAATTTATTCTACTTCTTGTTATGTGGCTAGCAAACTAGGTGCATTATTGCCACCTGCTGGACTGGAGAATGACTCTCTTTTTAGACAATATCTAATAAAATATGTCCAGCTGTGGAGCTTAGAACATGGTTCAGAGCCCCAATGTTCAATATGGTGTGTATCACAAATTGGCTGAATTTACTATCTTAGCCAGCAGGACTTAGTCACTCTCTCCAGGTATTTATAATACCTCTATGATGTGTTGTTTATAATGACTGAGTCTGTGAATTTCAGTTAAAATGCCTTAATATTCACAGATACGATGCAAAGAGTTTGCATGAGCAGTACTGCATGACCCCCCTCCATGTGACCTTGACCTTCAACCATGTGACCTTGAGCATCAAGTGTATCAAGCTGGTGTAAGGATGTATGTAAGGTTTGCTAAAGGTCCTTTCTGGAAGATGCAGACATTGGACCTAAATGACCTGCCTTCTGCCTCATGGATTTCATTCAGAGCCATGGAGACAGGGGGACACAGAGACATGGGGACATGGAGACATGGCTATGATTTCATCTCATCTTTCTTTTTTTGTGTTTTGTTTTGTGTTTTGTCTTTGCACATTTGCTCAATAACTCTCCCTCTCAGTGCAGTAATAGATGTCCCCATGAGTGCAAAGAGAGATAGAAAGGAAGAGAGAGAGAGAGAGAAAGAGAGAGAGAGAGAGAAATCTGACCCAGGCCTGGGGTAGAGATAGGGATCAGATGTAAATGAGTAGGTGATTCTGATGGTGCTGTCTGTCTGTCTGTCTCCATTGCTGGTTTATATGCATAACTGCAGTAAATACTGCACACCTGTCTTTCCTCTTATCTTCTCTTTGGCCGTTTGTTGGTCTCTCAGTCCTCTCTCTTTTTCATTCCCTCTCTATCCCTCTCTCATTTTTGGGCTCTTCCATTTATGACCCCATCGCTCCGTCCCACCCCCTTCACTTCACATGCAGTGCCCAGTCCCCTGGTGACACCCCAGAAATGAATTTCTCTCTCTCTCCCTTGCCCTCTTTATGTCTCTCTTCCCATCTTTCTTGTCCTCTCATCACCCAACCCCCCTGCCTCCTTCTCTCGCTCCTCCCATTCCTCCCTGTATCCTCTCTTCTCCAGAGGTAGTTAGTGCTGGGGTTGCTGGCTAGCAGCACGCTGAATGTGTTTGTTTCTCTGGCATATGAAAAGCATCCAGTGTTTGCACAGACAGGACATTGCTGCAGTAACTGGAGATGAGGAGATAGCAGGGCACAGTGAGACAGAGGAAAGAGAGAGCGAGTGTGTGTGGGTGGGTGTGTGTGTGTTGTGGGACAAGTCAGAGAGTAGGAGATGGGGTGGGGGTAGACAATATGGAAATGCAGGAGCGCTGAGAGCTCACTGAGAGAGGCCAAATCGTCTCGTCGGAGGAGGGGAGAAAAAACGCTCCCACCCTCTCTCTCTCTCTCTCTCACTCTCTTGTGCTCTCTCTCTCTCTCTCTCCCTCCCTCTCCCTCGTACCCACCCCACCTCTCTCTCTCTCTCTCTCTCTCTCACTCTCTTACTCTCTTGTGCTCTCTCTCTCTCTCCCTCCCTCCCTCTCCCTCGTACCCACCCCACCTCTCTCTCTCTCTCTCGTGCTCCCCCCCCCTCTGGATTGAGCGCCTCCCCCTTCTTTGCCTTCCCGTCCCCACAGCATCAATAATCAGAGCAGCCCAGCATCTAAGCCACCTCTCCGCTCCTCCCTCTCTCTCTCTCTCTCTCTCTCTCTCTCTCTCTCTCTCTCTCTCTCTCTCTCTCGCTAATCTCTCGTTTCTCGCTGTGCTTGTGCCGTGAGCCACGGAAGGGAATGAATGAGAGGAGAAACCAGGCTCTTCAACCGTTTTTATTCTTTTGATTTATTACTCTTTCTTTCTCTTATCCTTTCTTTCTGCCCAACCTTGCTGTCTTTCAGCCTGTGTGTGTGCGTGTGTATACACAGGTGCGTGCGTCTGCTCCATCTCCATGGCTTTGTGGATTTGAAACTGAATTGGCCAGTGGGATGTAGGAGTTAGTGGACATTGAGAGAGAGCCCCTCGTTTGGCTGTGCTCCTTTTTTTCTCTTTCTTTCTCTCTCTCTCTTTTCCTCTTTTCGTCCTCGTGGTGGTTAGCGCTCCCTCTCTCTCTGAGCCTGGGCTTGAGCGTGCGTGGGGGGAGACGGTGGTAGGGTTCTGGAGCTCTTGAGGGCGTCTTGGTTGGAGGTTGAGGCTGAGGATGTGGACACTAACGCGGACACAGACACTTGGCTGAAGCTGCCGCTTGGAGACTGATTGCTGGAGGGTTGAGGACTCGTCCATAATCACGGGTAATCAAACTACCCCCTCTCTGGGGCTGGGAGCTCTGGAGTGGAGAGGCAGCGATACGTGGAGGGGTATAGAGATGGAAGGATGCGGGGATGGATTAATGGGTGGATGGACAGATGGATGGATGGATGAATAGAGGAATGTAAAGGAAGTTGAGAAAGGATGGAGACATGCTCCATATGCCACAGTAAGTGTGTGGAGGAGTGTGAGTAAGTGAATGGACAGACAGATGAATGTAAGGAGAGATGAATGAATGGAGGGATGGAGGTATGAAAGCAGAAAGAGGACAGCTACAATAGGACCATGGAGGAGCAGAGCGAGTGAGTGCAGGGGATAAGTCGACGGGCAAATGGATAGTTGTGTGTGTGTGTGTGTGTGTGTGTGCGTGCATGTTTTGAGCTACTGAGCGAGTTCCTTAAAGAGTGTGTGTTGTGATCTCCTCATAGAGTGTGCGTTGTGATCTCCTTAAAGAGTGTGTGTTGCGTGCTTCTTAAAGAGTGAGTTGTGTGCTCCTTAAAGAGTGTGTGTTGCGTGCTCCTTAAAAAGTGTGTGTTGCGTGCTTCTTAAAGAGTATGTGTTGCGTGCTTCTTAAAGAGTGTGTGTTGTGTGCTCTTTAAAAAGTGTGTTGTGTGCTTCTTAAAGAGTGTGTTTTGCGTGCTTCTTACAAAATGTGTGTTGCATGCTTCTTAAAGAGCAGTCTTTGTTCTCAGTGCTACTGTGTGTGTGTGTGTGCTTGTATTTGTGTCTCTGTATGTGTGTTTGTATGCTATCTAATGTTTAGCTGTATCACATGTGATGCTGTGTGTGTGTGTGTGAGAATGTCTATGTATACCTCTGAGAGTGTTTATGTTACTGTATGTGTGTATATGGACATACCTTATCTCATTCACCATGTCCATGTGCTCCTCTCTCTCTCTCTCTCTCCCTTTCTCTCTCTCTCCATATCTCTCTTTTTCTCTCTCTCCATCTTTGTCTCTCTCTCTCTGTGTCTCTGTCTCAGCTGGGGGACTGGGTGGGTGAGAAGATGCTGATGGCACGTGACCCGTCCCGAGACGAGACACAGAAGCTGCACAAGAAGTGGTTGAAGCACCAGGCCTTCATGGCTGAGCTGGCGCAGAACAAGGAGTGGCTGGACAAGATCGAGAAGGTGAGGAGCACTGAGCCAATTCAATCTAACCTCCTGGTTGCTTACTGAGCGGAGGACTAATGGAGGCTTTACATGCTGTAGGGTCAGAGCACTGAGTGTTACACAAGTGTAGGGTAGCGCTTAAGTGTTAGCAAAGCGCTTAAGGAACCTAGCATGCTAGTAGCCTAGAAATTGTGGGTTTGAATCCTGGCCGCTACCGTTGTGCCCTTGAGCAAGGCACTTAACCCAATTTAGGGCACTTAACCCTAAGTTTCTTTTGAGAAGACTGGTCCTGAAGTAATTGATAGTTGACAAATGTAATTGGCTTTGGCTAAAAGTGTCTGTATGTAAATGTAAATGAGTGTTATGTTGGTAATACAATGAAATGACAATGAAATGAAGTTTCACACTGTGGTGGAGTGACAGTAACATTACGTACTGACAATCGATCGACCAGGGTTCCATTCCCCTGAGTCACTCTTTATAAAAGCGTCAGCTAAATACCAACTTACCAACTTACCAACCAAAATATCAACTTAGACTTTAACTTCAAAATTCTAGACAGGTATCATCATACATTTGACCAGCATCGCAAGATGATAGACTTACTGAGAAAAGATACAGAGGATGTGTCCTCACTTGTTGCCACCTCTGAAGCTACCAAACTATGTAAGACGGAGCAGACGCAGGAGAAGAGAGGAAACTAGTGCAGGGGATGCGTATGGTGCTGCACGTCACCTGGGCTTCCAGCTGAGTGGGCCTTTCCATTGGTGCTAACTTGCCATGGATCAGAAATGTCATGTTTGTCGCTGTAAGCGCAAAATAATGCAAGAGAGCAGCTTTCAGCATGACAAAGTGAACACGATTCTAAACTTAACACACGCACACACACACACACACACACACACACACACACATTCAGTTGTTACAGTGAAAATATAATCCTTTTTGACCTTGTCTGGTTTTATTTTTAGATAAGACGGAGAGAAATAGGTTTGGTTATGCTTGGCTATGCTGACAACTGCAAGGGAAGCTACATTTTGATGTGGCAATTGTTCATTGTTGTTTTTGTGCTAGATGTTTGTGAGTGCATGCAAATCTTCCAGAAAGACAGTAAGATGAAGCGTTGTTCCTCTTAGGCACTACGTGTATTTGATGATGGAGTCAAAGTCTCATATGATTCCTCATTTGCTTCTGTGCATACTGCTAGCTCACCTGCAGAGTTCATAAAGACGGCTAATACTTTTGAGCCTTGTGGCTGTTCAAGATAGGTATGTTGATGACAAAAAGTTTGTTTTGTTTTTCGTCCCCTGACCTGTGGGTGGCTTTGCTCTGATGTGGATCTCCTGTGTCGGTGGCTTAGCTCTGAAACAGACGGAGGGGTCTGGAGGTGAGCCACTGACTTCCCTTTTCCAGGAGTGTCAGCATTGAACCAGTAGACTTCCCCCAGAACTCTTCTGAAGTGCAGCACATACATCTTTCGTCTCAACAGTAGTGTCGTGGAAATGATGGTGGTCTCAAACAGAGTCGTTTGCTCGATTCAAAGGAAAATACATGTCCATAGTTGAACCATAAACAGTAGCACAGACGCCTTCATTAGTTGTGAATCGTATAAACGGACCCCTGTGCCATTGTGATTGGTTCCTGTGTTTTTTGGTGATTGGTGGAGATGGGCTGTAATGGGCTCATCTCCAGTTTCATTTCCGTCTGTGTCTGTATCCCCTTTAGTGACAACCAGGTCACTGAGCCAAGCTCCACCCAGAGGGCCCTGGGAGTTCAGCTCTGTGTCAGTGAGGAGATTGACAGGGGGAAACAGGTTGTGACAGTTGTTTTCCCACCTCTGTAATAGGGCCACACAGTTGCCAAAGCCTCTGAACAGCAGCTAAAGAAATGCCTTTTGTTATGTTGTGAGGGCTCTGAGAGTATGCCCCACCTGGAAAAATGTATACAACACAGACTGAATAGCAAACAAATGTATACAACACAGACTGAATAGCAAACAAATGTATACAACACAGACTGAATAGCAAACAAATGTATACAACACAGACTGAATAGCAAACAAATGTATACAACACAGACTGAATAGCAAACAAATGTATACAACACAGACTGAATAGCAAACAAATGTATACAACACAGACTGAATAGCAAACAAATGTATACAACACAGACTGAATAGCAAACAAATGTATACAACACAGACTGAATAGCAAACAAATGTATACAACACAGACTGAATAGCAAACAAATGTATACAACACAGACTGAATAGCAAACAAATGTATACAACACAGACTGAATAGCAAACAAATGTATACAACACAGACTGAATAGCAAACAAATGTATACAACACAGACTGAATAGCAAACAAATGTATACAACACAGACTGAATAGCAAACAAATGTATACAACACAGACTGAATAGCAAACAAATGTATACAACACAGACTGAATAGCAAACAAATGTATACAACACAGACTGAATAGCAAACAAATGTATACAACACAGACTGAATAGCAAACAAATGTATACAACACAGACTGAATAGCAAACAAATGTATACAACACAGACTGAATAGCAAACAAATGTATACAACACAGACTGAATAGCAAACAAATGTATACAACACAGACTGAATAGCAAACAAATGTATACAACACAGACTGAATAGCAAACAAATGTATACAACACAGACTGAATAGCAAACAAATGTATACAACACAGACTGAATAGCAAACAAATGTATACAACACAGACTGAATAGCAAACAGACAGCTAACGCAAACTGATGAGGACGCTGAAAGCCGAGTTTCTGTGTCCTCACTGGTTAGCGGTAGGTGATGTTTTGCTATTCAGTCTGTGCGGCGGCAGGTTTTCTTGTTCTTTCTCCTACCAACAGCACGTGGTGACCTTGAACAACAGGGCTATAAGTTGACTTGCATCAGAATATCGCATTAGCTTCAAAGGACCTAAAAATAGCACTTTTAACATCCAAAATGACCTTGAAACAGCACCAGAATGTGAAGATGTGCTATTAAAAAAGCATAGTGTTATCTAGAGGTTAACTGAAGGTTGTATGTAGTGTATGAAGGTTGTATGTAGTTTGAAAGCAAAGCTGCATTCAAGACAACTTGAAAACAAACATATTCCATGAGAAGGACCTACAGTGTTCACTGCTACATCCTGCAATCAGATGTCCTGTCTCTGCTTAAACTACACCACACGTGCAACAGGAGTCAAAGGTTTGCTGGATTTGACTGATTTAAAATCGGATCATAATTGCAAAGCGTGGCATTTCAAGCACTACATACAATTGTGCTCTAAAAGTAGGTGTTGTGTCCTTGGGATGTCAAAGAGCATGTTTCAGAGCGGGGCATTAAGGTCTCAGTGGTAGGCTATCATGACTCACGTTAGGAGAAATATTCCCTGGGGCCTGCTGTTTTTTCTCACACGTCACACGCACAGCACCCCAAAAAAGCAACTTGAACTGGGCTGTTTTAAAATAGACCTGTGTGGGGAGAGGAGAGAAAGAGAGAGAGAGAGATAGCATAATGCGTTAAAAAAAAGAGAGGAAGCGAGAGAGAGGAGACGAAGAAGGACACAGGGGGATGGGAAGCTTTTTGACTTTAGCGCAAACTTGGCAGCATCCCTGTTCTCCTCACTGTCTATGGCAGGGTGCCAGTCCACATGGCCATTTGCTGCAGCACGGAGAACACACACATAATACATTCATGACATGCAGCACGGAGAACACACACATAATACATTCATGACATGGACTCACAGCCGTCTGTAGTTTACAGGAGCATCCTGACATTGGGCCTGTCCTTTGATTACTTTCTGATGTCATTTCCTCTGTGTGTTTGTTCTGGTCTCAACTGTCTCGGCTTTGTCTGATTTGGTGAATGTGTGTGTTTGTGGGTGAGCACACTCTCTCTCCCTCTGTGCATAAAAATTATTTTGCATGCATATATTTGTGTGTGTGTGTGTGTGTGTGCATGCGTGTGGGTGTGAGTGTGTTTGTGTATGTGTGTGTGTGTGGGTATGTGTGTATGTATGTGTGTGTGTGTGTTTGTGTTTGTGTTTGTATTTGTGTGTGTGTGTGTGTGTGTGTGTGTGAGTGTGTTTGTGTATGTGTGTGTGTGTATGTGTGAGAGAGAGAGGGAGTGTGTGTTTGTATATGTGTGTATTTGTTTGTACTCAGCACAATAGTGTCCTATTTTATTGTGGTCCTACTGCATTCTGGCCCCAGCTGGTGAGGGGAGGCGGGAGACTGGTACCTTGTGTCTGTGTCTGTGTCTGTGTCTGTCTGTCACTGCTCCAGCACACCCCCACAAGGCGTCGTTTGTCTCACTCTCTGGACACAGCAGTCACTGACACACTGAGGATGTGGAGATGAGGACAACCAGTAAGACCTCAGATTGTTTTCTCTGAGATGCGCTGAGCTGTGTAACAGTGCTGTCTGCCTTCTGTTTGAAGTCTGTTTGAACACTGGGAAACACATGAAACCCCAGTGCAGTGGCTGTGTTGACTGCTGTGGTCAATGGAGGTGAGGAGGAGAAGAGAAGTTTGGGGCCGTATGTGCTGAGGGGGTATGAAGCATTTGAGATGTTCATCAGACACACCACTGCAGGTGGGGGTTAGGGCTGAGGTAGCGACCACAGAGTAGCCTTAAGCAGTGTGTGTTCATCAGAAACACACTCACTGTTTCACCAAGCTAGTGTGTGTTGCTTCTCTCTCTTAGGTGTGGTGAGCGTGAGCTGGATCAGGTCCAGATCTGAGCCTTACCTGACCCGTATCTGTCTCAGAATCACCTGAGGTCCAGATTTGAGCCTTACCTGACCCGTATCTGTCTCAGAATCACCTGAGGTCCAGATCTGAGCCTTACCTCACCCATATCTGTCTCAGAATCACCTGAGGTCCAGAAGTCAGAGCAAATGGAAAAAAAAACTTTGAAAATGCCCCTAAACATTTGCCTCTGTTTGCTATTTTGAATGGAGCATTTTATTTGACAGAGAGGTTGCCAAGGGCCAGTTAGGACTTTGAATGCCATTTTACGTCTGTGTCACTGATGTCAGAAATGGATGCAGAACTAGCACATTGATTTGACTTAATAAAAAAAAAAATGCCTGACATGCAGACACAGGTTTGCAGGACTCATGTGAGGGGAAAGAAAGAGAAGATGAATCACCCCCCCCCCAAAAAAAAAAAAAAAATCAAACAATTTTTTTGCCTGAGTGAGAGGATGGTCGTCATGGTTGCGTATTTCACGGCTGAGGTGTTCAGGTGTTCAGGTGTTATCTGTCATGAGCATTGCTTGGCACCTGGAATGTTGACACACTAAATCTGACCAAGCATTTCAACTGTGTGGAATTGTCATGAAGGCTGGATTGAGTATTTGGCTTCTGTTGTAAATGCCAGCCAAGCTTGTTGCTCAGTGGGCATCTGGGGCTGTGTAATGCCACTGGGCATATTTGTACTGCGTGACTGGTAGATTGTTTTTAACACTAACTTTTTATATAAATAGGAGGTTTTGTGATTTTTAGACTGCACTGGAAACCAGTTGGTGTTCCGAGATGGTGAGGTGCTGTGTTATTTAGTTTTGGGTTGCGTGTGGTGTGGATCTTAAATCTGCTTGCTACTCTCATGGATATT
>JAIFZK010000208.1:3370000-3465000 GCA_027481765.1 Tenualosa thibaudeaui | reverse complement strand
GTCCTTGGGTAACCCATGATCCATAGCTTTGGAGTGTAGAGCCTCCCCACACACTCAGCCAGACCTTAAATCCAACCCCCCTCGGCAGCCTGCCTAGGGAAACAGAATTACAATGAGCTGGGGAGTGTGTGTATGCGCGTGTGTGTGTGCGGGGGTATGCGTGTGTGTGTGTGTGTGTGTGTGTGTGTCGGGACGGGTGGTTGTGTGTCCAATGGTGTGTGACGATGAGAGGGGGCATGAGTGTATAATGTGTGTGTGTGTGTGTATCGGAGGGGTGCAGCCTCCATGGTCTTTAACGTGGTTGAGTCAAAAGGGAGGTGTGGTGTGTGACGTCAAGATGAAAGGGGATGAGAGGAGGCGTTGTAGACGAGAGGAGAGCGGGGGAAGAGAAGAGGGGGAGGAGAGGGAGGAGCAGGTGAAGAGGGACAGAGGATCAGAGGAGAGGAGGAGAGAAGGGAGGAGTGGGAGTGAGAGAGAGGGGAGTGGGAGTGGGAGTGAGAGGGAGGGGAGTGGGAGTGGGAGTGAGAGGGAAGTGTACATTGGGGTTCCTGCCCTGCTGAGCTGTTCTCCAGCTGTCCTGTGGTTGTGTGGCCATGAATATGAGATGAGCTGATAATGTGTTTGATGACCTCAGCTGCTGGGGACAGACCTGCAGTCACTTCCTAGAGAGAGGGATGGGGGTGGGGGGTGACTGGGGACAGATGTGCAGTCACCTCAGAGAGAGAATTTTCATGAATTTTGATATAATTATTTGAGATATATAATTATAGATATAATGATATGACTATCTGGACTGCAATCAACAATTATTTTCTTTGTCGATTAATTTGTCAATTATTGATCGATTAGTAATTGAAAAATTAGACTGAGTATCTGCTAGTTTTACCTGATCAGGTTCTCTGTGCTGTAGTATCTGCTAGTCTTAACTGATCAGGTCTCTGTGCTATAGTATCTGTGAGTCTTAGCTGATCAGATGCTCTGTGCTGTAGTATCTGTTAGTGCAGTCTTAGCTAATCAGATGGGACTCTAGATGAGGAGCAGCGATTGCAGAGCAGGTCTTTTTATAGCAGCCCGTCCCCCAGCCCCCTCCTATCTCCTCCAAAGCTCCGCCTGATTGACCTCCATCAAATAGAGGGCATCAGCTGATGACTGTGTAGAGCTCAGACTAATATACCTACAAAATGCAAACACTCTCATTATGCATACAGTAGATATTTACTTGCAGGCAGAACATCACATTACAGACCCTAAAATGACTGAATCCTTGCCTTTACTCTCTCTCTAATCTAAAGAGATATTGAGACACCCTTTATGATACCTCTCTTCTCTCACCTCACTCCACACCTCTTAGTCTTCTCTCTTTTTCACCATTTTAACAAAATCTTTCCTTCTCTAACTCTCTCTCTCTCTCTATCCCTCCATGTCCCCTGTGGCGTAGGAGGGTCAGCAGCTGATCGAGGAGAAGCCGGAGCTGCGGGAGGCGGTGGCCCAGAAGCTTGGTGAGATCCGTGAGTGCTGGCAGGACCTGGAGAGCACCACGCAAGCCAAAGCGCGGCAGCTCTTCGAGGCCAACAGGGCCGACCTGCTGGTTCAGAGTTACTCCAGCCTGGACCAGCGCCTGGGCCAGCTCGAGAACCAGCTGTCCAGCGAGGACTACGGCCAGGACCTCACCACTGTCAACAAGCACCTCAAGAAGCTCCAGGTAATCCGCAGCTGACCTGCTCAAATGTATGGCACTTACCGTAAAGACTAGAAAGACCTACTCAGGGTCACCCTGCTCAGTTCAAGCATTTTGGTCAAAACAGTGTGTACCCAAATTAAAATTAGCCCAGTTCCAACATAGCTGGCTTTGTGTTAACGCTACCCTTTACAGATTTACAGATTAGAGTTGAGGTTTTGTATTCCGACCAAGTAATTAATCTCGAACCTGACTAAGGCCCATACCAGCGTGCAGTATGACTATTAGAACTGTATGTTTTATTGTAATTCTAAATGTTCATGTGTCTCAATGAGGGGGTGTCTCTCTCTTGTTGCCATATTTGTTAATGACGCTTAATGCATCCATGAAGTTAAAGCTTAAGCATTGCTATTCAGCCATAGTAACCAATAAAACCACACATATGCGTTATATCCTATAGATAGCCTTTTCTAGGTCAAGTTAACATGGTTACCTTAAAGCAATAGTCAGTCAAGAGTCAGTCAACCCATAGCACAACCTATAGCACAACTTATAGCACAACCCATAGCGTTGTACACGGTTGCTGAGTGCTGTTGGAAGGAATACCAGTAAATTTTGGTAAATGTACACTGACTAGCAAAACGACAGGTAATGCTGACTGATGAGGGAGTTTCAATTTCCTGTGTCTCGTTCAGTTAGCGTTAGCTGGCAGTTAGCATATTCGGTCTGTGATGTACCATTTTTTTCGTTCTTGTGTCTACTGACAGTACTAGGCAACCTCAAACAACTGGGATATGGGTTGATTGACTCCAGACATTTCCTTTAACACATGTCTATGGGTTAAGGCATATCTATGAGTGATGTTTTTGTCCTGGAGTAAGATACAGTTTTAAATTAGACATGAATGTTATGCATGTTTAAATTATGCTCTCTGTTTCAGCTGTATGTGATTCTATGTATTTAATACATTTTAAATGACTCAGAACTGTGCATTTAAATAGGTAATATATAAATGATTCAGAACAGCATTAAAATAGTCCAGTGCACTACGGGATGTACATGTGGCTGTGGTAAGATTAGGCACAGGGCTAGCATCAGTAATGTGTGTGGTTTGAAAGCCCTCAGTAACTCATCTTATTGATGCATACATTGTGCTTGGCTGGGGTTATGCTTTCAGGCTTTCAATGGGTGGCAGATAAGATCAAATAGCTCCATTCATCTTTGTGTTTTGTTAGCATGTTCTCTAGAGCATACCATGACTCTCATTACGTAAGCAGCCATTTTTATCTGTCTTGTTTGTTTCCATGTGGTGGCCATTGGACATTGCTAACCACCTTCTGCTCCAAACACTACTGTGCCTTTAAAGCATAGCAGCGTAAGGTTACTAGATAAGAGGCATACCGGTAGGCTTGAAACAAAACAAAGGTAGGCCTGTTGGGTATGTAGTACAAATGTTGTTGTTGAGTAGTATGTATCTCTCATTTAGTGTTCTTTGAATATTAGCAGGACTGTTTCATGTCAAAGACAGACCAATGGCTTTTATGATCATTTTAAGCGTACTGCTTAGAAGAAGGCAACAAACCCACCAGACGTCCTGCACAGAAGGTTCATCCAGCAATTTATTAAATATTGTTGGTCAGCATTTCAGCTTAGATATTTACAGTATATTTTGATTAAAACTAATATTTAAACACACACATTAGCATATTATAACAATATAAATAGTGATAAAGGTCATATATAATATTTCTCTTGTCATTTATGTCATATACTGTAGGTGTATGTCTGAGCTGTGTTCTACAGTAAGGTCAGCTGAGAGGTTGAATGTAGCTTTAACCTTAACAAGCAGATTGACCTCCGACCTTTATAACTCTCCTCTTCGACAGCCTGCTGGCGCTGAGCATTGAGCTGCACTGATGTGTATTGAGGTGCTTGCTTTAGCGGCAGGCTTTGTGCTCTGTGCCTGTGCCACTACACCATCACCACCACCACCACCTCCACCATCCACCACCAGGGGTACAGTAGCATTTCAGTTTGGTTTGAGTTCTGCTTCTCCTGCTACTTGCGCTTGTTTTTTCTTTCTTTCCTCTTTTTTCTCTCTTTATTCTACTCTTTCATACTCTTACATGTTTTTTCTTTCTTTCCTCTTTCTTCTCTCTTTATTCTACTCTTTCATACTCTTACATGTTTTTTCTTTCTTTCCTTCTCTCTTCAATACTTTCTGACACTGACATGCTTTCTAAATATTCTTCTTTCTTTAATGTCATATCTCTCAATGGATATTGTTTTATTTTTCTTTGCATTGATTTGTAGCACTTGGGTTTTATTTGGGTAGTTTACTGTTCCCTTTCCTATTGCCTTCCGTACTGCTGATCCCCCTCTTCATATGTCACCCTATGGCCTCTGTACTGTCCGTGTGTGTGTGTGTGTGTGTGTGTGTGTGTATGTGTGGGACAGAGGTGCTGTCAGTCTCTCTGTCATCCTCTCTCTTGCTCTCTGCAGGTTTGTGAGTGCCATGCCTGTCTCCCATTTGTCACTCTGTGTTTGTAGTCACCCTCTTCTTCATCCAGAATATAAGCCCTGCTCTGCCAAGGCAAGGCAGCCACACTGTGAATGTAAAGTGATTGCACATGTCCTGTGTTTCACACTAGTGCTGTGTCTGTCAGTCAGACAGTCAGTGGCACACGTGTGTGTATGTGTGTGTTTGTGTGTGCTGGATTATAATCCATAATAATCTCACTGAGGATCCTGCCACTATCACTGTCGTTGCTGTGAATGGTGCTGGCATTAGGAGGATCCCATGGTGCCATTAGACATAGCAACCCTGTGACATTTGCCCAGACGCTCCTCCTCAGCCAAATCCTTTGAGAGGCTGTGTCATAACACCTCGCTCACACTCAGCCCTCTGACGGCAGTCAGTCTGCAGCACACTGCTTTCCATGACACAGTCATTGTGCAGTCATGCTGGCTGAATCTGTACCTTTTGATCTGGGCCATTTTAACCTCATTGAAGAATTACTCATACAGTTGTCTGTGTTCACATGGTGTCGTTTGGCAGGCAGTTTGTCAAATGGCTGGATGCCTTATTTAGACAAGCATATGTATGCTATAGACTCTACCCAGACCTGCATATGCCATAGAACAGGGGTGGCCAAACTAAGGCCCAGGGGCCAATTGCTCTGCTGTCTTTCATGCAGCACACCATGAAATCAAAAGATGTAATTGCATGTGGTCCGTTGTTACATTCATCTGATATTATACTGTAGTGTATGACCATCACACATGATAGTTTTACTACCGGTGTAACATGTCAATAGTATCATTAAACAGTGTGGCATGAGACAGTTAGGTTTTCTGATCTAAAACACAGTCGCCTTTTTACTTGAAACTGGTTAAAGTATAGTGCTCTGAAATTTGCATTGGCCCTTGACAGGTTAGATTTTTTTTTAGGATGTAGCCTGCAAGCAGAAAAGGTTGGCCACCCTAGCTGTAGACTATCCAGACCTGCATATGCTAATGCTACATACACTATTTAGACCTGCATATGTTAATACTATATATGCTATCCAGACATGCATATGCTAATATATACGCTATCCAAATATGCTAATGCTACATACAGTACTCAGGCATGCATATGCTAATGCTGTATACGCTATCGAGACATGTATATGCTATATACATTATCCAGACCTTCAAATGCTATAGATACATGGGGGTAGGAATACACATGGAAGTTGAAACACCATGTTGCTGGTTATGAGCTGAGTCCATCCATTAGCATTTCATTGGCTAGCTTTCAATTTAGCTAGAAACTTTTATGCAGGGCGATGCTAAGAGTGACGACTCAAATTTAGCAACAGCTAGTGACTTTCTGTCGCACAGGAAGGAATTTACCGTACTTTCTTCATAGTGTTCCGTTAGACATTGGGAGTCCAGATATTTTAATTATTGCATTATGTCTACATGACACTAACATTTAAAGTAATTTAAACACAATATTTTGGAGCAAGGATCAAGGGCAGTCATATTTCACAGACAGTTGAAGATTTTTGTGTTAAATCTGTCAGAATTTCTGTTGCTTCATCTACTAGCCAAGTTACCTTGTTTGGGTTCATCAGATCTGCATGACCATGCTGGCTAGGAGTATGCACAGTAGACACTGAACCTAACTGAAAACTGAAAATTCGGCCTCAAAGTCCTCCCACTGACAACAATGTGATCCCTCTGTCCACTTCTAATACTGTGTATATGTAGACGCTATCCAGACCTGCATATGCATATGCTATATCCGCTATCCAGACATGCATATGCTATTGATGCTATCCAGACATGCATATGCTAATGCTGTATAAGCTATCCAGACATACATATGCTAATGCTGTATACGCTATCCAGACCTGCATTTGCTAATGCTATATACGCTATCCAGACCTGCATATGCTAATGCTATATACGCTATCCAGACCTGCATATGCTAATGCTATATACGCTATCCAGACATGCACACATCCAGACATGTATGCGTATGAGTAATAGGTATATAGAGAGTGAGTTGGCCTCCTCCCCTGCTGTGTTGTGCAGTGTGTGATGACCCAGTAATGTTGATGTTGGGCCTGTCACACTCACTCATGCGTCTGACGTGCCCAACAAGCCCAAGTCACGATGCGTGCTGAGTTACTGCCAGATGTGACACACTCTGAGTGTCCATTCGTTTTGCTCCAGTTGATCTAAGTTTGAAGACTGGACTCCTAAAAGCTGATTTATTGTTTTGACATCTGGGTCACTCAGTTATTGTACACAGGTCTGTGCTCTCTTGGATCCTCTCCCCAGCCCTCTCCCCCCTCCTCAGATGCACTCTCCTGTCAGATCACCCACTGTATGTGAGTGCCTCTCTAATGCTGCATAAAGGGTGATGATCAACTTGACCTTGCTGATCAAACTCAAGTGTGTTTGTATAACCTGTTAGTTTTGTCTGGAATTCAGCTGATATGAAGCAGCTTTAGTGATCTGCGGGATCTATCAACTGAATCCCTTTGTCCAGAGTTCTAACCTCTTTCTCTCTCTCTCTCTCTCTCTCAGAATCCCTTTATCTCTTGTTCTGTTCATTTATTTGGAACCTGCTATGGTTCTACTGAATGTGTCTCTTACCCACAGATGTTCTATGTGTTCTGAAATCTAATTAATCCTTTTCTCCACCTCTAACTGTCTGTGTCTCTACACTTCCATTGCCATTTCTGTGTCATTCCATACTCCTCCTTCCTTTTAAACATATTTTTGTACCTCAATGTGTGCATTCTTCCCTGGTCTCATTGCTTCTCTCTCTTTATCTCTCCATCCCTCTCCATCTTTCTCTCTTCCTCCCTTTTTCTAATCCCTGCTCCATTTATCCCTCCACCTCTTCATGTTCTATTTCCCTATTTCTTTCTCTCTCTCTCTCCATCTCTCTCCATCACCTGCATTTGCTGGTCTTTGTGCGTTTGTGTGTGTGTGTGTCTGGTCTATGCGTGTTTGTTTGTCTCTGTTTCGTCTTGTTATTGTGTCTGTCTTGTCCATGTGTGTATGTGTGTGTGCGCATGTGTGTGTGTGTGTGTGCATGTGTGTGTGTGTGCATGTATGTGTGTGTGTGTGTGTCAGACGATGGAGACGCAGATGGAGGAGTGGTACCAGGAAGTGGGCGAGCTGCAGCAGGAGGCGGCCTCCCTCCCCCAGCAGGGCCAGATGATGGAGGGTGTGGGTGAGCGGCAGGCCGCCGTGGAGTCCCGCATCGTGCGCCTCATCGAGCCCCTCAAGGAGCGCCGGCGGATCCTGCTCGCCTCCAAGGAGGTGCACCAAGTGGGACGCGACCTGGAGGATGAGATTGTGAGTGTGACTTCTGACCTCATGGGATGACCTTTGAACCCCTGGGCATTGGGCAGGGTGTAGATCAGCCTGGAGTAGTGACGGTGTAATCTATTTAAATGCTGAACAGATTGATGTGCGTGTTGATGTGGTCACCATTAGTCTTGCTGTCTCTGTGTTCTCAGTCTGTATCTGCACATTGCCTCTCAGGGCAGTACCAGTCATAGTCATGGCTATTGGCGTTCTTTTATGTTTTATTATTTTCACGTTTTTACCATGTAAATCAAGAAGGATGATAAATTAGTTCACTTAAAAAGAAAATCTAGCCCCATGTACTGAATCATAAATTGTAAAAATCAATTAATGTTGAATCACGCTCATATTGATATGAAGCAGATTGATATCAATTTCCTGAAATAGAGGACCAGATTATAAATGAGTGCCGTGAAGGATTAAATTATTTCTAATTTATTTCTGGCTGTACAACTCATGACCTGTCTGGTCTCTGTAAGCTCTTAAGTCTACCCTGAATGGCGTGTCTTGTATTTGGCAGCTATGGGTCCAAGAGCGCCTCCCACTGGCCACATCGCAGGAGCATGGCTCCAGCCTCCAGGAGGTGCAGCAGCTCATGAAGAAGAACCAGGTGAGTGAGGTCACACACTCCAGAACTTTCTTATGGCTTAATTTGGGCTCTAGGATACATAATAGCCATTAGGCTCTTTATGAATGCTTTTGTGGTGTCTTGCACTCCCCTGGGCTGTCTTTCACATAAACAATAAAACACTACTTCTCTCAGTACAGCCTAGTCAACTCATCTAGCTGTTTAGACCGAATGCATGTTTGGAGTTAGAGTTTGGAGCAGCCATGACCTCCTAGTCAGGGTTCTGGCCTAGTGAATCCCGACCATGAGGAAAAATGTGGCTGACCCACCTAACCCTCACCTCTCTCGGGCACTGCAGCAATTTCAGTTTGTTTCATTCCCCTTTCAGTTATGTTAGCATGTGGCGTCTGCTTTAATTTCATTTGTCTAATAACCTGTAAACTTCACTAACCCAGTTACATGCTGTGTGTTACAAAGCAGTAAGATGATGTGATGGGTTATGATGAATGAGCTCAGGTTTTGCACTACGTACACAACACACATAAACAGACCAGTCGACGGATTCCCATTTTGAAACACAGGAAATATGGTAGCACTTTACTTGAGTACCATGAACAATAATGACACTTTGGTCATCTTCTTGACTGTTGTCATTCAGTGTCTGTTTTTGTAATGTACATTTGACAGTTTTTCACTTTTAATAGAGCAGCTTCTGTTGACCTTGCCCTAATACCTTTACAGAAATGAATGACACTTAATAACAACAGTCATAAACATTAATGGTAATGAAAAGTGTTATCTTCATGACTCATGTCATGTCACCCTTATGTCAACACCCTCATGTAAAGTGTTTCCGGAAATATGTTGTAACTACTCCTAATTTGTTTTCCCAATCTGTCTCTCAACCACCCACCCCACCCCACCCCCCGCCCTCCATAGACTCTCCAGCGTGAGCTGCAGGGCCATCGTGTGCGCATGGAGGACGTGCTGGAGCGAGCATCTCTCATCGCCTCAATCCGTAGCCCGGAGGCAGACTGTGTGCGCGCGGGCCTGGAGCAGCTGGCTGGCCTGTGGGAGGCGCTGTGGCTGGAGACGGAGCAGAGGCAGCTGGCTCTGGATGCCATGTACCAGGCGCAGCAGTACTACTTCGATGTGGCTGAGGTGGAGGCCTGGCTCAGTGAACAGGAGCTCCACATGATGAATGAGGAGAGGGGAAAGGTGAGGGGCTGTGAGTGTTTGGGGTGAGGGGTTGTGGGGGAGGTTGGGTGTAGGGTGTGGGGTGGAGGCTGGTTACTGCTTGCTATCTCACAATACACATATATATGTGGCACAATCCACAGAATTCAATATTGCAACACAAAACACTTCAGTTCAGACATCTTAAAAAGTAGATGATAAAATCATTATTCAGCTTATTATTAATATTTATTGGCTTTAATTTTCAAACCTGTTTGTGTGTGTGTGTGTGTGTGTGTGTGTGTGTGTTGATGTCCTCTCTCTCTGCTGTCTGTTCCCCAGGACGAGCCGAGCACGCTGCAGCTGCTGAAGAAGCACCTGGTATTGGAGCAGAGCATCGAGGACTATGCCGAGACCATTGGCCTGCTCTCACAGCAGTGCAGGCAGCTGCTCGAACTTGGACATCCCGACAGGTGAGACCTGCAACGTCCACAGGTACACCAAGAAGATAGAGAGACCTCAAGGTCACATGTCCACAGAAGCACCAAGAAGCTCAAGAGACACTCAAGGTCACACACCCGTTGGGAAGAGGTTGCATTACATACTCTGCACACAGTTAAATAAAAGAGTCAGGCTAGCGCCACCTAGTGTCTCCACTCAATTTGTCATTGTTCCACCACTGTCAGGGAGCCCTGCGTAAGCTTCAATTAGCATCGTCTCTGAGCCGGGACGGGCCAGTCAGCAAGCTGAGGGAGGGCTGAAAGTGCTAATGTTGAATTCAAACGATGCATTCCAGCGCGTAATATATGTCACGAACAAACAGTAGCGATGTGGGTGACATGATCAGCAATGAAATATTTCATAATAGACAGAAGACAGAATGACTCATCAGTTTCTAGTTAATTAATGATTATTAATGATTATCAGTTACTACTAGACTTCTTCTTGTGCTTCAATAAATGTAGAGGAATAGATTGTGTTTCTTGCTGACGGTGTTGAAGTGTCCATTTCTAGTGATCCCTCTGGACTGCACTCTGCAAATGGCATGTGTGTATTGGCTATCTATTTCACTGAACCTGTGAGCCCCACACCCTAATGACTGTGGGGCCCTCTGCCAAAGGGGCTTCTCTCTCACACTGGGCGCACTAAGTGCTATTTGGCCCCTCTGAGCTTTCACTTACTTCCACTGCTCTTTTTTTCTCCTCTGCTCTCTTTCTCTCTCTCACACTCTCGTTCTTTATGTCTCTTCTTTCTGAGATTTGTTTCCTCCCTTGCACTTGGCTTTCTCTCTTCTCATCTCTTTCTATTGCCACTTTGTCTCTCTATCACACACACACACACACACACCTCCCCTCATCCCATTTTATTGCTCTTCCACATGCACAAACTCTCTTTGTCTGTGTGCGTCTGTCTAAACATTTGCTTTTTCTCTCTCTCTCTCTCTCCTTTTCTCTGTCTCTCCCCCCTGACAGTGAGCAGATCAGCAAGCGTCAGTCCCAGATTGACCGTCTGTATGTGTCGCTGAAGGATCTGGTGGAGGAGCGCAAGTCTCGTCTGGAGCAGCAGTATTGGCTCTACCAGCTAAGCCGCGAGGTGGAGGAACTGGAACAGTGGATCGCCGAGAGGGAGGTGGTGGCCAGCTCACCAGAACTGGGCCAGGACTATGAGCATGTCACGGTCAGTCCCACATGCTCCTCAGTGTCAGCAGGGCACACGCAACAACAGCAACCACCAAGGGGTCCCATTCTGGGCAAAAGAGAATGGAGAGAAATTTGTACAGCCAGTTTTTATGTAGTTTGACTTCACTGTTAATAGAGCAGGTTCTATTGACCTTGGCCTAATACCTAAACCAAGATGGATTTGGCTTTATGTTGTTATATGTATGGACTTGGGAATTATGTTGTAATATTTACTTGTAAGTATAAATTACTTTAAGTACACATCAAAAAGGATGCTAAGTGATGACCACACTTTGGTCATTCAGGTTATATATTGTTACTGTAGTATAGAGTTTGTACAGTATAGTTTGTAGTGTAGTGTGTTAAGCGATCTTATGATGTGAAGGACATTAAGATTAGAACTGTTGTTTGTGATTTGTCTTACGACAATAGATTTATCTGCTCTTGGGACTTCTTGAAGACAAAGCCAAGGTCAAACATATCTAAATCTAAAATATGCCTTGTATACCACATCCAACTTAAAGCATATTCTCATGTCCTGCGGTGTCTCCTGCTCTCCAGATCCTCCAGGAGAAGTTCATGGAGTTCGCCTCAGAGACGGGCAGTGTAGGCCAGGAGCGTGTGACCGCCATCAACCAGATGGTGGACGAGCTGATCGACTACGGCCACGCTGACGCGGCTACAATCGCAGAGTGGAAGGACGGCGTAAACGAGGCCTGGGCTGACCTGCTGGAGCTGATGGAGACACGGGGCCAGCTTCTCGCAGCTTCCCACCAGCTGCACAAGTTCTTTGCCGACTGCCGTGAGGTACGCCTGTGCCGTCACAAACCGCTAACAGGCTAACCCTCTGAAGATGCCGCTGGCGGAGAGGATCTATGGCCTCTACATTTGCATTCAGACAGGAAGTGACTCCAGAGTAAAAAAAACTGCTTCTTACAGCAATCTCATCCTTGTCTATCTGAAACAAATCAAATATTTTTTTCATTCAGTACTTTCTAAATTAAACCCTTCTCCGCTAGTCTTTTTCACCTAAGCCCCCCTTAGACTGGCAAAGAAGTATTTTTGTAAGATGTAAGAAGTTGAACTTCAGTCGGATTGAATTGGTATTAAGAGAAACGGATCAGAATCCAGTAAAATCTTATGTACAGTATGCCTGTGAGAAAGACAATATTGTCGTAAGAAGTATTTTTTTCCTCTGAACTGCAAAAAGTGACCATGGAAATTACCTCTGACAAATTAACTGTCACTGATGCATGACAGAGTTAAATAAATCTTGAATTTTCAAGCATCATGCGATTAGCAATGAGAAAATCACAGGCTGTCTGAAAATAGCATTAGTGATTTAGCATTAGCTCTAGCTGCCTTGGATTAGGCTAGGGCTTGATCATGAAACTAAACCATCCAAAGCAGCCTTTGGGACTGCATTAGCTTCACAACAGCTAAAGCTACGACCTCTAGGTCTACAGCTACATATTAGCTTCATCAGAGAGGCTATGGCTTTGCTTATACAGTTGTACACATTACAACATTTTCAGCTAGGCTACTGAAGGTGTTCCCACCACTGACACTGCAAGTATAGCTTTGGCTGAGGCTCTGTACAGTATATTCTTTGCCTGCAACAGCATCTCGCTTTTCATTCTCCTCATCTATTCCCCCTCTCCTTGTAAGGTTGTGTTTGGATGTTAATATAGCTTAATCCCTATGTCCACCCTACATCCTCAAAGACATGACTGGTATGAATCATGCAAGCACAATGAAGTGTCAGTTGTTCAAGTTAAAGGGGAAATCTGGTGTGAATCAATCAGTAGTCCTGCTGTTTGAGGTCACCAAGTGCTGTCTGTAGGAAAATGAACCAGAAAATTTGATACAACATAGACCAAATAGCGAACCAATAACTAACATGAACTGAATGGGGCATAGTGAAATGAAACTGAAGGCGAGTTTCTGTGCTTCATTCAGTTAATGTTAGCTGTTGATTTTATTTAGTGCATGTTGGATCAACTCCTACTCGTTTTCCTGCTAACAGCACTCTGTGATCTCAAACAACA
This sequence comes from Tenualosa thibaudeaui, assembly GCA_027481765.1. NCBI lineage: Eukaryota > Metazoa > Chordata > Actinopteri > Clupeiformes > Clupeidae > Tenualosa > Tenualosa thibaudeaui. The sequence continues at coordinate 3,451,977 of JAIFZK010000208.1, read as the reverse complement.
GGGCTATGGATTGATTCAAACCGGATTTCTCCTTTAAGCCTTAGAGGGTTCAGGGTGCAGGACAGAGACAGAATGGCATTGGGATTAAGCCTAAGAGTACTTGTATGATTTGCTTGGCTTGCATCCCTTCTGCAGCTAGTCCTCCTGCTTGCCTGCCCTCCATCTAACTGAAGCTGTAGCTTGTGTTCTTCTGTCTGGCTCCCGTTCGTATGCTTAGCCTCTCATTACATCTTGTCACGGCGTGGTGCGTTTGCAGGTCTTGGCTCAGATCGATGATAAGAAGTGGCGGTTGCCGGAAGTGCGCACGCAGCAGGGAGACACGGCAAACACCAGCACACTGCAGAGGCTCATGCACACGTTTGAGCACGACATTCAGCTGCTCGTCAACCAGGTAACCCCGCCCAAAACAGATAACCAGCCTATAGCAGCAGCACAGAGGGGCAAGTGGACTAATAGTGACTTATCGGTCATGTAAATGTTAGATAGATATAGATAGATAGATAGATAGATAGATAACTTCCTTACTTAGAAAGACATAGTTACATTAGAAGACATTGGTACAACCAAGACTAGAGAAGTTGCAATAAATGGAAAACAACTGAAAGTAAGTGGTAAAACTTCTAATATAAGGTACCAGTAGCTTCGTAAACAACTCCTTAAGGCCCTCCTACCATGGGGATTACCTCTTAACTCTGACTGAATTGAGATGAGACAGCCAGCATGTATGTGATTTCTAAATACCAACCTGTACAAGTTCACCTACTGATTTACCAATACCACCACAACACCACCACAGATGCGCAAGATTGAGCTGTTTTTGGGTCATGTCATTCGCATAGGTGCTTTCCTAACATAAACAAAAAAAAGACTTTCAAAGCGCCACCCTACACTGGAGTCATCCATCCTGTAATGACTGGACAGGACTGAAGACCCGTCTCAGATTTTAAAAAGCAACAGTCATTTCAGCGTGACATTTAGCAGGGTTACTACACATCCATAGGCCTAGTAGCACAAGGACTGTTAGAAACACTAGCCAGTAGGCCTGCCTGTCAGCCAATAGAAACCTTTTGTGACACACAGCAACATTTATTCATTTTTCAAAGGGACTTACATTTGTTGTCAACTATCAATTTCAATTTCCAGTCCCTAGAGCAAGTTAGGGTTAAATGCCTTGCTCAAGGGCACAACGGTGGTAGTCGGGATTCAAACCCACAATTTCCAGGCTACTAGCATGCTAGCCAGGGTCATTAACCGCTACTCAACCACTAACTTCTGGACCTCAAAGCTAATGGCAGCACATTATAGCAACTTCTGTGTTAGCCAGTAGCAAGTAGCCTGTGTTAGCCAGTAGCCTTCTGTGTTAGCCAGTAGCAAACCCACTCTTGCTTCCGTGTATGAGGCAGTAACAGCCCCCTGTTGGCCCATACAGACCTGCCTGTCTGCCTACCTGTCCACTTACACATACAGCAGCATACAGTAGGCCACTGGTGCTATCGTTAGACCACCAAAGCCCACTTACACATGGTTACAGCGCTAGTATCCCTCTCACTGCTATACTGACCAGTGGCTGCTCACGTTTAAACATGTTTGATGATCCTTTTTTATTATTAATGTTATTATCATTAGCTTCTGACAGCTCACTCACTGACACATTATTGGTCAGGTATGAATGTAACCAAAATAGCCCCTTTTGCTGATGTCCCAAACCCAGCCAGTACTTTTCCCCAGTCTTCAATATCAGCTGCTGTTGTTATAATGAGCAGGTTTTGGTTAGATCTTGACAAGTTTGTTTTTGTTAGATCTTGACAAGCTGGCTGGGTCCTTTCATGAGCACAGACTGACTGGAGATTGTTGTTTGTCTTGACGTGTGAATATGGGATTAGTGTGGAACACTTTTTGTTGGAGAATTTCTCCACGGATGGAGTTTTCAGAGAAGAGTGAGTTAGCCAAAGAAAAGTCCATTTATTTTTCATGACTTCATGCTGCACTCCAAAAGCTCTGTGCTGTGCTTTTTTCACCAGCAACGGCCACTCTCACTCAGCTCTCTCGCACAGCAGGCACTTGCCACATGCTCTCTCTCTCTCTCTCTCTCTCTCTCTTTATTGTTCCTCTCCCTCTCTCCTTTCTTTCTTTCTCTCAGTCTATTTATTGTATCTCTCACTCTCTGCTCTCTTTCTCTCTCTCTCCTTCTCGCTTGTCACTCTCCCTCTCCTTTCTTCCTTCTCACTTTGTCCCCCTTTCTTTTTTATTTCTGTCTGTCTATCTTTCTTTCTTTCCTTTTGTGCTTCTCTGCTCTCCCTTCTCTCTGGGTTTCCTCCTCCTTCCCTAGGTAAGGCAGCTGCAGGAGAGCTCAGCGCAGCTGCGGACGGTGTACGCAGGCGAGAAGGCGGAGGCCATCGCGCGTCGGGAGCATGAGGTCATGCACGCCTGGAAGGAGCTGCTCGTGTCATGCGAGGAGTGTCGGGTGCAGATCACCACGGCGACAGACAAGCTGCGCTTCTTCAGTATGGTGCGCGACCAGCTCCTGTGGATGGACAGCATCATCTGCCAGATCGGCACGGGAGAGAAGCCCAGGTAGACATACTGAGAGAGAGAGAGAGAGAGAGATGGAGAGAGAGAGAGAAGTCCAGGTAGACACACAGAGAGATAGAGAGAGAGAAGCTGAAGAGAAGGTGTTTCTAGAGATGTTTCCCCATGCTGGAGCTGTTTCTAGAGATGCTTCCCTATGCTGGAGGTGTTTCTAGAGATGTTTCCCCATGCTGGAGCTGTTTCTAGAGTTGCTTCCCCATGCTGGAGGTGTTTCTAGAGATGTTTCCCCATGCTGGAGCTGTTTCTAGAGATGCTTCCCCATGCTGGAGGTGTTTCTAGAGATGTTTCCCCATGCTGGAGCTGTTTCTGGCATGAACACTGTTGCACATTATTGAACCACAGCACTATGCTTTCTGTGTGAATGGCCTATATGTCATGATCCTGCTCTCTACCACCCGCCTCCTACTGGTCTAATTAAGTGTTGCAAGTTCCGTGTTTGTTTACCTTTTCCATGTGCTCGTGTTTTGCTGTCTGCCCTGCCCTTTCCCTCTTCCCGCTCTGCCCGGTCTTCACGTCCTTGATTATTGTAATGATTTTCACCTGTTCCTTGTTTGTGTCATTGCCCTGTTCCCTATATATTCCCCAGCTCTTTCCTTACTCCTTGTCTGATTGTCTGACCATGTTCCGTGAGTCCTGTGTATTTTTCTGTCAGCTAAGTCCTGATTACCTGTGCCTGTTCGCGTACTGCTGTTTTTGCCTTTCCCCTGTTGGATACTTTTGGATTTGAATTTCTAGTTTGGAGAATTGATCTTTTGTGTGTTTTTTCCCTAACTCAGTTTTTTGGATTTTTTGTTGGATTATTTGCACCTGTTGGTTATCGATCTTCTGAGCTTTTTCCCCTTTTTGCATTTTTTGAACTTTGTAAATAAACTTTTGTATCGATCTGCATTTGGGTCTTAGTCTGTACGTTACAGTACAATCAGACCAAGAAGATGGACCCAGCGGATCCAGGACAACTCTCTTCGGCGATTCAACAACATGGGTCTCTGTTGGGCCGGCATCAGGCGCAGATCGAAGACCTTAGGGCCGAGATACGGAACCTCAGTTCCAGGGTTCAACCCCTCCAGCCGACCCTGGGTTTCTCCGTGCAGCCTGAAGCTCCAGCGCCAACCGCTCAAGCGGCATCGTTGTTCCGCGAACCTAGACTGCCTCCTCCCGAGAGGTACGCCGGTGAGCCTGGTACCTGTCGTTCATTTTTGTCCCAGTGCTCCTTGATTTTTAGCCTGCAACCCGGGTCATTTCCCACCGAGCGAGCCAAGGTGGCTTATGTCATCACCCAGTTGTCAGGACGAGCTCGAGAGTGGGGAACGGCGGTTTGGGAGGCGGAGTCCCCATCCTGCGATGATTTTCGAGAATTCGCCTCCGAGATGAAGCGGGTTTTCGACCGTTCCAAACACGGGCACGAGGCTGCTCGGGAGCTGCTCCACCTACGCCAGGGTTCCCGTTCTGTTTCGGACTTCGCCATAGACTTCCAGACCCTGGCTATCGCATCCGGCTGGGATAAGGAGGCATTGTTCGACACTTTTCTAAACGGTCTCTCGGAAGAATTGAAAGATGAGTTAATGTCCCATGATCTGCCTGAGACCTGCGAGGGGTTGGTCAATCTGGCCATCCGAGTCGACACCAGGCTCCAACAACGTCGACGATTTAGGGCTTCCGGAGCTGTGAGTGGAGGAATTCCTCGCCTCGCCACCCCGTTTCATCATCTCCCGTCATGGCAACCCCAGAGCCCATGCAGGTGGACCGGACTCGTCTGAGTGTGGAGGAGAGACGGCGAAGGCTACAAGCCCACCTTTGTCTATACTGTGGCAAGCCCGGACACTATCTCGCCGCCTGCCCGGTAAAAGCCCACGCTCACCCGTGAGAGGGGTACGGGTGAGCGCCACTATCACTAACCCCTCACCAGCCCAACGAACCCTCCTGCCTGCTGTCCTGACCTGGGGAGAACAACGACAAGAGACGGAGGTCCTCGTCGATTCGGGTGCGGAGGAGAATTTCGTCGACGCCGGTCTGGTGAGCCAGTGGGGGCTGCCCGTAGAGAATCTCAAGGTGCCCCTGGTGGCCAACGCCTTAACGGGAGTCAAGCTGGCCACTGTCCGTCAGGTCACCATACCGGTGAGTCTCTGTCTGCTCCACACCCACTGCGAATCGATTAGGTTCTTTGTCATTGACTCTCCTGACTCTCCTGTCCTCCTAGGACACCCCTGGCTAATCAAACACAATCCCCATATAGACTGGCAGGAGAGTAAAATTATTGCTTGGTCTCCTACCTGTCAGGCTAACTGTCTCCCTGTTCCTAGTGTTTCTGTGAGGTCTGTCCCTGTCCAACCCGAGGAGTTTCCTGATCTGTCTGCTGTACCTCCAGATTACATGGACCTCAAGCTAGTTTTTAGCAAGTCCCGCGCCTCTTCCTTGCCCCCTCACCGACCCTATGATTGTGCCATCGACCTCCTTCCTGGCGCCTCCCCGCCTAAGGGGCGTATTTACTCTCTGTCCCGCACCGAGACAGAGGCCATGGACAAGTACATAAGGGAGTCCCTTGCTGCTGGTATAATCCGCCCGTCCCCGTTTCTTCTTCGTCTCTAAGAAGGATGGCTCGCTCCGACCATGCATAGATTATCGTGGTTTGAATAATGTCACCATAAAGAACCGTTACCCTCTTCCCCTCATGTCATCTGCCTTCGAGCTCCTGCAAGGGGCCAAGGTTTTCACAAAATTAGACCTGCGGAACGCATACCACCTGGTCCGCATACGTGAGGGGGATGAGTGGAAGACGGCGTTCAATACCACTTCTGGACATTATGAATACCTCGTCATGCCTTTTGGTCTTACTAATGCCCCCGCCGTTTTTCAGACGTTGGTCAATGACATTCTTAGAGATTTATTGAATCATTTTGTTTTTGTTTTTCTGGACGATATCCTGATTTTTTCAAGGTCCTTGTCAGAACACATTGTCCACGCTCAACAGTCCTGAAACGCCTCCTAGATAACCAACTCTATGTCAAAGCCGAGAAATGTGAATTCCACCAGGAGTCAGTCTCCTTCCTCGGCCACGTTATTTCTCCGGGGTCCATCCAGATGGACCAGCAGAAGGTGAGAGCGGTTTTGGAGTGGCCTACACCCACTACTCGCCGAGGTCTGCAGAGTTTCTTGGGTTTCGCCAACTTTACCGGGCGTTTCATCCGAAACTTCAGCACCCTCGCCGCCCCCCTCCCTGCCGTGACTTCTCCAACGGTCAGGTTTTTCGGGTCGTCAGAGGCAGAGAGAGCCGTTGGAGAATTACAGAGACGAATTACTTCAGCCCCTGTCCTGACCCCACCTGAGCCTGAACGCCAGTTTATCGCCGAGGTCGATGCCTCCGAGGTGGGCGTTGGGGGCAGTCCTATCACAACGTTTCTCCCAGGACAACCGTGATCCACCTGCGTGTGCCTTCTTCTCCCGCCGCCTCTCGGCAGAGCAAAACTACGATGTGGGGAACCGGGAGCTCTTGGCCGTTAAATTGGCCTTGGAGGAATGGAGACACTGGCTGGAGGGCGCCCCAGTCCCATTTCTCGTATGGACAGACCACAAGAACTTACAATATATTAGTCAAGCAAAGAGATTAAACCCCGACAGGCACGCTGGTCATTATTTTTCTCTCGCTTTGACTTCACACTCTCTTACCGCCCTGGTCACAAGAACACTAAACCCGATGCATTATCCCGACAGTTCACCTCCGGCAGAGAGAGTCCAGATCCAGAACCCATCATCCCCTCCAGTCGTGTTGTTGGGAGCGCCCGCCTCGACATTGAGTCACTCGTTGTGGCGGCTCAAGCAGACGAGGCGGGTCCCAGTCAATGTCCTGTTAACCGCCTGTATGTTCCCAGCTCTGTTCGCCCACAGGTTCTGCAGTGGGGGCACTCTTCTCTACTCTCCTGCCATCCCGGTACCAGTCGAACCCAGGCCTTCATCGAAGACGCTTCTGGTGGCCATCCATCAAGAGTGATGTCGCCCAGTTTGTCCAGTCCTGCCCTACGTGTGCACAGAACAAGTCCTCCAATCGACCCCTGCCGGATTGCTTCAACCCCTAGCCATTCCCTCAAGACCCTGGTCCCACATCGCACTAGACTTCGTGACTGGTTTGCCCTCTTCTGACGGTAACACCACCATCCTCACAGTAGTTGATCGCTTTCTCCAAGGCTGTTCATTTTGTTCCTCTGCCCGGTCTCCCTCAGCCAAGGAGACTGCCCAACTCATGACGCTACACGCTCCGTATCCATGGTCTCCCTGTAGAAGTGGTGTCCGACAGGGGCCCCAGTTCACCTCAGCCTTTTGGAAAGCCTTTGTAAATTGCTTGGTGCTTCTGTTTGTCTCTCTTCTGGTTTTCACCCACAGACTAATGGACAATCCGAGAGGGCGAACCAGTCATTAGAGACCGTAAGGCGCTGCATGGTTTCTCAGAACCCTTCCGCCTGGAGCCGACAGCTGCCTTGGGTCGAATACGCCATAAATTCCCATGTTTCATCCGCCACGGCAAATCCCCTTCGAATGCTCTTGGGCTACCAACCCCGTTGTTCCCGGACCAGGAGGAGGAGGTTGGGGTACCTTCCGCGAGGCATTCATCCGGCGCTGTCGGGCGGACCTGGAAGCGCACTCGCACCACCCTTCTCCGCTCGCTGTCCGGATGAAGACCCAGGCCGACAAACGCCGCCCCAAGCCCCTCCTACCGTCAAGGCCAACGGGTGTGGTTGTCCACACGGACCTGCCTCTGAGGGTCGAATCCGCAAACTTTCCCCACGATTCATCGGTCCTTTCCCATCACCAAGGTCATCAGTCCCACAGCCGTCCGTCTTAAACTCCCTTGTCCCTTACGCCGCATCCACCCCACTTTTCATGTCTCCCGCATCAAGCCCTTTATCTGTAGCCCCATGCATCCACCCCTGCTCCCCACCTCCCCCGCCTCATAGATGGATCCGAGGCTTACACTGTTAAAAGACTTTTGGACGCTCGTCGTCGGGCCGGGCACCCAGTACTCGTTGACTGGGAGGGCCACGGTCCTGAGGAGAGGTGCTGGGTTCCAGCCCGGCACATCCTAGACCCCAACCTGATCAAAGACTTCCGCCGCCAACATCCCTCCTCTACCCAAGGGACGCCAAGAGGCGTCCGTTAGAGGGGGGGTACTGTCATGATCCTGCTCTCTACCACCCGGCCTCCTACTGGTCTAATTAAGTGTTGCAAGTTCCGTGTTTGTTTACCTTTTCCATGTGCTCGTGTTTTGCTGTCTGCCCTGCCCCTTTCCCTCTTCCCGCTCTGCACCCGGTCTTCACGTCCTTGATTATTGTAATGATTTTCACCTGTTCCTTGTTTGTGTCATTGCCCTGTTCCCTATATATTCCCCAGCTCTTTCCTTACTCCTTGTCTGATTGTCTGACCATGTTCCGTGAGTCCTGTGTATTTTTCTGTCAGCTAAGTCCTGATTACCTGTGCCTGTTCGCGTACTGCTGTTTTTGCCTTTTCACTTTTGTATACTTTTGGATTTGAATTTCTAGTTTGGAGAATTGATCTTTGTGTGTTTTTTTCCTAACTCAGTTTTTTGGATTTTTTGTTGGATTATTTGCACCTGTTGGTTATCGATCTTCTGAGCTTTTTCCCTTTTTGCATTTTTTGAACTTTGTAAATAAACTTTTGTATCGATCTGCATTTGGGTCTTAGTCTGTACGTTACACTATACTAGCGATTAGTGATGTCATACTTCATTGTACTGTTAATAGGGAGTAAGTATTTTTCTGTGATGTGTATAATGCGTCTCGTCCAATCAGATGTTGATTAAAAGTTTGACTGGACCTACCTGTTGTATAAAAGATAATAATAGTACATTAATGATATTGTTGGACCTTTGATATGTCTTAAGGGCCGTTCTGTAATAAGTGTTACTACTACTATATGTGTGTCCACACTGCCCAACGATAAGGAAAGAAAATGCAATTAATTCACGGCCAGTGGAAGAATGTGATATGTGTCTAATGTTTAATGGAATCTGATTTGCTGTCAGCTTGTGCCATTCTCAAGATCGCTACTTGTGATACAATGATACAAAAAACAACAAAAAAAGCATTTCTGTTGTTTTTTTTCCATGTCTGAATCGTTATAATATGCAGTGTGGCCATTGCCAGTTATAAAGGGTAACTAGATTAAAAAGCCATTGTTTTGCCATGATAGTTATCACTGTCATTCCTGACTTGGATGGCCCTTTAGACCAGCAAGGTATTTACTCAAAGTTCATTGTTACAAAGAAAACTTTGATAATTTTTTCCCTCTATGTGCTTTACTGACTACCAATTGTTAATTTCAGAAATGAATGCAAAATATTTGTAATAACTATATATTAGCCAGTATTGTAAGTCTGTTGATATTTCATAACTCTGCATCAAAGCGTCATTCTGTGACCATGGGAACATGGACATAGAATGCACTCTTTTGAACACAAGGTTCTTTGTTTGCTCCCTCCCCTGAGATAGAATCTGAAAGAATTTGGACCTCCTTCATTGGTAGAGCCACTGGGTGAGATAAGAAACCCCACAGATGTGCTAACATTTCACAGGCTACATAAGATCTTAGTCTGGGGCTTAGGACATGTACACATCAAGCCGGGTAAATATTAATATGCATAATAATTTATCGAATTAGCCCTTCCTGTACACATTAATGCGGCATATTACAACTGTGAAACAATGCTTTTTGAAAACGATCACTTAGGTGGATAAAACTCCAGGTTTGCGTTCTAGTGTGCACAGGAAAAACAGTTTCAAATACAATAATGTGTGGTTGCTATGACACCAATTGAAGTTGGTGTTCTAGAAGCTACCACTAAGTGTTCTAATTTGGATGCTGTTTACATGTATCTAGATTTTTTTAAATGGATTATTTTTTTATCCATTTGGGCCTCTCGTTTACGTCTCGAATTTTAGCCACCTCAAATGGATATTTTTAAAAATGGCCTCCAAAGTGAGGATTTTTCAAAATGCTGCATTTTCTGGATTCCATGTGTAAACGCACTTTAAAAAATAATCGGATAAAAATATCTGTTTATAAAAATATCTAGATACATGTAAACTGGGCCTAAACCTTGACACAAAAAAAATGACACAAAAACAATAATGTGGACGGAGGTAGTTTTAATTACGGATCTGTGTATTTACATTTATTAGGCTTAATATGTACATGACCTTAGTGTGGGCATCTGTACCCCATAGGGGGCTGTGACTGGTGTGAGTCTCTGTAATACACAACACTGCTGAATGTAGCTACACACAACATGCAGGCACAACACTGCTAAATGCAAACACACAGGGATAACACGGTTGTATGCAAACACACAGACACAACACTGTTGTATGCAAACACACAGACACAACACTGTTGCATGCAAACACACAGGTACAACACTACTAAATGCAAACACACAGGTACAACACTTGTATGCAAACACACAGGTACAACACTACTAAATGCAAACACACAGGTACAACACTACTAAATGCAAACACGCAGGCACAACACTGTTGTATGCAAACACACAGGCACAACACTACTAAATGCAAACACGCAGGCACAACACTGTTGTAGTAGAAAGGCCTGACCCTAGAGAGGCCACACAGTAAACTCCAAATTTCCAGAATGTTCTGTGATATTGACACCCATAGTTCTCTCTCCAGTCTCTGACTCAGATGTCACTAGTCACCCATCTGAGAGGCTTTGCCTCCATAGCCTGCCTTAGGGCCCTGTTAGCCTAGCACTGTTAGCTCACCCCTCTCTACCGTCCTGCCTGAAGAATCTTTTGTTTTAAGAGTGTCTGCCAACTGGTGCCATTATTTTTTGCAGAGGCCTGGTCTCTCCCCCCTAAGTGTAACTCCTCCGTGTTTGTGTTTGTGTGTGTGTGCGTGTTTGTGTTTGCTGGTGTGTGTGTGTGTGTTTGTGTTTGCTCCTCTCTCTGGCCTCGTCAGCTCTCTCCTCACAGAAGTAACGGAGTGTGGGCTCTCTGGTCCTTTCAGGGACGTGTCCTCTGTGGAGGTGCTGATGAACTACCACCAGAGTCTGAAGAGCGAGGTGGAGGCCCGCAACAAGAACGTGGTGCAGTGCATCGAGATGGGCAAAACGCTGCTGGCTGCACGTAACCCTGCCTCCGAAGAGGTGACTCCACCACCCCCACCCCATCCCAAATAAACGCAGTGGATGAGTGTAAAGTTGACGGGTTTTATTCTTTAGAGACAGAGAGAGGGAGTGGGAAAGGAAGGAAGGAAGGAAGGAAGGGCTTGTTCCATTTAATCCCTGTTGAGAAAGCTATTTGAAGGTACTGCTCTGCCTGACAGACAGCTGACTGACATACTGACCCAGATGTTCTTTGTTCAAGGTGAAAACGTTTATTTCTGATGGGAAATTAAGTTCACATAAGGCTTGTTTATTCACAGCACTGGTACTTTGAGAACACAGATCTTCAGATCTTAGTTGGTCATCTGTTTGGTAAAGTCATAACAGCACCAAAGGTGTTCAGTTATTATTATTTAAATATACACACAACACCTCTATGGAAAATTGGAAGGGTACATTTATTGTGTAGTGCTCCCTCTACTGGCATACATTGGTGAAACATGGTGTTCAAAATGGCAGGATACTCAACACAGCAGTACTGCATGGTAAAACCTGACATAGTTTCAGACCTCTGTAGTATTTCATGGACTTGATGCCTTTGTGCCTCCTCACTCAGATCAAGGATAAGCTGGAAAGGGTGCTGAGCAAACAGAGAGAGCTCTCAGAGAAATGGGACAGACACTGGGAGTTCTTACAGCAGAGTAAGTATACTAGTTACAGTGTCATGTCTACCGTGTCTCTCTTTCATCTTACTGAGACCATCCTCATTTTTCCTCTCTTATTTTCTATCTCATCTCTCTCCTCTCCTTCCTCTCCTCTGCTCTGCTCTACTCCCCTCTTTTCTCCTCTCCTCTCCTCTGCTCTGCTCTACTGCCCTCTCTTCTCCTCTCCTCTGCTCTCCTCTCCTCTCCTCCCCTCTGCTCTCCCCACCTCTGCTCCAGTGCTGGAGGTGCACCAGTTTGCCCAGGAGGCTGTGGTGGCTGAGGCGTGGCTGACGGCCCAGGAGCCCTTCATCAACAGCAGTGAGCTGGGCTCCAGTGTGGATGAAGTGGAGCAGCTCATCCGCAGACACGAGGCCTTCCGCAAGGCTGCCGCCAACTGGGAGGAGAGGTTCAGCTCACTCAGACGCCTCACCACCGTGAGTTACAAGGGCGTGCACACACACACACACATTCATACATACACACACACACACAGGTGCACACGCACACATACCCTCACACATACAAACACAAACACATGTGCACACACTAGGAATGAGCATTCGATTCAGTTTTCTCAAACAATCATTGGGAGAATTAACAATCAATTTTTGTTACATTTTTATTAATATTTTTCTATTCAAATTATTTTTTTTATTTTTATGTATTAAGAATGCAATGAAAATACAAAAATACAGCATGTTTTCCTCAATGAGATCTTTATCACGAGAAGAACAACTCTTGTTAAACTGGACATTCAATGCTTAGGCTAAACTTGAAAATATATAGCGGTGCTTCAAATCAGTGGAGCCTGCTTCTGTGAGCCGGCGCTTGTAAACACAACTGAACTGACCCTTGTTTAAAACAATAATATTAATAATAAAAAACATCTTGTTAAACCTGGGGTTGGCAAACTTTTGACATGTTGTGCCTACCTAACAATTTGGATACTTAACAAAGCCTCATAAAAAATAACTTGTAACTCACAGACATAGAGAGGGATGTATCACCACCAACATCAACCAGGGTCAGATGCGTGTTGTTAAAGTTGCGTGTTGTTAAAGTTGAGTCATTTTTTAATTCTAATGGTCCCACACCACACTTCGCTGTGACCTCTTCATGATTACTTTTGAAATCTTCAGAAACTCACAGGTAACTGAGTATGGCGTGTAGTCAAATATTGCCCTCAGGTGATAAAATATTCAGTTGCTGCCACACAGTGAAATATATTGCATTATATCAAGACTCACACTACACAACCTGCATCCATTTTATAGATTAAAAGTTAACGTTAATATTCAATAATCAATTCGTCGATTAATCATGCCCATACAAACACACACACACAGTCACTTATATGCATGAACAGACACAAGCCTGACATAAATGTATGGAGATGCACATTAAAATATGATCACACCTCTGTGCTTTCCACACACACAGCATGCTCACACACACACACACACACACTCCCACTGAGCTTGCTCACACACACAGTTTCTACAATCAACATTTGGCCTGCTATTATTGATCCAGGTGGAGAAGATCAAGGCGGAGCAAAGTAAGCTCCCGCCCACCCCGCTGCTGGGCCGTAAGGTGTTCCTGGACCCCCAGGAAATATCGCCGGCTCGCAGCACCACGTCCTTACTCCTGCGCCAGACCATCTACGAGCAGCAGGCCGTGGAGGGGCGCAGCGAGCGTCCGAAAGTGAGCGACTCGCCTTCGTCTGTGGCGCGGCGACTGGGCTCCACCGTGGCCAACTACACGCCCATCCTCAACGGCTCGGCCTACACGCGCAGCATCGAGGCGCGCACCAGCGGCCTGGTGGGTGTGGCCGCCGGCCTGGGAATGAGCCCACCCCCGGCGCTGTCTGTCTCACCACCTGTCACCCTGGTGACGACCCCTGCAGCGATGGCGCTCACCACGGTGACTGCAACGGCGGCGGCAGCGGCGGCCAAGGACGCGGAGTCGAGGGCGAACGCCGGTCTGCGTCCCGAGCAGCGGACGGAGCGCATCCTGCGCAAGCTGGCCGCGCAGCAGCCTCAGGAGCGTATCGAGCACCTCCACGAGGCGGTGCGGCCCCTGCTGGACCGCGAGCGGGAGCGTGTGGAGCGGGAGCGTGAGAGCCTGGAGAGACCCGGCGGCGAGGTGGGCGTGATGGCCGAGGTGGTGCTCCAGGACCCGCCGCTCGGACGCGAGCGCCTCAACAGCGAGGCCCGCAGCAGCGAGCTCCGCATCAGCACCGGCGGAGGCAGCGGCGGGAGCAGCCGCTCGGAACTCCAGGCTGAGCTGCACCAGCCCCCCCGCCACCACCGCCTGGAGCGCCAGCTCTCCAACGAGCAGCTGGTGCAGGCGCGGCGGGACGAGCTCCCGCAGGAGCTGTGGAGGGAGAGGGCAGAGCGCGAACGCAGGCTGGAGAGGCAGACCTCCAGCGAGCAGGAGGGGGGAGGCGGTCAGGGCCAGGGCCACGAGGCCCGCCGGAGGGACAGACACCGACTGGACAGGCAGGAGTCAAGCGACAGGGAACACTCAGACCGCCGCTCCACGTGAGTACATGTGCATGACGTGTGGATGGATGGATGTGTGTGTATGTGTGTGTGTGTGCGCGTGGGTCTGGATGTTATGGATCTAATTTGTTATGTTTATTCATGCTTTTGTGTATGTATGTCACATTGTCACATCTGTGACATCATTGTCACATTCATGTATGTGTGTGTGTAAGTGTAAGGTATCTTCATCTTACACACTCCAGTCACATAGTCTGGTGTTGCTGACTGTGATGTGGAGAGGACACAGATTGTGTGTGTGTGTGTTTTAGACACACATCCACAGCAGTAATGAAATCATAATTAGGACACCACTGACATAAATAATTTTCACATTTTATATTTGCACATCATGTGACAGGATAGCTGTCCTGGCTGCAGCATCTTCTCCCTGCCTCTGGGATGCAGTGCTGCTAAATGTCTGCCTTTGCTGCTTTATTCCTTTTCAGTTCTCACTGTGTGATCACTAAACTTAACATTGCATAGATGAGTTTTGTCTTCTGTCAGGGATACTCTGCCCAAAACTCTTAACATGGGTCCAGAATCTTTCCAGCCATAATATCCCCTCCAGTTCAGTCATGGTGGCATTTGATCACTGGTTTGATGTCTGAGCAGCTGGTAAATATAGTGTGAAGGTGCAGTGTGAAGCTCTGAATAACATTGTATGCCAGTCCTGTCTGAAGCAGACCTAATCAGTGGATGATTAAGTGCAGTCAACTTCTCCTAGACTATATTTCAATCATTTCCAGAGAGAAGAGGTCCACCTTAGCTGACATCGTGGAACAGCTTCAGGAGAGAGAGGCTGCTGTGGTAAGTGCTTTAGCTACAGAACCTTTCAGATGAAATTGAATCCAAGAGGCTGCGTCCTGAATGTTATAGTATTGTGTAGTGTCGTAGGCTACTGTTGTGTCTGGAGCACTTAAATGAAATGCTTTAGAATGATGTTTACACATTTCTCCTGAACAAAAGGAAAAATTTGTGAAGTTCTCCATGTAACTATGCATAGTATGAGTGAAGATATAGAATACTGTGTTCCATACGCCTTATTTAATCATACAGCCTTGGAGTGATACTGCCCACTTGTATTGTATTTGTATGGATAAAATGTGACCCAGCTGTTCTCCACAGGCTCGGGGCGAGATCCCTCGCCTTCCCAATGGCCTCCCTGAGAAAGTGTCCCGACCGGAGAGGCCGCGGGCGAGAGACCGACCTAAGCCCCGGCGTAGGCCTCGACCGAAGGAGGCCAGTGGCGGTGGGGAGACAAGGCGG
Source organism: Tenualosa thibaudeaui (assembly GCA_027481765.1). Classification (NCBI taxonomy): domain Eukaryota; kingdom Metazoa; phylum Chordata; class Actinopteri; order Clupeiformes; family Clupeidae; genus Tenualosa; species Tenualosa thibaudeaui. The sequence continues at coordinate 3,436,745 of JAIFZK010000208.1, read as the reverse complement.
TCGCGGTCGGCGCCGGCCCAAAGCAGCCCGTCCGTGCCCCAGCCTCCCGTGCACACGGCCCAGCACGAGGGCTTCCTCTTCCGCAAGCTGGACATCGAGAGCCAGAAGAAGGCCGCTAACAGGTGGGGCTCGAGTGCGCTGCCGTCTCTCTCAGTAACGTAGGCCTTCACTTTGCTCAACCTCATGGGCTGCTCACACTCTGAAAGGACATTCCACCCTGAAACATGGCTGCTTCGCAGCGGACCTACATTCTTGTGTCTCTTCAGCAAGGTGTCTTCATGTAGATTTGAGAAGACTTGAGAAAATAACCATCTATGGATGATAGTACTGATTTGGCTGTCACAATTTATACATTTGACTATACTGGTAAATTTTAGATTGCAAAGGTGAATTCACTTAAGTCAAGGTGGAGAAAGATTAGGATTTCAAGTCCAGGGTATAGTGTATCAACCCAAAAGTCACAGTAGCTTCCATACCAACAGTGTATCAACACAAAATGCAAAAGATATTCACCCATTTCTATCAAGTGTTTCAGGGGGATGTATTCCGCTAACATCCTTTCAGTTATCAAGCCAGTGCTCATTTCTGCTAGATACAGGTGTGATGGATTGTTTTTGTACCTTCACCTGTGGTAACAGAAGAGTGAGTGGAAGCTTCACTGAACCCTGGCTCACAGAATATGGAAGGTGTGTGTGGAGTTGGCCCAGTCAGAGGGGCAGCAAAGTGGGACTACTCTCACAGAAAACTGGATGTATGGGAGTGGACCCTCCAGGCATGATCCTGGCATGCTTCAAATCAGTAACACCAGACCTAACCAATCGATGTCCGATTGATTGGTGGCGATATCGGCTTGTTGTTGGCACTAACATATGTTCTAGCTTTTCTTCAGAGCTGGCATCCAGCAGCAACATATGTCCACCCAGTGCCAGTGTGGGAGAGGGCATTGAAGGGTTGAGGGGGTTGATGGGGCAGGGGTGAGATGTTACAGCATTACATTACATTTACATTTATGCATTAAGCAGTTGCTAAGCGACTTACATTTTGTCAACTATCAATTGTTCAGGGCCAGTCTCCCCTAAAGCAACAACTTAGGGTTAAGTGCCTTGCTCAAGGGCACAACGGTGGCAGTTGGGATTCGAACCCAGATTTGGACCCTGTGATTTGGACCCAGAAATTACATGACATTGTGAAATTGGTTAGGGAAAAAAAAGTTGAGTTTAGTTGAGGTGCTTTGTTGGTCAGATTTTGCAGCCAGTTAGCTTGTCAGTACCAGCTGAACCACTGCTAATTAAAGTACTGTTGTTAAATAGTCTTTTTAAATAGTCTTTTGTAGGTTGGATTTGGTGAAGTCTAAACATGGCCGTGTTGTCCATAGCACAAGTAATCATTTTGAAACAGTCAGAAAACAAGTTAATTCAGTGGTATAATATCTGTGAATTGTTACGCATTAGTTTTAGATTTAGATTTTTCACAGAGACTGCCCAAGAAGAGCTTCCCATTCCACTGCTTGCAAACAAACAAACAATCCAACAAACAAACAAACAAACCTGCATGAAGTAATTGCTGCATTCGGCCAGCCAATCAGCTGCCTGGTTGGTGGAAGCCTCTGTGGCCAGAGAGACACGTGGCTCCTCCTCTGCAGTCAGCAGAGGTGTGTGTGTGTGTGTGTGTGTGTGTGCATAGATGTGTGTATGTGTGTGTGTGTGTGCACAGATGTGTGTGTGTGTGTGTGCATAGTTGTGTGTGTATGTGTGTGTGCATAGATGTGTGTGTATGTGTGTGTGCGGTCATCACTTTCAAGTGGCTGGCAAGCCGTTACCCTTCCCGGATGGCAGTGGCTCTCTGGCCCAGAGCCAGCCCTGATTTGGCCCGGATGTGAGCTGGATCCTGGTTGGATCTGGGGCTTTCAGAGGCGGCCGCCATCCGGGCCACATCGCTTCACCCTGAACAAGAGCCTCCTTGCCCCGCCCGCCTGCCATACCCCCTTCAGTCCACCTTGTGGGAGAGTCAACGCAAGTCCAGAGCAAGAGAGACTGAAGGACACAACACCAAAGCTGCAGATGCGTCTTGACTGGGGCCCAGCCAGCTTATACCTGCTACAAAACAAGCACACACATACACACATGGATGCATATACACTCACACACACAAATACACACACACACACACATGCATATACATGCACACACATATGCACACTCATGCACACACACACACAAACATTTTTAAACATGCACATTCATATACACACACACAAATGCAGAATTATATATGCATACAGTCATGCACACACATACACACCACACACACCTTCACACATAGATGCACACAAGCCAATGCAAATGCACATGCTCACTAAGTGGATGTATATGGCTTATATACATGTGCAATGCACATTTGAAGGTATGATGCACTTCAAAGTTTGCCCGTCCACTCCACTGTATCCTGTTTGTTTGTTTTACTTTTATGTTTGTGTTGTCTCGTCACCCAAACTGTCATTTAACCAAAAACCTTGTCTCTTTCTTTCCCCTCTTTGCCTCCTGTCGCTGGCTGCTCCTCTCCTGGTGTGTAAAGGTAAGCCACAGAGAGCCGAGGCCCGTCCCGTGCCGACGTGGCACTCGTTCCGCTCTTCTTCTTTAGCTCCTCCACTCTCTCGCTCTTCTCTCCACCCTCTGCTCTGCTCTGCTCTGCTCTGAAGCTCAGGAGGTGAGTAGAAGTTAGTGGCGCTGCAGTTGCTCTGTCCATGCTCAAGGCAGCGCTGTTCTCCCCTCTCTCCCCCACACCACAGCAGGTCTTGGGCCAACCTCTACTGCGTGCTGTCCAAGGGCGAGTTGGGCTTCTACAAGGACGCCAAGAACACCACCACACCTTACAACAACGAACCTCTGCTGAGTCTCAGTGGCTGCGTCTGCGACGTGACCAACGGCTACAAGAAGAAGAAGAATGTCTTCACGCTCAAGTAAGTCAATATTTGATTTGTCTAGTGCCTGTAATGCAGAGACTGCAGTTCAAAATGATGCTAAGTAATGGATGGATGGATGGATGGATGGATGGAGAGAGATGAGAGAGAGGGAAAGTTGCAGACTGCAGCAGCGAGGGGTGACTGTAGACACTAACAATTGACAGGATTTTTATTTGTCAACATAGAAATACTTTAGATTAGATAGATAAACCATTAGATATTTTCTCATTTCTGATTCTCTTACTTATGCTGATGTTCTCTTTTGTTTCAGGACAAAAGATGGAAGCGAGTTTCTTTTCCATGCAAAAGATGAGGTGAGATATCAGATCAACCAATGATGTAAAAGAATGACCAAATTAAAAGAACAGCATACAGGCTTTAAATACAAACGTCTGACAGAAGAAATAGTAGGTCTTATCATTGTAAAATATGTCATATCATAAAAATACTGTATCATATTGAGCATGCATTCCAAATTCCAATGTAAACCAAACCAGTGCTGCTGTTGATACTGGCTGTAGTTGTTGCACTGATGGTCTGTTGCTGTGTGCCACAGGATGATCTGAAGGGCTGGGTCTCAAACATTACTAAAAGTATCAATGAGCATGAGGAGATCGCCAAATGGGGCCAGCCCCACCCTACTACCTCTTCCACGGACGAGGGCACGCGGCGCGACGCCAGGAAGTCGGAAGCGGAGAAGTCTGAGCGGGGCGAGAAGTCGGACCGGGACCGCGACCGAGCCTCTGAGCGATCGGACAAGGGCGAGAAACCAGAGAAGCGCACGGGGAAGAAGAAGTGAGCCACACTGAACAGGACTGGAGTCTTTTCTTTTGTTGGGGGGGAGTGGTGGGGGCGGGGGCGGGGGGGGAGTGGCAAGAGTGAGAGTCAGGAACGCAGAAGGTGGCTGGTTTCATGTCATGTGAGAGAGAGAGTGTGTGTACGCGTGTGTGTGTGTGTGTTTGTGTGTGTGTGAAGAGAAAAAAGGTTTGGTCATTGACGCTCTGTGTTACTGCTGTCTCTCCAGGCCAGTGTGGTGCCACCTAGTGGCGGGGGAAACACAGTGTATGGTCTACGTGACCTTAGGGGACCCCACCCATCACTGTACACTGTGCCCTCTCTCTCCCTCTGTCTCTCTCTGCCTCCGGCGCTCTAAGGATGGAGACATATGTCTGGCTGAACACTTTGTGTCACAGTCCCTTCAGTCGGATACTTGATGTCCTTTGGCCATGGCAAAATAGAGCCCCCTGGTGGTCTGGAGGCTGCCTGGGCCTGAACAGTGTGGAGTATAGCTGGTAGTGTTTAAAAGGATTGTGGTTACAGGTATTACCAAGAAGTAGCTCCTGACATTGTTGTTTTTGTTTGTTTGTTTGTTTCTGATTTGTCTGAGACAAGAATCAAATGTGTATGTATCTGTCTTTCTATTTACCTACTGTATGTCTTGACATCCTATCTATTCAATCCCAAGCAAGAGAATGAATATATGCCAAAATTGTTTTTTTCCTGAAAGAGTTGCCTTTTGTTGGAGAACATGTACTATTGTTTCTAGAATGTTTTTGTGTCTCTTGTATGTATGTGTGTGTGAGTATGTGTGTGTTTAGATGTGTATGTGAATATTAGGCGTGTGTGTGTGTGTGTGTGTGTGTGTGTGCGCGCGTTTGTGTGTATGTGTCCTTGTCTGTACATGCCCGTGTGTGTGTGTGTGTGTGTGTGTGTGCATGTGTCACAGCTCACCACATCAATGATGTTCATATCTCAGGTTTGTGTTTGCTTCAGTGTCTATCATCTCCAACTCCTTTAGTCTTCCATGCATGGCTGACATCACTGACCAGCTGCTCAGCTGCAGTCCTGTCCAACACATCACTAAGGGCATATTTTCACAAGAATTATTACAAATATCTATAAAAAGGAATGAAAAAAAAGTTGATCGCTTAATAGACAGTTTATTCCACAGCCATTGCAAATTCGCAACTGTGTATCTTTTACTTTGTGTGTGTGTGTGTGTGTATGTGTGTGCACTATATAACACCGCTCATACATGTCTCTGTTGGTGTTTATATTCTAAAAGTTCCCAAATAAGCAGCACAGCAAAGCCATATAGGACCAAAGGGTTTGTCATATTGTAGAACTGTGGACAAATCCATTTGGCGTTCACTCACATCAGGACGTTGCACTGAGATAACAAACTCAGTGTGAAATTATAGGGAGTCTGACCTCGCTCACTGGTCAGATAAGTTATGCAAGGAGGTCATCGGCTCGAGACGGTCGGTGAAGAAGTGAATCAGCTTTCGTTCTAGTTTGTTCTTTTTCATTCTCTGAAGTATGCATCACGGTACAAGACAAACTAAGGTTTACTGCATGAGTTACCCACTTCATCACCATGGCCACATTCAACATGCATCTTGTCAATGTGTATTGTCTTTCCCCAACGCATTAAGCATTAAGGATACTGTGCCAGTCCCAGCACAGATCACCAATGGGCTTTTTATTAACGCAGTGGGTGTGTTACTGTAACTTACTTACTTTTTCTGGTAAGGAACAACTATAGTGGTCTGTGCAGGCACCTGTAGTGATGTCACACAGGCATGGTAAACAAAGCCATGCTGGTTAGCAGAAAGCTCGCACTAACAGGGTCACAGTTCATCACACTGTTAATATGTCTCCTCTAAAACTTTGTGTACGAGGGGACCTTTTGCACTCAATGCTGTTTTCTTCATGGATTGTTTCATGCTTTACAAGAGCACCTCTTGAGTTTGACATGACTTGTATATAGAATGCAGAAGTGTCATTTTGAAGTGGACATGCAGATATTATCTAATGCTGAGATACAAAAAAGCAATGCTGGTCTTTTTTTCAGAGTAATATCATCCATATAATATAGTGATAGAGGCCAGAGGGGAGTTATCTCTGTCAACATGCTCCTTTTTTAATTATGGGAAAAAGTGTCTCTTTATATCTGTAAATGAAAAAGTTTTTATCTTAAGCTACATCTAGCTACAGCAGTTACATTGACGTCTCAGTTGAGAATGGACACAACATATACTGTTCTTTTTTTTCTTCTTGCTTTTGCATAGCAGTTGGGGGTGTCTTTTGATCTCTCAATGGGGGGCAAAGCTCTTCTTTCTGATGCCCCTGTTCATTGCCCTTTTCTTTCTTAATCTAGTTTTTGGTACCAAATCCTATTTTTGATTAGATGAGGCTGTCCCTCAGCAGAGGGGATGCAGTTGGGCTACTTCCATCTGGTCAGAGGTGTGGGGGAAGGGGTGGGGGGTGGCGGGAGCAGACTGGGAGTCAACAATGAGAATAGAGAACATTTATGCAACGTTTTCTTTGCACTAAATTGCTACCCCATTGCACAAAGCTATTGCTTGGTAACCAGTGGTGCAGCAGGGTCTAGGAAGATGGATCGCCATGGCAGTGTTGGTTTGACTGACATCAAGGCTTCAGCTCAGCCTTCAGCACCAGACCAGAGATTAGTCCTGATTTATTCATAGCTGTGGCTCTTAGTGTGGATGTCATATAGGGAGCACAGAGGTTCCTCTGTGTTTTCCAGTATGTTTTATTAATAACCATGCAACCATGCACTTCTCTTTCAGAAGTTGAGCTCAGTGTTTCTGGAAGTGTTGTTGGCTGACTCTTGTAGCATCCGCTTGAGGAATATTGGAATTATGTGTTTTTTTTTTTTTTACATTTCAGCGTAGATTTAGCATGCAAAGTAAAATAATAGAACCAGCAAATCTAGTGATACTTGTCGTCTACACAAAACAGCTGATTTGGTTCACTGCCCTTCTAAACCAACTAGGTGCAGGCGTTGCATAAGACTCTTCAGAAAGCACAATTTTATAGTGTCTCTAATTCCAAAAGATGAGTGAAAGAACTATCTTTTTCTGAGGTCCTTATCAGTACCTGCTTTTCCAGTCGTGACCATCAGCTGTGGTCCTGGTTGTGTGGATGGGAGGGATGAGTGCTCCTCTCACACTCTAGCCTATCCATTGACTCTAATGTTTTGCTTCCTGATGTTTTTGTTGGACAGGACATCAGTTCCTCAATATTGTATTTCCACCAGTATGGTATTTGTCAAATAATAATAAAATAATACAAAAAAACGTATAATAATGAAATCCTGTGTCAGAAACAGTGGAAAAGGAGCTCATTCTAACCTCTTGTCTGTCTCCCTCGAAACACTGTGCGTCTGAGATTTCAGAACTAGTCAGGAAGCTTTAGTGCATCTGATAGCTGAACATTTGGGAGGGGGAGGATGACAGCAGTCTAGAGCCATTGGCTCGTCCTTCTGTCAAGACCCTGAAGCACCACCATTGAAGATCAGTGGCATGATGACCTGTACAAATTGTAATTGCTTAAAAGTATTTTCTCTAAAGAAAACAAATGAGTTTTTGTTGGTTTGTTTGTTTTTCTGCTGTTACATTTAAAGAAACGGTGGGTTTTAACAATTTTAAAATACCAATGGGGGAATTTGATTTGTAAAAAAAAGAAATAATGGTGGATGAAAACAATGGCAACCATGATGAATCAGGTGGAAAGTTGCATGAATTCCATAGTCCTTACTATGAAACAGCTCTCTGCATGACTAACCGTCTCACCCCTTTGCTTACAATCACTGGACAAGGGTGACAAAAGATCAAGAAAATGGCGAATGAATGAAATGAACATATGAATGAATGATGTATAAAGCAGATCCAAACTTACAATCTTTGACTGTACAGATGTTTCCTCTATAAATCCAAATTGTGATATTATGGCAGTGTCCTTGTGCTTCTTCTGCCTTCACTGTTCAGTGTCCCACCATGTGACTGCACTGCCTCTCCATCTAAGACATACATCAGGGAGCTTCTAAGCATCTACAGTGTGAGGATGAATCATCCAAGTGATGATGGCATCTGAACAAGGGCTTAGATTTGCGTTTGAGAAATTTTGAAAGAATACAAAGTAGATCTTCCATGGATCCAGGGTTGATAGATTCATCAATACACTAGGCCTACATGAAACAGGTTTAGGAAAAAGTATGGATGTTTTAATCCAAAAGGCCCATTAATGAAAGGTAAATGACCAATGCATGCTGGAAATGCAGCTGCCACTGTTTATTACTTTGCTGACACTTATCAGAGGAAACATACAATATAATTAATACATTAACACAGAATTGGTGAAAAATCTCAAAATCTAGTAGGCCTATAATAAGCCTTAACATCAGTGATAGATAGACGTACAGATGACAAAAAATACTACTAGTACTGAGTACTAAGATAATGACACTAGCTAACTGTACAAATATTTTTCCCCATAATTTACAAAAAGGCTATATATATATTTTTTAATTACATAATAAAGTATTAATATCATACTTAAATGAACTGCAAATATACTGTAGGCCTAATCATCTTTCACCTCACCATCATGTTTATTAAATTATCTAGTAAGTAATTCACACTCTAGTAAGAGATGTTTGAAAAGAATGTGCTCTTGTTAGAATAATGTAATGTTACACTCCTAGGGTGGCCATGTGTCCTATTTTTTTTTTTTTTTTTTGCATTTCCGAGGGCAACAGCGAACATCAGCCGGCGCTGACGTACGCAGTGAACTGATATCTTTTTTACGATGGGAATATATTTTCTAGGGGGAATGCGGACATGTGAAAGGAGTGATATATTCTCACATTACAGCGATCAAATCTGTCAAGAAAACGGGCACCAAATGTTTAAGATTAAATGAGGCTACTAAATCTCCAATCACACGAAGCTGGTGATGGTAGGGATGTTATCAGAATTATCAGACAATATGCAAATAGCCTTGACTTTTCTTAGCCTGCATTTTTATTATTATTTCTGGAAGTGAGCTATAGTTGTAGGCTAAACCATTGGTTCTGAAACTGGGGGTCCCCAGGGGTCCACAGCACCTTGCCAGGGGGTCCGTGAAAAGGTTAGCATCTAGCATTTAACAGAACAGATATAACCCTGTACTGTTAAATTTGAGTTGTGATTATGAGGGAACCTTGGAATTTTTGCTGCTCCTCGAGGGGTCCCCAGTTTAATAAAGTTTGAGAACCCCTGGGCTAAACCATATTGATCTCCAAAACAGGCTGCTTGGTATTCATGCAAACTGCAGGGGTTATTTTGTGCTCACAAACTGTTATTTTAACACCTGAAAAGCTGCAGTTAATTTTTGTAAGGGTTGACCCTTTGTCTTCACTTTTAGACACAAGTGTCCTCCTTTTCTTAGTCTGGTGAAAGGTCATCCTATTCACACCTCATATCATGGTTCCTTGAAGAAGAAAAGTAAATATATAAAACCCATCACTAGACCTTTGCAAAAGTATGCAAGCATGCACCCTAACCCTAACCCAGCATGCCAATATCTATGCTTGATGAATGATGATATCAGACTAAATGTGATGAATGAGTTGAATTTGGCCAACTAGCTTTTAAGAGTTGATGTGAAATAGGCCTAGTAGCCTAGTTGGTGTGAAACAGGCCTAGTAACCTAGTTGATGTGAATTAGCCAAACATTACTTACATGCGGAAATGTCTACCTCCTGGAACTACAACAATGACCCAATCACAGGGCCAAAGGGAAAAAAAATCTTGGCTATGAATGACTGATACACAGTAGGTTATCGCGCACACTGATCTGTGCCTAATGACAACTACATCAACAGGCCGTTTCGTGCACTGTATATAACAACGTACCACTAGATGTCGTGGGTTGACTTCCTTAGTTGCAGGTGGAATTTGTGCACTCTAAAGCAACACTATTTGGGAGCCAAACTAATAAACTTGGCAACTAAAATTCACTCACTTAAACGCCAACCAATTCCCAGAGCCTTACTGATACTGCTAGAACATGCAAACTGGTCTTTGTTGGCAATACAGTCAGCAGTGTCTTTTTCTTTCATTTTGGTGTGTCCTTTGCATAGACATAGAATCACGTAGTGTAGGATCGTGCAGTCCTGGATCGCTTGTGCATGCATTTATCTATCTGTATTTATCTGTATTCATCTTCATATTACCATTCCACCAAGATTTGTAGATGATTTGCAAACTATTTTCTTCACAAAAGGATACCTAGCAAGCCAAGTGTCACTTAAAACTTGAGAGGTGGCGAAGTACATGACGTGGACACCTAACGTCACTTCCTGGGTCTGCAACTGACGTGTCTAAAACAGTAGTGGGAAAACCAGACAGGGGAATATTTGGTCAGGCAAAGTGACTGATTATTTACCCTGTAGACAAAATCAACTGTAGCAGTTGACGTCAGATCTTTAATTTATTAACTATATATTTTATTTTTATGTTCTAAGAGTGTTAGCTAGTGTTACCTATCCTTGTTCTGATTAACTTGAGTCTGTCGGCAAGATGTTGGATTTCTTCGCCATCTTCAGTAAAGGGGGCATAGTGTTGTGGTGTTTTCAGGGAGCTGGGGTTGCCGAGTCTTTTACTGGACCTGTCAACGCTCTCATCCGATCTGTCATCCTTCAGGTAAAACCCGATACAGCAAGTAATGCTAGAAGTCCGTTATCATATCTTGCCTGCCGCTGCTAAGCAAAACGTGCTAACAACAGTTATCAGAGGCTAATCCGCTTGCTTAGCTAACCTGCAAAGTTCGTGTTGAAATCACTGCAATCTAACTAAACAGCAAACTGTTAATTGCTGTCACTCATTACCTAATTTTTTGGAGTTAGTCACGAAAAGGAGGAATTTGTTATGTAAAATACTGTCCTCTTTTAGTTTTATAGTATAACGTTTAGATGCCCAGTCAGTTAGCCTAACGTTGTAATATCTCGTTAGCTAGGCCTAATTATTTACGCAAAAGAACTGGCAAACGATAATGCCGTCTAAAAACAAGCTTGCACCGCTAATTACCGACTCGTGTTGTCAGCTGCTCAGCCCTGCTACGACAGTTTACAGTATTAGCATTAACGTTAGCTTCTTAGTCAGCTCGCTGCATGCTGTCTGTATTGCGCAATTCCTGATGGTAATTGGTCCTACACCACAAGTCAAGCAGCAATAGCTGTTTCTATTGAAAGAGTGATGAAAGTTAACCTGTCATCACGGGCCCTAAATTTGAATGTAAATATCATTGTTTTCCCGAGAGCTATTGTGACAGACCATTGCCCAGTAGAACTTCATGGATCCTGCAGAGTACAAATATCTTCCTGAACAACTTGCAAATGGAGGCAAAGCGCTGGAAATAAAGTAAAAATACAGGATGATGTTCGTATGTGGGATTGAACTTTGAAAAATATGCCTGTCAAAGTTTTGCCAACTCATAGAAATTGGGCTCATGATATTTCTTTAGGGCTTCAGTTGTCTATCTTTTGTGGTTGAAGTCAGTTGTGTGATGTGTTTCAAAATATATGTTGACAGTGTCCCTTATCTATGTCCTCTCATTGTAGGAGCGCAGCGGAAACAACTCCTTCACCCACAATGCTCTGACTCTGAAATACAAGCTGGACAATGAGTTTGAGCTTGTGTTTGTGGTAGGCTTCCCTTCATCTATCCATCCTTCTTTAATAATATATCCCCCCTCCTTTCATAATCTGTCCCTCCTTCTTTAATAATATATCCCTCCTTCTTTGAGCTTGTGGTAGGCTTCTCTTCATAATCTAGCCTTCCTTCTTGGTTTTAATGTCAGTGATGCACTGCTTATCAGTTGGACTATTATGACTCAGTCCAGTTTGGTTGTTTTCTTCTCTCTGTTGCTCCAGGTGGGTTTTCAAAAAATCCTCATGCTGACCTATGTTGACAAGTTTATAGATGATGTCCAGCATCACTTCAGGGATCGTTATAAAAATGAACTGGAGCAAAAGGGTGCCATCAAATACTTGGCTAATGATTTTGATTTTGGAGATTATTTTCACCAGTTGCTCCGGTGAGTTTCACAGGCATCTTCTCTCATTTAGTAGAATATTGGAAGAGAGGCCATAATAGGAAATGGTGCTCACATCAAGTTTTGGAGTTTGTAGAAGAAAATACAACATAATTGCTTTTGTGATATTATTTAGTACATCTAAAGCGCTAAAGTTGTGTGTGTGTGTGTGTGTGTGAGACAGCGAGGCAGAGGAGAGCAGCAGGGTGAAGGACCCTGTCGTCATGAGGACCTTCACGCAGTCGGAGAAGTCCAAGAAAACTGTGAAGTCCATGATTGAGACAAAGGGAGGGGACAAAGGCAAGGAGCAGGGAGGCAAGAAGAATAAAAATGCCAAAAAAGAAGGTAAGACAGTCACCTGGAAAAGAAAACATAGGGAAACAAAGAAAGGTAGGGACTTAGATAATGTTTTACTTCTGAACAGTTTGAGTGCTGCTAGCCCTGTCCTGTTGCTATGCTTATGCCCACAGGCACATGAAACACAGAGCTGCTTGCTTCAAACAACAACATGGTTTGAGATGTGATGTCCACCCACCATCATTGTGGTGTTCATGGTTGAAGGGAGACGATGGCACTGGAGTTGCTAGTGCTAGTGAAGTGCTAGTGTCTCACAGTTGTGGTCTTATTCCTCTGCAGTTGAAGAAGCTGCAGGAGCTGCACAGAGCAAATCCCCGCCCACTTCCAAGAAGGCGGTTGTCAATGGTAACCAGGACCTGACTAAAGAGGAACTCATTCAGAGGAATCGTGAGGAGATGTTCCGCAAGATGGCGGCCAAGAGTGGCAGTGCCACCAGGTATGACACCCCTAGTGCCAACAACATAGATAGCCAATAGAAACACACAGTATGGTTAGCAAAAAAAAAAAACCCAAAACATATACACTGATGCACTAATCTGATTCTCATCACAAACACACTGTTGCACAGACAGAAACACTCTGCGCCAAGCAATTTAGTCATTTGCAGTGAATATCATGAATATAATCCTCTGAACGGATTTGTCATTTATATGTTTATTCACAAGTTCTATATCATCTTATTTGTGCAGTGGGCAGAAATGCTGTACAGTTCAGTGTAAACCCAAAGTGCATGTAGAGATACCTATTTACATGGAAAGGTATTTTTAGCGTAACTCATAGACTCTGTTGATGATTGATGTTGATGATCCACAGGTCTCCCAAGCCTCAGAAGGAGGAGAAGAAGAAGACCAAGGTGAAGCGTGTGTGGGACAACGGAGGCACCAACACTAAGGAGCTGGATTACAGCACCAAGCTCAACGGCTCCCAAGATGCAGCTGGGCTTGCTCAGGAGCAGGTGGAACCGGTATGTACTGTATGTCAACCAGGACCCGAGGGGACCATGACTGAATCCCAATGCACCCCTTAATCCTAATCCCTTAATCCCAAAGCACCCCTTAATCCTAATCCCTGAATCCTAATGCACGCCTTAACCCTAATCCCTGATCTCAATGCACCCCCAGCTGCTACTGCAACAACCAAAAATTCAGAGCTTGCAGGTATTTTGGGGTATTTTGGGACACAGTCAGTGGAATTCTTAATTTCTGTTTGACATGTGACATGATCTGGGCTTTGCTTTTGCTTTGGCTGGTGACTTTAAGATACTAAAGTTCCTATGATGCTTTGCTCTGCAGGAAATGCAGCTGGAGTCCATGGTTGGTGACCTACGGGATGTGGATTATGAGTCCAGCGAGCCGGAGGAGGAGGAAGAGACGGAAGAAGAGGAGAAGGTGGTTGTCACTGAAGCCAGCAAGAAAGGGTGAGAGTGGCTGTTGAGTTGTCTATTATTTTGATGATGTTTATTTCATACTATGTACAGACTGAATCCTATTGCCTTCGCCCCCTTCACCCTAAACCCTCACAGACTTAACTGGCTGGAAGTAGCCAATCATGAATCTCACTCCTGCCACTTAAATCTTGATTTCAGGGTTTATGGCTTCAGGTGAGCCATGCCATTCAGCCATAGTCCCTGTTAGTCCCATCTACTTCAGACATAGTCCCCTTAATCCCATCTACTTCAGACATAGTCTGCGTTAATCCCATCTACTTCCCTTTTGTGTACTTGACTTGTTTTGCACCACAAAACCCACAAAGCTTTAGTCTGCAGAAAGCTCCTTGGCAGTAACCCTGTGTGTGTACTGATGTATACTGTGAGTATTGATGTGTGGTGTGTGTCCCTGTGCAGGGCCAAGCGTGGTGGCGGCGGTGGCTTTGGGGGCATGTTTGGGATGCTCAAAGGCCTGGTGGGCTCTAAAAGTCTGAGCCAGGACGACATGGAACCCGTCCTGGAGAAGATGAAGGACCACCTCATCGGTACGCTGGTGTCATGACTCATGCGCCCCTCCACAACTTGTTTGGTCAGATTTGGCCATCGAGTTGTCCGCTGGGCTCACACAGTGGGGATATCGGTTATAACTACTAATGTAAAAGAACGCTGCAGACATTTCCAATCCATAGCCCTGTTGTTGGAGGTCACTGATTGCAACCTTAGGAAAAAGGAGGTCATTTTGTATAACAGAGGCCACAAAGCAGACCTGCAGCTAAGGCTTACCAGTTGGGGCTGCTAAACTCAGGCTCAGTTTCCTCCCTCCCTATTGGCTAGCTTTAACCCCTGGTTTACTCCTCAGTCTGTGCTCTACCAAACCTGCTCATCTCTCCTGACAGCACTCACACAACTGGGCTGTGGGTTGGAAATGTCTGCACACAAACTCTATTGAACAGACAAGCTATTGAATGCTAGTAGTAGTAGTTAAATCAATCATTGTGATTATTACTGATTACTGACTCAGCTTTGGCTTGGGTTGATTTGAGTGTGTCTATTGGTCTGTTGAGGTTGTGGTCTGTTTCTTGTCCTGTGTTGTTCTTCAGCTAAGAATGTAGCAGCTGACATTGCCTCCCAGCTTTGTGATTCAGTGGCCAAGAAACTGGAGGGCAAAGTTATGGGCACTTTCACCAGTAAGTACATACTTACACACACACACACACACACACACACACACACACACACACACACACACACACACACACACACACACACACACACACAAGCGCAAGCATTCACTTCTTTCAATCACACACAAACACACACTCACATACAAACATATACATATATCTTTCACTTACACAGTAAACATACACACACAGAGACTCTGTGCCTGTGTGTGTGTGTGTGTAGTCTGAAATGTTTGATATTGTCATTTGGCTTGGATTGGGCACGTGTGTGAGGTCATCACCACCACATGCCAGCATTGACCTTCCATGTGAGAGTTCAGTTGGCGCCCGTGTGTGCAACAGCTGGGCTTTCCCTAGTTGGTAAACACACACACCCACACACACACACACACACAGATAAAGCACTTATCAATGCTCTTGACCAATGCAGCGCTGTGCTGTCTGGAAAACAAGCTAAAACGTAGCTCTTGTGTAAGTGTGTGGCACTCGGCCTGTTGGGACGTCCAATAATGTCAGGAGACATTGAAACCTTCTAGAGCCTTCTATAGTTAATGTTATATTTAAATCTTTTACATTTGGCAGACATAGTCATACTTCAAGCAAAAATCATTGATCTCTCAGTTGTAAGATTTAGTCAGAGGCTACAGACTTTGCTGCCAAAAGAAAGATTTGTCCATCTTGGGCTGTAATTACTACAGTGGCCAGACAGGGTCCTCCTCTGTGATTATAACATGGCAGTCAGTGGTTCATAAGACGAGGGGAGGAGCAGCACCTCCACACTGACTGAAATAAAGGACAGTAGTGCTCCTCTGGCCTCCCAGCAGCCCCTGGAGTAAGACCACTGTGTTGAGATCTCTGGGTGTGTATCAGACAGACTTGGCATAGCCCAGGCAGACTTTATCAGAACTGTGTCACACTGTGTGTGAGTGTGTGTGTGCGCACGCGTGCGTGTGTGAGTGAATGAAGAGATTGCTTGTGCTTCCATAGAGTTCTTTTATCTCTGACTGTGGCATATGCAGACACACTGACTGCTATCTCTGTTTGTGTTTCACTGTGTGCACATGAGTGAACTTGAGTTTGTGTGTGTGTGGGGGTGGTGAATAGTGCTTGAATGGTTGTCTGTTGTTTGTGTGTGTTTGTACTGACCTGTGTTTTCTCTAAGTCAGAGCTGTTAGCCTGGCTTTTTGCGTGTGTTTTTTGCGTGTGTGTTTTTTGCGTGTGTGTTTTTTGTGTGTGTGTTTTGTGTGTGTGTGTTTTGTGTGTGTGTGTGTTTTTTGCGTGTGTGTTGTGCAGGTCTTTGGAACCTCATGGTTTGTCTGTTGTCTTAGTGGCAGCTATAACTGTAAAGTAGATTGTGTGTGTGTGTGTGTGTGTGTGTGTGTGTTTGTCAGGAATAGTACATCTAGTCTGTAGGGTAGAGTACATCAAACCTGAGTGCATGCGTGTGTGTGTGTGTTCCTGCAGCTGTGGCCTCAACTGTAAAGCGTAGTGTGTGTGTGTGCGTTTGTTTTATATAAACTGTATATACTGTTGATGTAACCTGTGTGTGAGTGTGTCCGTGCAGCTGTGGCCTCGACAGGAAAGCATAGTGTGTGTGTGTGTGTGTGTTTTACATTAACTGTATATACTGCTGATGTAACCTGTGTGTGTGTGTGTGTGTGCACCTGTGGCCTCGGCAGTAAAGCATAGTGTGTGTGTGTGTGTGTGTGTGTGTTTGTTTTACATAAACTGTATATACTGCTGATGTAACCTGTGTGTGTGTGTGTGTGTGTGTGTGTGTGTGTTTGTTTTACATAAACTGTATATACTGCTGATGTAACCTGTGTGTGTGTACATGCAGCTGTGGCCTCAACAGTAAAGCATAGTAGTGTGTGTGTGTGTGTGTGTGTGTGTGTGTGTGTGTGTGTTCGTGCAGCTGTGGCCTGGACAGTAATGCATAGTGTGTGTGTGTGTGTGTGTGTTTGTTTTATATTAACTGTATATACTGCTGATGTAACCTGTGTGTGTGTCCGTGCAGCTGTGGCCTCGACAGTAAAGCATAGTGTGTGTGTGTGTGTGTGTGTGTGTGTGTGTGTGTGTCCATGCAGCTGTGGCCTCGACAGTAAAGCAGGCTCTGCAGGAGTCTCTGGTGCAGATCCTGCAGCCCAAGCGTCGTGTGGACATCCTGAGAGATGTGCTGGAGGCGCGCTCCCAGCGCAAGCCCTTTGTCATCACCTTCTGCGGCGTCAACGGCGTGGGCAAGTCCACCAACCTCGCCAAGGTCAGGGTCCACCACCTGATGAAACTTAGGACCAGTTGATTAAATAATGTTATTTCTCTCCCCCACTGTCACACATAGAAATACACTAATACACTAATAATACAGTACACTAATAAGCATTAACCAAACATTAAATATGAGTTTGGTTTGTGTGTGTCAGATCTCGTACTGGCTGATTGAGAACGGCTTCAGCGTGCTGATCGCTGCGTGTGACACCTTCAGGGCCGGGGCCGTGGAGCAGCTGCGAACCCACCAGCGCCGCCTCAACTCGCTCCACCCCCCAGAGAAGCACGGGGGCCGGCCCGCTGTCCAGCTCTTTGAGAAGGGCTATGGCAAGGATGCTGCCGGCATCGCCATGGAGGCCATCGCCTTTGGTAACCACAACACCCGCCTACGCCACCCTTTACCACCTAGGAGTAGAGATAGAACAGTATGGAGATGAAGGATAGAACAGTATGGAGATGAAGGATAGAACAGTATGGAGATGAAGGATAGAACAGTATGGAGATGAAGGATAGAACAGAATGGAGATGAAGGATAGAACAGAATGGAGATGAAGGATAGAACAGAATGGAGATGAAGGATAGAACAGTATGGAGATGAAGGATAGAACAGTATGGAGATGAAGGATAGAACAGTATGGAGATGAAGGATAGAACAGTATGGAGATGAAGGATAGAACAGTATGAAGATTAAGAAATATAACAGTATGAAGATGAAGGATAGAACAGTATGAAGATTAAGAAATATAACAGTATGGAGATTTAAGACCACAGTTATGGTGACATGAAGTATGAGAATTATCTGTGTTACCTCAGTGTTGTAAAAGTGTGTTGAATGGCGTGTTGGTGTGGGTAGGTGTGTGGATGGGTGGGGTGTTGTGTGTGTGCGCTTGTGATTCCTCAATTTGAGATGTCAAATTCAACACATGGTGAAGCCTTTGTACCTTGGCAGGGGAGCTGTCCTAATTGGTGTAATCGTCAGAGGGTTCTGCTGGCCTTATTTCCAACTTCAGACAGACAGACAGACAGACACACACACACACACACAAACACACACAAAGGCTTTAAAGGAGGACTCCATCCCCCTCTATCTCACTGTGTATGTGTATTCAGGGTAATATAAAAAGCTAAGCTGTTAGAGGCACTATGATATGTCCTTGTATTAGACTTTTTTCCCTTAATGTACACACTGCTGAGTAATCTTCAATTACAAAATTGCTGAATGGTCCTGCACAATACTGTTTTTAAGTGTGTGTGTGTCTGTGTGTGTCTGTGCTCCTGTGGCCCAGCGCGTAACCAGGGCTTTGACGTGGTGCTGGTGGACACCGCCGGGCGTATGCAGGATAACTCTCCGCTGATGACTGCTCTGGCCAAGCTGATAGCGGTCAATACCCCTGACCTGGTGCTGTTTGTGGGGGAGGCGCTGGTGGGCAACGAGGCCGTGGACCAGCTGGTGAGAGAGCTACTCTGTGTGCTACATGTAGTCTTTGATACTCTCTGTGTGCTACATGTAGTCTTTGATACTCTCTGTGTGCTACATGTAGTCTTTGATACTCTCTGTGTGCTACATGTAGTCTTTGATACTCTCTGTGTGCTACATGTAGTCTGTGATACTCTCTGTGTGCTACATGTAGTCTTTGATACTCTCTGTGTGCTACATGTAGTCTGTGATACTCTGTGTGCTACATGTAGTCTTTGATACTCTCTGTGTGCTACATGTAGTCTTTGATACTCTCTGTGTGCTACATGTAGTCTTTGATACTCTCTGTGTGCTACATGTAGTCTTTGATACTCTCTGTGTGCTACATGTAGTCTTTGATACTCTCTGTGTGCTACATGTAGTCTGTGCTACTCTGTGTGCTACATGTAGTCTGTGCTACTCTGTGTGCTACATGTAGTCTGTGCTACTCTGTGTGCTACATGTAGTCTGTGCACATAACTGCTTGCACAGTTATGAGCATCTCATTAGTTCTGTCCTGTCCTTCTGTAAGGCTTGTATATATATATATATATGAGATTCATGTTGTCAAATGGTTTAGCCTGCTTAATTTGATAAAGTTTCTTTGTGTATTTCAGAAGCACACACTGGGCTAAATTTGACCTCAGGTTGTTTTATTTGAAGGAAATGATTTCTGTTTTTGCATATTTGAAATGTTTTGGAAACTTTCACCACAATGCTTCTGTTTAGGCCTGTTTCTGAACTCATTTGAGCATGTGGTGGGAAAGCAGATGAAACATTGGAGAAAATCTCCTGCAGATGGCGCTGTCTAGCTACATGTTGCCTGAGTTTACAATGCGTTGACTAAGTGTCGATTTCCATCCATAGACCAATTAGTCCTCTTGTTGGTTGAGGAATAAAAGGCCATTCAGAGTGCAATGTCATTGTGCTTTCAGTGACAGATTGAAATCTCAGTTTTATTTTTCTTGAATTTTGGGTTCCATAGGCTGAGTAAGTGGATGCGTATGGTAGGAGTGTTTTGGTTGATGTGTGTTTTCTTTCTGCCCCAAGGTGAAATTTAATCAGGCACTGGCTGACCACTCCATGTCTGACAAGCCCCGCCTCATCGACGGCATCGTCCTCACCAAATTCGATACCATTGATGACAAGGTACACACACACACCCACACACCCATTCAACTTACTGCTGTTTAGTTCTCATAGACCGTCTGTCTACACATCTTCCCAGGTGTATTGTAGGGCTGGATGCAGTCTTAGAGGCACATAGGGATGAAAAGGGCCTGGTTTTCCTTCTTATCTCCTGTAAAGCACCTTGTGATTTATCTGCAGTCATTTTAATAATAAATCTCATTTACTCACCTAGCATTAGTGCCCTGGTTACACCCACAGAGCAATAAGTACGCCCCTGCCCACACACACACACACACAATATTTCATTGAAACATGCCCACTGTGTGTGTGTGTGTGTGTGTGTGTGTTGTTTTGTTGAGTAACTCTGTGTGACCCATCTCCTCCTGCTGCTGCTGTATTCAGGTTGGTGCTGCCATCTCCATGACGTACATCACCGGTCAGCCAATCGTGTTTGTGGGTACTGGGCAGACCTACAACGACCTGCGCAGCCTGAACGCCCGTGCCGTGGTCAGCGCCCTCATGAAGGCATAAGAGACACCCACTCTGCCGAGCAGGACCTTCCCTCACCACCACCGCCACCACCCCTCACCTCACCTCCCCCTCCTGGCCACCTAACCCTAACCCAAAACCTTTCTGAATTTCTTGCCAACCAACTGAAATAAACTGATGCATTGTATCATGGTCCTAACAATACCACAATTTCCAAGTGAGTACCATAAAATTAAGCGAAGTTTGTCATTCTTCCTCAAGCAAGAATATCTGGATAATTTATATTTTTTCCTCTTTTATTTCCATTTTTACTACCTAAACTTAATTGAAATAGTCTTAACTGTTGTCCAGACAACTAGTCCCATTGAATCCCAAGTGGGTGTCCATATTTAAGCATGTGGAGACATCCTGACTTGGTGGCCCCCACACGCCAGCGCTTCCTATTCTGTATTCTTCCCTGCAAGATACAGTCCCTGTAACAGCACTGTCTGACTGATCCCCCACCCCCCTTACTCCAAACCAGCCCTGCACCGCAGCACCACAGTCCTGAGCAGTGTGAGGCTCTCTTCCCTGCCCTCATGCTCTCCATCTGCTCTGCTCAAAGGCCTCTCCTCTCCACCCACCTCAGGCCTCCTGGACCCTTCCCTCTCAGACCAGCTTTCACCCAGCCGCTAGAGAGAATGAGGAGGAGGAGGAGGGGGAGGAGGGAGGCGTGAGAACGTTCAGCAAGAAAACATCAGCATATTATTCTACGTTATTCTGTTTCCTCTTCTATTGGTTATGTTGTGGGGCCAGAGTAAATGCAGTTCTCACAGCTCTTGATGGACAAAAACAAAAACAAAAAATGAAGCAAGAATTTAAACATGAAAACCTGAATAGAAAAAAAAACAAAAAAGAAAACTGAAATAAAACAAATGGTAATATATTCCTCATTTTATTTGGTTTGTCTGATCTATTGGGACACATACAGCATGTAGTCCACATGTCACAGGCCTCCATATATAACCAAGCAAAAGCTATTCAGAAGTAACGAAGTGTCGGGCCACTCATTGACTGACCATGTGACCATAGTGCCTATCCCTCCACAGTCCCATGATGCATCTGGTACTGCATGGGCATCTCTCCTGTGTTTCCTTTTTGAGTCCAAATCTGGAGGAAGAAAAAAGAAAATACCACAAGCAAGTCCTGCACAACTCTCTCCAAAGCCCTCTGGCTTGGAAGAACTGCCACACACACACACATTTCTCCTCTTCTGGTCTCTGTGCCTCACAGGGCCTGGATGGGGAATGATTCTTCCTCTGGAATTTTCTCTCCTCCATCCATGTCTGTAAGGTCACAGTGGCCATTTTGGGCTTCATCTGCTCACGACTCACAAAGACATTTTGACTCAGAAATGTATGACAATGCCAATGCAGACCAAACCAACCAAAAGCTCCACAGCCAAGCGTAATTTTAATGTTATTCCTGGGATTTCAAAGCTTCAGTCTTATTTTGTTCCTCTGCCCAGCCTGGTCTTCTTAGCCTGGCATTTGCCTGTCCAATCTCCATTACTGCACAGATTTCATATTAATTACCTCTAATTACTCTGGATTTCTTTTTCCTTTAGATACGTCTATTTCATCCAAGGCATATTATGAAACTGAATACTTAAGTTAATCAAGAGTCTAGTTTTGGAGGGGAACTAAAACTTTTTTTTTTCTAATCCAATACTATATGATTGAACAGAATGGAATCCTATTAATTGTGAAAGCCTGCCTGGTGGAAACAGATACACATAAGCATGACAAGTGAGGATGTGACACTGTTCATGTGTTAACTAGGAAATCATTGGAGCAGTGTTAATATGACTCCCACCAGGCACAAGTAACACTGCTATTGCACCTTCCCCCCTCTATGTGTTTTGTCTTTTCCTTTTGTCCATTTTGACCCCTGCCCTCTCTGTGCAGCTCCGACCTGCAGTAGTGTGTCCTGCACCGAGAGCGACCTACAGAACATCTCGTCATAATTTATGAGAATGTACAAACATTTCCTAAATAAAGCTGCTGTTACAGCCTGGGATTGCTGGCATCATTGTATCCTTGTTCAAAGTGTTCAGAGAACCAGGGTTACAACATAACCCATTTCCACAGCGAGTCAATGATATGAAACGTTAGGAGGAAGTGTGACACCTGCCGCGGAGGAGCAAGAGAGGCTGACATTTCCAGTGTTGTATGTTTTAGTATTTGAATCATTCTTTAGGTGGCATCTCCAGTGTTGTATGTTTTAGTATTTGAATCATTCTTTAGGTGGCATCTCCAGTGTTGTATGTTTTAGTATTTGAATCATTCTTTAGGTGGCATTTGTGTGAAATATGTTTCCTCAATTCTACACATCAGTTAGATACAACACAACACACCCATACTTTCCAAATACTGTTTCTTTATTCTAAAATACATTTCAATATCATTCGAGCTTAAAGAAACAATGAATGCACAGTTACATCTTTTCTTTATTATAACAAAATACAAAACACTAGCCATTGAGCTCACCATTCTTATTTGCTATTTTAATGCTCCATGTCAAAGTCAACTTGACCCCAGCCAGACTCCGTTCTCCTTGAGTAACAGGCCGGTTGTAGTGTAATGACAGCACAGTGATCATGAATAAGACGTTACTTGACTTTCAACAATCCCAAATCCTCTATGGCTCTGAAGTATCCACCTGGCTTCACTCTCCAAAACGGTGCTGCTTCTTGCTTGCACAGGAAGAGTGTGTGTGTGTGTGTGTGTGCAGGTGCTGAAACATTCCATCCTTTTTGTGATCATTTTATCACTGTGCTTAAGCATAGCCAGTCTTTCATGGGATGGAGTTAAGGACAGTTTTGTGAGTAGTATTGTAATAAGCTGAGGGGTGTAGGGAGGGATTTGGATGTTACTGGGCCTTTCGTCCATCGTCGATCCGTGTACAGCAGACCTGAGGAGGAGGAGGAGGAAGAGGAAGAGGAAGTATGGCTAGTCTACAGGGACACACACTGCGGAGGGAAAAACCTGACACTCCTCACTCCTGCACCTGTCAAGAGTGGTTGTCTGGACAGAGAGAAGAAACACAACTGGGGTAAACATCTTTTCCCTCTCTCTCTCTCTTCACACACACACTGGCACTGTCACACTACATGACGCCTGAAGCTGTGATCCCACCACTTTACCAAAGCCTGCAGCAAATGGACATAAAACAGACAGATAGAAACTGAAACTGATGTGTTCCTGTGACTGGGAATAAGATGAGATGTGACTGCTAGAACAGAGTTTGGATGACTGATAACCTCATCTACTTCCAGTCACACATACAGTATGTGTTTTATATATCTACAACAAAAGAACGACAGTACAATCGTCAATCGGTGGCACATCTTTTTGATTTTGTAAGGTCTGATTGGCCCCATGAGTAAACCTGTACCCTGTGCCCGTCTGGAGGTTTGTCATTCAGGCAGCATGCACTGACAGACAGGACACAAGGACACACATCCAGAGAGGGATGCACACTCATGCAACAGCTGCTCCAGCAGGTGGGGAGGCCTCATGCATGTGCGGCACCGGGCCTAACCTTGCAGGAGACTCTTCTGGGAGTTGAAGCTGTTTGGGGATTCCTCCTCATTGTAGGGAGAGCCTGATGCACACACAGGAGAGAAAGCTCAGTAACTACAAACCATGCAAAAAGAGCTTTTACTGGACATACACACATGATACATGATCAATTATAGTTCTACACTTCCAGTTCTTCTACACTGTGAGGTCATGTCTGCACCTCTGCCTGCCATCATGAGCACAGACCACCGTGATGTTTAGTGCTAGGATGTCAAATTTATCATTGAATTAGATCAAATTCAACCATATTGTCCCTGTCCCTGTAAGTGTGCAGCCAAATGTAGTTTTGCTCCTGACCTGTAGTGCTGTAGTAGACCTGAGACCCAGTTGTAATCTTATACAGCCCTTCTGTAATGCACTGAAGGTAGACACTATAGTGCACACAGACACTCCTGAAAAGTGCTGGGAATAACTGAGACAGGCCTAATTCTTTCCCATGACCCTATACTGGTGGGAACTGAGACGACGCTTTGGCCCACTGACCAAAAACAAGCTGGTAGTTAATCTCTGAGCACACAGCAACACCACTGAACAAGCTTGGTCATACTGTACTTCTACACTAGTCTCTCATATGCAAGCATAAAGCAACACTACTAAAGAAGCTTGGTCTTCTACACTAGTCATTCAACAAACAGCTGACTTAGCCAGGGTAAGATCCGTATGACCCTGATCCCTAAACACCACAGGCTCAGAAACAAACAAACACAGGCAAACATTTAGGGCTTGTTTACATATACCTAGATATTTTATAAATAGATTTTTTTAAAACTGCTTCTTTTTTTAATTGCGTTTACATGTATCCACAGAATCCAGCGTTTTGAAAAATCTACGTTTGAAGTGGCTGGGCTGGTGTACAAAAGCAAGGCACAAACTGACAAAAAAAATATCCATTTATAAAAATATCTAGATACGTGTAAACAAGTCCTTAAGGCATGTCGGCATGCTGCGTGCAAAAGCCTCCTCCAGCAGCTTCAACTAAACTAGTTAGCTGAAGGGGTTATGCATACACATCAATCAATCCCAGCACTCACTTTTTGCCTGTCTCTACAGTTCAGCTGTACAGAGTGATTTGGCTTGGAAAAGTGTCATTAAATGCCATTAAACGTTTAGAAGCACACACTCGTAGGCTACACCGCAGACCCAACCCAGAGCCCTCACCCCAGCCGTTGGTGTCTGTCGCAGTGTGGTTGCAGATCTCATTGGCCAGCCGCTCAAAGTAGTCGGGCAGGTCAGTGTACTCGCTGCCGTAGGAGATGACCTTAATGCCCTTGTCCAGCATGTTGTCACGGAGCTTCTTGAACTCGTCCACATCCTCCCGCCGCACAAGCATGAAGTGCTCCAGGTCCGACTTGTGCTTGATGGCCTCCAGGAAGAGCGCCTGGAACGTGGTGTCGTCCACCGTGCGGCCGCAGCCCAGGAACACAAACGACTTGTTCTCGTACAGTTTCTGGATCTCACACTGGGGGGGGAATTATTAGTATATTAAAAATTACAGTTTTTCTTGATTGCTAAGAAGAACTGGAACTGGGATCCACTTGATCTTCATCCTCACTTTCTAGGCACAGCAGAAACCAGCACTTCCAATTGTGTTAACCTGTTTTCATTTGTTTTAATTTTTAAAAAACATGCTTTCACAGAAAGTTCCCAAACTCCATTGAATTCCTAGCTTCAACAACTGGAAAGCATCTATTCACAGACACAGACACGTCTGCATACATCTATTTTCTAATGTCTTTGTAAATCTCCTCCATAATTCTTCAATCCACAATCATTCTTCATGCATATAAGATACCACCTTTGGTGTTTGCTGTTTGCAAGGTTGGGTCAAAGAGGCCAACAGCATATAGAGTAATTGTGAAAATATCCATGTTTTGATGAAAAAAGGTCAATGAAATTGGAAAGTTACTTCAGTATATGAGGTGCACTGTGTTGTACAGTGTATTTGCTTAGGTGCTTATTATGGGTCTTGCATGTCAATGATAGTTTAGGTGAAAAGAATAACATTTATATTGTAACATTCTGGTTCTTCTTCACACATTCAAAAACAATTAATATAAAACAAATAAATGGCACAGACATAGCAAAACCTAAGGCAGAATCTGCTTCCTTAAAAGCAAAGTTCTGTTTTTTGTCAAAGTCCTCCATTGTGTTGTGATTGACTGAGCGTACTCACTGATCTGACCACTGATTGTGTTGTTCTGCTGCATGGTTTAAATGCTTTGTCAGTGTCAGTCTTTTGCAAACAAAATGTGTGATTTTGGGCAGAATGCTCCTGTTTAGTCCTTTGCATTAACTGGTTTGAAAATGTGGATTCTGAGGTGATGGCTACATCAAAGCAATCAAGAAAAAACTGTAATAAACAGGAAACAATAGCATGTTCCGTCCCCAACGCCCCATATAGGCTGCTTCAAGAGTGTTTGATTAGCTGTTTATGAATGGAGCGAAAATGGTTAGGGAACCATTGTTTCTGTTCTTATCGCTGAAACGGTCAGCAGAGTAAACTGGAACACACACTGTTCTGATTTACACCTTCAACAGGAAGAGGAGGCACTTCAAACACCTCACCAAAGACCCCGTCAGATAAGAGAAGAGATGAAGGTCACCTTGTGTTTTTTGTCAACCGATCAATAAAATAACTAACCATTGAAATGCTTTACAAAAAAGTTTATTTATGAGTGGGACTGGTACCAGGAAAAGTCTTGTTCCTGACTCGTTTGCCACATTCCATCAAGCCTTTGCCAACAGATTGAGTAACCTCAGTTTACATTCTTAAGAGTCAGGCTCATTTTGATTTGAATGATTTTATTGACCCTGACAGCTGAATCATTGGTCAAAAAGATGAGCATACTGAAGTTCTGAGTGTGCCATGGCACCTTTTCTTGAAAGTATCCTTAAAATGCAAAATGCTGTGTGCACCTCACAAGGTGTGCATTTACAAACAAAAACATAACCTCAGTTCACAACAGAAACTCCTCATCATTTATGATGTCATAAGGGAAACCCCTTGTCCGTTTCTCTGAGGTTGGGACCAGAGGCAAACAGCAGAGTGACACAGCATGTCTTCAGACAGCGTGTCTGTGTTTGTGTGTGTGTGTGTATGTTGTGTGTGTGTGTGTGTGTGTGCTTGTGTGGTGTCTCTCATGCCACTCAAGCCAGTGGAGCAATTCAGAATGACTTGTCAAATCCACATTTTGTTTCCTCATAGTACAACAAACTCAGACTACAACCTCTTTAACCACCAATACCACCATTACTGTGCAGGACACCACAAGGAAGTTTTATGATGAATGAGGAAGTTTTCATAGAGGGACACCATTTGCTTGCTTGGATTTAGACTAATATAAACTTCCCATGGTTTGTTAATTCCAGTAACACTGACTGAAGTGTCATGGCTGGACACATAATTTGTACTTCTTCCAATGGTAAGCACTTTAGCAAACTAAATTTACAAAAGTTAAAGCCACATTTTCACTGATGATGAATGAGGATGACAAGTTAGCAAGCCAACGAAGCTTACAGTTATCAACCAAAATTGTTCTCAATATCACATTTGGATATGTACATGTAACAATCTGACAATGCACATAGGACAGTTTGAACAACATGAATAGCTGAAAGCATTGCCCTCAGAAATGAGTAAAGCTCCATCTAAATTGTGTTAGGTGTAACTATTAACAAGGCACCTGATAGACTTGCAGCCAAAATGAACCTGAAATGGTTCCCACAAGGAGCATTTTTGGTGGGAATAACGAGGCATTAACCAGACTTGTCATCTGTGTCTATTGGCAGCACAGTTACAAGCATCAGATGAAATTGAATTTGGGGGTTAACTGAGTGACTGCAAAGAGACAACGGTTTGAGGAAGCCCACTTGTCATTGGACAACCTGCAGATGTGATGGAGGCACTATTTTTTTAATTCTGACCGTGTATGTGTGTGTGTGTGTGTGTGTGTGTGGGGGGGATTTTTTTTTTCAGTCTTTTTTGATATTTTTCAAATTTTGTTGTAAGCTACATATTGTAAACAGACTTTTTTGTCTACGTGTATTTTTACTTTCATTACTTAAGTACATTAAATCAAAGATACTTCTCATACCTGAGTACCGTAAACACAAGATACTTTTAGACTTTTACTTGAGTAACATGCTAGTGGGTGAACTGAACTTCTATCAAAGTCATTTTTTGGTAGGGCATCTATACTCTTCCTCAAGTGAGACTTTCAGGTACTTTATACTGCTTTACTTAACACTGCTAGGAACTGATAGACAAATGATAGTCTGTTTGAACACACCTGGTACTCAGTTCCAAACTCAGTTCTAAACTCAGCCAGTGTGCAAGTTAAGTTAATACCTGAGGTCCACATCAATGCCCAGGGTTTCCCCATTATGGCATCACATCAGTCATATAGTGCTGAATGAACATCTAAGACAGACAGAGACCTCAGAGGTGTTGCTACAGCCTCAAACATGAAGCAGTACCACAACTTGTCAGTTGTGAACTAAAGAGAAGAGTCTATTTTGAATGTTAAAACGGAAACCCAGTGAGAACAACTATGACGCTGACAATCAAACTCTCATGAAAAGGTCTACACAAGGCAGATGGGTCACCATACGTCATGATCATTCTCTCCCATCATTAACATCCAAATTGGCCTCAGAATCGAGATGCCTGGTTTCACTTCAGTTCATGCTGCATGCCCAAGGGAACGTAAGGTCTATAGTCACCCAACTGTTCTGGTTTCAGCTGCTTGCAGTGAGGGGATACAGATGCGGGTCTTTGTAGTCAGGAGTCAGGAGGCACACCTTCCTGTCACTGGCCTACAAATGTGCTGACTGCTGACTGGAAGTTTTTCTCCCCGAGTTGCAAATAAATAGAACAATAGAAAACGAATGCAAACACGGCTGTTCCTTTGAGGAGAGACGGAATATTCAGAGGACCACAATGGAAATAAGGTCTTTTTTGTGTCATCCTTTTGACATGATATGCAAAACTACATTAGCACTATTTATTCATCTATTTAGTTTTTGTACAGTGTCAATTAAGTACATCAATCAATCAATCAATTACTCAACAAATCAATTCAAAAGCTTCAGTTTCAGCTTCACTCAAGTGGAGAGTTAATGACAAAGTTATTTGTGGAGAGTAATCAAGGCAGGGTTTGTTTGTTTGTTTGTTTGTTTGTCATGGTGTGAGTGAATAAACATTTGTCTGACTCACCATGACTTCTGTGTTCCTCAGAACGTTCTGGTAGCCTGCAGGGTGCAGAACGATCCCGCTGGGGTTCGTGTAAACACCGTGGATATGCAGCACACTCAATTTCCTCTTATCCTGGGCCCATTCCAGGACCTGAGTACACACACATACACACACAAACTAAATCCACATGAAATTAATTAATGTATCCATACCAGATTCTCACTGGGTCACTGCAACCAATTCCTGCAAAAATGTGGTCATTTACTGCATGGGTACATGCTAAATAGACAGACACATTCATACAGACACGGGTCACAAAACCAAAAGCACCATGCCACCACTCTCATGTGAAATGTGTTTGAGGGATATGAATGAACTGGAGGCCCGAGGCATGAGTTATGATGCGGCCTGAAGGGTGTGTGTGTGTGTGTGTGTGTGTGTGTGTGTGTGCTTATGTGTGCGCACGGACCTGTGTCTGAGAGAAAGACAAAGAGACAGAGAGAGAGAGTGTGTGTGTGTGTGATTGTATGTAAGCTCACTTTGTCATTGCTTAACAGAGGGTCCCTCATCATGTTTCCACGTCCCAATGCCAGATATAGGAAAACAGTACTGGGGTATCTGAGTCAGACACCAGCTGGACCAGACATGTAACACTCTGCTCTGGCTAAAACTGCAACAAACATTCTGCTCAGGCTCAAACGGAACCTAACTCTGCTCTAACTCAAAATGCACCTAACTCTGCTCTAACTCAAACGGCACCTAACTCTGCTCTAACTGAAAATGCACCTAACTCTGCTCTAACTCAAAATGCACCTAACTCTGCTCTAACTCAAACGGCATCTAACACTCTGCTCAGGCTCAAACGGCATCTAACACTCTGCTCCAACTCAAAATGCACCTAACTCTGCTCTAACTCAAACGGCACTAAACTCTGCTCTAACTCAAATTGCATGAAAACGACTGACATTGGACCGGCTCAAACTGCATGGAAACCACTGGCATTGGACTGCAACCTAACTCTGCTCTAACTCAAACATTTATACTCTGAGGTCTTTACAAGCAACCCCCCGCCCCCTCCCCACGCACGCACGCACACGCGCACACACACACACACACACACACACACACACACACACGCACGCAACCTTTTCCACATGAAAATCGCAACTGCCATGAAATTGCTTCTTGTTATGAGCTAACAGTGATCACCATTGTCCTGTCTGAAGCTGAAAGAGACTTCACCCGCATCCGTCCACTGGATGAAAGTCATACGCTGTGTGTGTGTGTGTGTGTTTGTGTGCGTCTTACGTCTTGTACCTTCTTTTCGTCTGTGAGGTCGAGCGACTCGAGGCGCGTGCCCTGATGCATGGCGTAGATCTCCAGCAGGTTGTCGAAGTTGGTGGTGAGCACCAGCGCGCCACTCTCCATCAGCTGCAGCACAGAGCGCAGCAGGTGTTTGCCCACGTCCTCCATTTTACTCTCCAGACTGTCAAACACCTCGTACAGGCAGTCCTTAAAGAAGGTGGAGCGCACATTACCCGTCCGCTACGGGACAGATGGGGGAAGGAAGAGAGGGAGAGGGAGAGAGAGAGAGGAGGAGAATGAAAGAAGGAAGAAAAAAGGGAAAGGATGAGTTTTGGTGTTGATGGAACACTAGATGCGCTACATCAGACAGGTGCTAATCTTTTACAAGGTGTACACACACACACACACACACTCTCATTGTTCAAAAAAATACTCTTGTGAGTAACCTCGTTTCCACAATTTAATCAGACATGGCAATGATTTTTGTTGTGACAGAAAAACCTCAGACATGCGAGACACACTAAATAGTAACTGAGACAATGTACGCAAACCAGTTAATCGGCTTAAAACACTCAGTCCACACACAAACACACACACACTTTGCAATAGACTGAGTCAAATATCAGACACCACTCTCGCACTTCTAAACTGAAAGCTGTATGCACAGATCAAACATTCAGCATGTGGTTGAGACATCTCAGGTAAATTTGCTCTCCAAAGGAACTGTCCAAAAAAAACAAATAGAAATAAACACATTACACTCTAATCTGCAGGCAGCCACTCAACAGAGCACTGAATTCATAAAAATAGTTGGCCGAACTAAAGAGCTTTGTGAACAATCCTTTGGATTAAAAATGCCGAGGTCAGTGGTCCACCTCTACACAGGTGTGTTTCACATCACGTTTGATCCAAAAGCCTCCAAGCAGTCGTCCAAGATGGGATTGTCATAGGAGTGAAGGGAGACAGGGGGAAAGAGAGAAAGAGAGATTGAGGGAGAGAGAGAAAGAGAGAGAGGGAAAGAGAAAGGAAAAGAGAGAGAGAGAGAC
This sequence comes from Tenualosa thibaudeaui, assembly GCA_027481765.1. Classification (NCBI taxonomy): domain Eukaryota; kingdom Metazoa; phylum Chordata; class Actinopteri; order Clupeiformes; family Clupeidae; genus Tenualosa; species Tenualosa thibaudeaui. The sequence continues at coordinate 3,405,427 of JAIFZK010000208.1, read as the reverse complement.
TGAGAAGGGGGGTGAGCACGAGAGAAAGAGAGAGAGAAACAGAGAGAGAGAGAGAGAGGAAGGAATGTGGTATGGAGTGTGGAGTGGACAACAAGAGGGATAACTGGCTGGCACTGAGGTCCAAATCTCTCACTCTGAGCTGGGCCTGAGCCGTGTGCACAAAACACCTGCAGACTCCAGCAGCAGGAGCTCATGCAAGTCCAGGCAAGAACTGCCACACGCATTCCTTCTTCTTTCAAGGCACACTAAAGCATTCACCTCCAAACAACCACACACTAAAGCATTCACCTCCGAACCACACACTAAAGCATTCACCTCCGAACAACCACACACTAAAGCATTCACCTCCGAACCACACACTAAAGCATTCACCTCCGAACAACCACACACTAAAGCATTCACCTCCGAACCACACACTAAAGCATTCACCTCCGAACCACACACTAAAGCATTCACCTCCGAACCACACACTAAAGCATTCACCTCCGAACCACACACTAAAGCATTCAACTCCGAACCACACACTAAAGCATTCACCTCCAAACAACCACACACTAAAGCATTCACCTCCGAACAGCCACACACTAAAGCATTCACCTCCGAACAGCCACACACTAAAGCATTCACCTCCAAACAACCACACACTAAAGCATTTACCTCTAAACAACCACACACTAAAGCATTCACCTCCGAACCACACACTAAAGCATTCACCTCCGAACAACCACACACTAAAGCATTCACCTCCGGACAGCCACACACTAAAGCATTCACCTCCGAACAGCCACACACTAAAGCATTCACCTCCGAACAGCCACACACTAAAGCATTCACCTCCGAACAGCCACACACTAAAGCATTCACCTCCGAACAGCCACACACTAAAGCATTCACCTCCGAATAGCCACAAGCATTCTTTCTTCTCACAGCTACTCAGAAAACACCGCAGGCATTGTAGATTTAACAGTTCACTGCAGTTACAGTACAGTCACTGACTTCAGGGAATGAACCTGTGCTCTGATTTTTAGTGTTCATATTCTTGCTTGGAGAGAGAGACTGGGAGAGAGAGAGAGAGATGCATAGGAGAAGAAGAGAAGTGGGAATGAGTCTGTTCTAAATTTGCCCCAGCTGCAGTCCACTATCCACTTCCTTGGGAAGGAAATTATCCAACAATTGCCCAGCACACACGCACACACACACACACACACCCCTCCAAACTCCTCAGATGTCAGCTGTGTGCCTCTCCCTCAGGGCCATACCACAGCTGATACTGACTGGGGCCTGAGCTTCACCAGTCCCACATGTTCACCACAGTCAAGCCAAGACTGGCAAAGTTTGCTCATCTCACAGACAGAGGAGACCAGTGCAGTGAAACAAAGTGAGACACCCAAAACAAGTACACTGCTCTTCCCTTTAGGAAACTTACTAATAACACCAAAGGTTCACAATGTTTTGGTACAGAAACATTTAGACTATGAACAGAGGTTAATATACTGATTTTGCAAAATATCTTCAGTTACGAGGTTGATACATGGGGGAGGGGCTACATTATTTTCCTCACGCCTTCTTTCTCATTACATCACAATCTGATTCTGCTTCATTGTAAGTAACCTTTAATGAAGTGAAGGGTACACTTAGTGCATGGTTTTGCGTTTTTCAAAAACGTGTTCAAAATACTGTCCTGCTGTTTTTGCATGTTCTGGCTTCTGTTCTGGAAATGACTGTCCTCAGCTGCTACTGCTTAGAGTAGCTTTATGTCCTCCCTGCATGGCACCTTCCACCAGGCCAGGAGGGTCAGCCAAATCCACACAGATTTCCAAGGCTGACCCAGTGGCACGCAAAAGTGGGTTAAACACAGACGTCAAATACAGCTTCCTTCACAGGCTCTCACTGTTCTTTGTGTCCCAGGGAAAAATTACTGACACGCTGGTAAGTGTCTGCACAGGTGGGAAATCAGACAACCACACACAACACAAGTCCTGCGAGAGGGAATGCATTCATGTAAAACAGGCGTTTTGCTTACATACAGATCATCCAATGAAACAGGCCTTACAGGTCTTTAATAGCCAAATGGTTTATATCACACCATCTACCCATCCACATGGTGCATTCAAGTTTGTTACTATCAAATGGACCTGTATGCAGCAAAGCTGAAAAAAGATTACAGTTAAAATATGGCCACATCTGCTGCTGTATACTCCCTTTGTTTAAAATGGGAAGCCACAACTCCACAACATTGTGTTGAATTTAATCAGGCAGGTGTGGATGCTCAGGGGTAAAGCTCGGAAATGCAAATATCCAGGGAGTTTAAAGCGATGGTTCGGAGTACATTTTAGTAAGGTCCTTTGTGTCAGGTCTGCATCAGATCTGGCCACGACCACGCCCCCTCACTATGCCTCACAGACTCACAATTCCTCTCCCCCTTTGCAGTCACTTCCTCGTGCACAATCACATTGTGATCCTGGACTACCTTGTTGTTATTATCATCTCCCTTGGTTTACCGTTTATCCTCGTTAGAGTCTTTGTTTGTTTATTTGATCTTTTGTGTGTTAGTTCTTTCCCTTATCTTCTGAGCTTTATAGTTATTCACTGTGTCCTCTGTTATTTGTTGCGGCCGTCGACCTGAGTTGTATTTTGTTATTCTGTTTGAAATTAATCTCCTTATGGTTCACAAGTTTAGTCGTGTCTCGTCTGTGCCTGACACTTTGCACCGTGACTTCCAGCCAAATACCCCCACTGAAGACTTTTTTTTGACCTTGGTTGAACATTGGCTGAGTTAGCGGTATATATATGAGTTAGCGAACATTGGCTGAGTTAGCGGTATATATATGAGTTAGCGAACATTGGCTGAGTTAGCGGTATATGTCGAACACCACTCTCAATGCATGGAATTGTACCAAACTTCTACAGAGTCTGTACTCATAAAACAAGACATTGAAAAGTTTTTCAGTACACCACAAGTCTATTAAAAATAACACCTGCCTGAAGGCTTCTACTTTCTGCTGCTAACATTGCCGCTGCTTCGACATCACTTCCATGATTTGGAAAAAGCCCATAAAGGTCCTCAGCCAAACTTAAAAAGTGTAACAAAAATGCTATGAATTCAGCACTCCACAGAAATGTATTAACAACCGAAACTTGATTCTTGACATTTGAAACACTTTTTAAGTGCCAGGATTCAGACTTTTACGGGCTTTTCCTAAATCACGGAAGTGATGTCAAAGTGACTGCATCAGCATCAGAGAGTAGAAGTCATCAGGCATGTTATTTTTAATGGTGTACTGATAAGACTGATGACAGACCAGTTTTGCTCAAAGAAGTGGCAAAACCTAGAGTCCGTTTTTTGAACTGAAGAAACAGAAGCGTTCAGTCATTGGCCATGATTTAGGCAAGAGGGAAGTCTGCAATACAATTTTGATTACAGCCACAAAATCAGCTACAGACTTTTGTTTTGCTTATCCTGTCTGGATGTTTGCTGTTATTGAATTTGTGGTAGTGTGTCGTTCAGTTTTTGCCAATGCTGGACTCTGATCAGTCGTTTGGCCCTTTTGCTGTGTATGTTATCATGTCATGCAAAGTCCTGATGCTCACCTCCAGCCTTCAGGACATGCAGGAGAGGAGGAGATAGTGTCATGAACACTATCAAGTGACGTACCATGGAAAGCATGCAGAGTTCTTGGCAAAACCTGGCCTCAGTACAGAAAGCGGTAATAGAGCCTGTTCTAGCAATGCAGCCTTAACTTTAACTATTTCAGCACAAGATGGCCCATTCCTTCGCTGCTTCCTTGGTTTGTGCCAGGTTGATACCAATATTTTTCTCTACAGAGCACCTCTATTACAATGTTGTGTTTATAGGTAGCTGGTGAGTGTTTGTGTGTGGTGCCGTACAGCAATTCATTACTTCACGAGACCTGACTCCATAGAGTGTAATGACCGCCCTCTGATGACGTCACGGTTGGTTACACTCTCTTCCCCTTCCTCATGGACCACCCCAATAAACACAGTAAAACTGTGGCATCTCATTACAAGCTACTCTGTGCTTGAATCCTGGCTGTCAACATATCACATAATTACACTGTGATATAGTTTATAGGAATGAACTATAGTAGTAGTTGTAGTAGTAATGAACTTTATCACCTGGAGAAATTAAATACTGTTTTCTGATTGGCTAACATGATGTCCATTATTTCTTGATAACGGGACAAAACTGGTAAAAAACTTTAATCACCATTCCATATCAATGCTCTTTTGAATGGTAGCTATAACAACCAACGACACTGGAATCAGCTGTAATCAAGCTCACCGTGAAGTAGCCAAAGAAAATAGTACAGCAGCCCAACAGGTTTGTTTCTTTTAAAACTTAACAGCACTTTTCTTTTATGTTTTAAATACTTGCTTTTTGTACGCATAAGGTGCACCTGGAAGATTAGTGGGATAACGGCCTTTGAGGTGTCCCAATTTAGGGGACTAATAGACTTGGTGTAGGCAAACGGCCTTTGACCTTTGGTGCTGTGTAGTTGTGAAGTCATGGGCCAACATCAACACTAATAATACTGTATAGTTGTGTCATAGTGACTGCCAGCCACCTCTACTCACTGGTGATAGTTTCTGGATGAGGTCGTGGGCCACATGCACCAGGTTCTTGTCCTCTTGTAGACTCTTCTGGAACCGGTGGCTCTCCTCCTCCTCCAGCAGGTCGAAGTCATTGGCGGCATCGAGAAGCGCCTGAATCAAGCCCTTCCAGGAGCGTAGTGCAGGCACCTGCGGCGCCACCGCGGAACTCACACCTGTGCCAATCACCAGCACCAGCTCCCGTGCCCGCTTCGTCTTTAAGCTAGGCAACAGCTTCCTGCCAACAACAAGAAGGGACAGGAAGATGACACACAATTTTTAAGTAAGGGCATGTGTTTGTGTATGAGCATGTATGTGTGTTTGTATGTAAATTAGGATTTTTTATCATCGCTTAATTTTTAAATAAAAGCAGTTCACCTCATATTTTTAAAATAACGTTGACAAGGATTTTGCAGATTTTTATTCAAAGACTTTATTTAAACCGTGTGGTTGGGGAATCAAACACGAGTCGCCCAATGTTAGCAGAGCAACATAAAAAGGCATGATGGCATGCCTCTTACACAAGGTAAATATGATCCATAAAATCAGACACGCACCTTTAATTCCCATTAAATCCATGTACAATTTCAACACCATACAACTTCTGTATTTGGACACTGATCAGGGCTGTGTTATGTGTGGAGCAGCGCTGCAAGGACACCAGTCTCACTGTTCTTACTGTTCTGGGTCAGGTCTTGATAACACTCTCAGTAAGCATGTTTTTAAGGCTTTGTCAGATGAGGATGTGTACCTGGCTTTCTTTGTGTTTGTATGGCCATCCTCTGAGTCAGGAGCTGGCCGCTTCTCCGTCTTCACAGTCACACCATTCGAGGCCATTTAACTCCTACAATTTAGGCCAGGGACAATAAACAAACAAACAAATAAAAAAACAGGCGTGCTCAAATACTGATTATTCACATAAGTTTTCAGATAATAGTAGTAATGACAGAGCATGAGACATTCAGACAGCTTGAGGCTTCCTTCTTGAAGACAAAATGGGCTACTACTGTTAACAGACTCAATGAGAAGCACAACTAGCTGGTCACCATTAAACACAAGGACACATTCCCATACAACCCAACCAATCTAAACCTATTGAACCTACTTAATACAGCAATACCCTTACCTTTCACCTATATATTTTTTTTCATTTAAAGGATCTGTGTGAATTCACTGAGTTCACTTAGAGTCAACCTCCAGCCAACTTAACCCTCAGTATCTGCTAAAAATTAAATGGATTTCCTCTCCCCACGCTGCACCATGACGCACGTTGCTTTCCAAATTCTGGGTATACTTTGGTAAAAATGTCATACTAAAGTAGACTTCCTTAATAAGATAAGAGTTTGCCACATCTGCCATTTCAACCAGGACGATTTGAGGAAGCAATGACATTACGAGTTATCCTCCTCTTCTAAATCCTTATGGATACTATGATGCGTACAATTACTGCTACATTTAACTTTTTAAATCAAACTTACAGCTGATCTGAGAACACTCCACAGACTGCCAATCAACTGTTTGACTGAACGCAAAAGACGTAACGTTAACAGCATACACAGTAGAAAAAGAATTAATGACACAAAATAGTGTTAGGATAAAAAACAGGTAGCTAGTGTTTGTTAGCATATATTTTTTAACAGCTGGCTAATGTCGACCCTATGAAAACACCTGTAGCTAACTACTCTCGTTGATGGTTGTGTGTAGACGAGTTAACCGAAGCTATCTGATGGCAAACAAAGTCGCCTAAAGCCACGTTGTAAGTTTGCCAGACTGCTAGCAAACTCACCATAGCTGATACCGATAGTATTTGGCAGTATTATTAGCTGTTGTGGCTAGCTGGCTAGTTGTTCTCACACTTAAAGCTAACTAGACCAACATATTCAGTCTTCACAATCAAGCTTATGTTAATAAAATAAAATCCAACACAGGATGATGAGTTGAATTCATATGACAAGTTGACATAAATATTAATCACACTTACCTTCGGTATCAAACTTTCCCGACTGTAAAGTCAAGGATCAAGTAATTTTCAACGAGTTCAAATAGGGCAGCGTGAGTCCAACAAGAGGCGGAACATAATCCACTCGAAAATGCCACAACGGTATTTAATTCAACAACCTAATGGTATAGTTGGCCAGCTGTTAAATTACATGGATTTAGTCCACACCTTTTGTGTACAGCAGTCACCTCACATGTAGTCAGAATGAAAAATCCCATTGGCTCTGCTTTTGCAGGAAGTGGTCTATTTGATTCGACTGTTGCCACCTCAACTTGTCATACAGCCTAGCCTAGATGCCTAGTAGTGATTTCATCATGAGAAAGGTGAACAGACCCTAGAGTGAATATTAAAACCCATGATTAGAGTGATTATAACCTATGATTATGTAAGTTATAAATGTGTTGTTAACCTTAAACAATAATCATAATAATAATTAAAAACAAATAATGTAGTTAATTGGGGGCTGACTGAAGTTATGGAGAGCACTGGCAGTGTGCCCTCAGCATTGTTTAAAAAACATGATCAGGACATCCCTTCACAAATACAACTGAGCTGATAGAGACTGTAGCAGCTCCAGACACATCAGACTTGTTGAAGACTTGGAGGCAGTACTTCTGAAGTGAAGGCCCAGATAAAGTGCTATTTTCTTGTCTCCATCAGATCATCTCCATCAGCAGACTTTTCTTTTCCAGAACTTTCCAACAAAAATTTATCACCTTTTAATCTTAAATAATTCATATTGGTGAAGCCTCCTAGAGAATGCTCTTTTTCCACAGGGAAAGTTGATACCTCTGAGTGGACCTTATGGCTGTAGGACAGACTACATGATTGGCAGACATCCAGGATTCACATATAGGTTCCAAAAGGTGCATGTGGCCTAGGGGAGACACAGGAAAACTCCACGTGCCTGCCGGACAGATTTGGCTCAGATCTGGGCTGGACCTTGGACAGCAGTGGTGAATTCTACTTCAAGTCCAATCAACTCCAATCTACCTATATGAAAAAGAGAAAACTGTAAATAAAAGGTTGCTCAGCATAAACAAGTCAAGACATCTTGTTGCTTTCACTGGGTTGAGTAATGTCAATGTGCATCAAATATGCCTATACACATAAACGTGGTACAACACATTCACAGCACACATAATAGACATCTACATAAGTCAGTCAAAGCAACAAGATGTCTAGACTGGGTTATGTTGAGAGCAATATTTTTTCCAGGGCAGGCAGTGATGTTAAACAGGTACTTCAATCTTTCCTAGAACTGAATGTCTCATTCAACCTCTCTGTGACATAGTATCCTCAAACAACAGGGCCTTGGGTTAAAATACCCCAGAATAACCCTTTTAGGATAAGTTTATTTTTTTACATTTAAAGCCTAGTTTTCTGTTTTTTGAATGCCTCTGTTCCGAGAATTTTCAGTTGTTGTGGTAGTACCCCTCCCACACACCTACAGAATAGCTGAATAGGTGCACAGCTGCAGTCTTTCCTAAAACGCTTTAAACGCTTTAAACTTTCAAACTCACAAAGTGGTCAGTAATGTTCACTGATACGCTGACACAAAATCATTGCAAAATGTGACTTCCATCATTACTTGTATTGCTTCAAACTCTTAGGCAGACGGATACAGGCGTGATGAGTTAGGTCCACAAATAAGTCCACAATTGAGAATGAATGGTCAAAAACCTGTTGGAAACCATACAGTGTGCAGCAAATGGACTGACGTAAAGATATAAGGTATTTTCCATTACCACAGGGTATTTGAAATGAACAAAGACTTTGTGAGTCCTAGATCACTCAGCAGGGTCTTTTGGCCACACAGAGTAGAGTTGACTGGAGAGGTGGTTTGGGCCTTTCTCTGTCTTTCAAGGATCTCTGTTTGGAAAAGTATAATAATAATAATGATAATAATATAAATATTAATAAAAATATCCTGTTTACTGATTATCACATTTTATTTACAACTGCCTTTCAGGACACAATATTCATATGTAGTAGACCAAACTATTTTATTTATTATATAATTTTTTTTTTTCAAAAACAAGCTTGAATGCAACTTTACAAGCCCAATTATAACCTTGTATTTGCGCTGGGGATTGAAATGGTCCAGTATGGCTAAATGGCGCCCCCTTTTGTAACCCTAATTGAGCTTGTCAGTCCCACTCCCTTGTAATTGTAAAATGAACCTTAAAAAAGGAATATTAGCAAAACATTAAAAATATGGACATTCAAACATAACATAACATTCAAAACATTCTTCAGTGCAGCCTGATTATTAATCCTCTTTTAACTTAAACTTGCTTTTAAGAGGTTCCCAGACTGCTTCCTTTACTTTGCGAATGGTTGTCTCTTGGTCACTTAAGTAGTCACAGCAAATAGTATTTGTTTTTTCACATCCAAACAAAATAATTGTGAATCTGCAAATTATTTAATAACAATGATAACATAGAATTGATACAAAACTAAACGACTTCTGCTTTAGGTTACGCCTATACAGTCACAAATTCTATTAGTGTACATTATATTGACTACGCCCCTGATTGGTTTAACAGTTTGACCCACCAACTGTCTTAACGTAAATAATAGTCAATATGGAGTCTGTAAAACATACTGAGTGCACAATTAATGAGTTGCAAGGAACAGGAAAATAGCCAATTGTTTTTGAGAAACCAACACTTGGGATATAAACCAAGGAATTATATGTGCCCAAGGTTGAATGAGAATAAGAATGTTTTCATAAGCCATTAAGTATATAGCCTAATTATCTATTTTCAAATTTTGAGTGGCTTGGGTCACACACACACACTGATATCCCACATACCTATATCTATTTGGCTTACTTTGATCAATAAAGCAGTTAAAACTATGTGTAACTGACAGGTCCAGCTATGTTGAGAGAAAGAACATCTTACCATAATCTGGGTGGCATCTGGGTGTGCAACTGCAATTTAACAGTCAGACAATGCATAGTCTACAGTTTGAGTTTGTCTTGTTTACTGATACTTGAATCTATGATTGAAGTAGTGCTTACTTGATGAGACTAAGATGAGTTTACAACAATGAGAGAGTTGAGAATGGCTCTTGTTGTCAGCGCTGTAGCGATCTCAAACTCAATAGCGCCACACTGTGACCAAGCCACTAAAAAATAAAAAAATACAGACTTCTGCCTCTTCAATGTCTTTCCACCCGACTCTCAAGGCACGGGTTTTTTTTAATTACACACGGCTTAGGCATAAGTTCTTTCTTACCCATCTCCCTCGGTGTCAAGGCTTACTCAGACCATTTTGCGTCCCTGACTAGCACCTGAGAGCTTGGTGCTTGGGTGCACTCGCATTACAGTTAAAGTGAAAAAAACTTCCCTCGATTTGGTTTCCGCTGTAGTTTCACTTTCGGTGTGCGGAGAACCACTCCCTGCACTCCGTTATTTAGTTGACTTTTTCAGTATCAAATTTAAATCGATTTAGTTGTGGAGTGTTAGTTGTACGCGACGCATCTCAGAAACATTTTTGGTTCTGTCAAGGAATTCTTTAGAGATCCTTCGTCTAAGCCGGGACAGTGTACGCTCCCACTGAATAGACTATTTGCCTTGGAAAATACGAAGATACTAAAGCTTGTCTTTTTCCTGTCTTTTCAGCTACCTTTTCGTCTTCGGTTGTAAGTTTTTACATTTGCTATGTGGAAATTTGCCTCACTGAACAAATCTATTCAACTGGTAAGCTGACTTAACTCAGCAAAGGAGTTGGATTTGTCAAGAGTGGTTTAAATTGAATGTCTGACTTTCCACACAAGTTGGTAGTCAAGCCATAGAATAAAAATAGAAAACTCTGGGGAGTTTAGACTTTCTGCAGACAATCTAGGCCAATGTCTGAAATGCTGCAAGCAGGAGATAACTCAAGCAGATCAAATTAAAAACTCAACTACTTGCCCATATAGGCTACAGCTTTAATGCTCTTATATTTGAGTAAAAATTAATAGATTGTGCTTGTGGTAAAGTAAAATGAGATGAGTGTGCTAAATAAAAGACAAAAGTCTGTGTTTAAATCAAAATGAAAAGGGAGCAAGGACACCTGCACCTTTGTCCTGCTCCCAGGGTTAGTACCAGGAAGTGCGAGCTTTTAACCTTACGTTATGAGTTTGCTAAATGCCATAAGATCCTCGCAAGGTTTTGCACCGTTAGCCTATAACTGCCTTTTTCACTGCACAGGTCTCACAAATCAACAATGTGGGCCAAACTTTGGAAGACCGTAGCTCATGGAAGCACCATCACCCATGTGGCCAACGCCTCAGGGCAGCCCATCCAGTTGTACTACAGCACAGATAACATGCGGTTGGAGGAGGCTGTGGTAGAAGTCAATAACAGAGGGGATGGTACTGTAAAGTTGAAGTTCACACCCAACCCTCGTGTCAGCTATGAATTGATCCAAAACAAGTGTTTTGCAAAGCTTGACGTGGTGGGGCCAATTAATGTCAGTGTCTATGTGAAGTGCGACAGCCACAGTGATGGATATGTGAAGAAAATAGTTGAGAATAAAAACATCCCCACTAACAGGTCCTTTATCGTGACCCAAGAGCACAACTTCAAGTGGCAGAAATATGGAGCAAACATCTGGGAGGACGAGGAGGGCAACAGACATGATTAAACTCTCATAAATGTGTCCTGTGTACCTTCCTTTCTCCATTAGGCAAGTTGTTAGTACCTCTGTGCGGACTTTATAGACCTTGTAGACAGACTGCTTGGGAGACATCCAGGATTCACATATAGGTTTGTGCCTGTCAGCAGTCAGTGAGATTTGACTGGAATGGGCCCTAGACAGAGGTGCTGAATTCCATTTCAACTCGACTGCCAACTCAAATTTACCTGTATGAAAAAAAATGTAAATGTAAAAATAAAAGACCTCTCAACAAACATAAGAAGACATCCTCTTGGTTTCACTGGGTTGAGTAATGTCGATGTGTAGCGTCAAGCCTATGCACATAAACTTACTACACATTCACATGATACAACACATTCACAGCACACATAAACCTGATACTAGACACTGACAGGTCAGCCAAAGCAAGATGTCATCACTGGGTTATGTTGGGTGCAGTATTCTTTTTTTCAAGGGCAGATTGCAGTGTTAAACAAAGGTCCTTCAAACTTTCCAGTTAGAATTTGATGTCTCTCATTCTTTAATTTCACGTGTGTCTCTCTCTGTGACTTGGTGACCTCGAACAACAGGGCTATGTGTTGAAATACCCCAAAACATCTCTATGTAATATCTCTAAAAATGTTCTACCTGCATGGCTTTGTGAGGTACAAAGTGAACATAAACGTTCCAACATGGAAACATGCTTGTGTTACTGTATACAGGTATGATAGAGAACATCCCTTTAACTGTAAGCAAAAACATTCTACCTGTATGACCCTGTGAGGTACAAAACATTCTACCTGTATGACCCTGTGAGGTACAAAACATTCTACCTGTATGGCCCTGTGAGGTACAAACACATTCTACCTGTATGGCCCTGTGAGCTACAAAAACATTCTACCTGTATGGCCCTGTGAGGTACAAAACATTCTACCATGTATGGCCCTGTAAGGTACAAAACATTCTACCTGTATGACCCTGTGAGGTACAAAAACATTCTACCTGTATGGCCCTGTGAGGTACAAAACATTCTACCATGTATGGCCCTGTAAGGTACAAAACATTCTACCTGTATGACCCTGTGAGGTACAAAAACATTCTACCTGTATGACCCTGTGAGGTACAAAACATTCTACCATGTATGGCCCTGTAAGGTACAAAACATTCTACCTGTATGACCCTGTGAGGTACAAAAACATACTACCTGTATGACCCTGTGAGGTACAAAACATTCTACCTGTATGACCCTGTGAGGTACAAAAACATTCTACCTGTATGACCCTGTGAAGTACAAAACATTCTACCTGGTTGGCCTTGTGAGGTACAAAAACATACTACCTGTATGACCCTGTGAGGTACAAAACATTCTACCTGTATGACCCTGTGAGGTACAAAAACATTCTACCTGTATGACCCTGTGAAGTACAAAACATTCTACCTGGTTGGCCTTGTGAAGTACAAAACGGAACATTGTTCCATTCTACCATCATTTATAGATTCACTCTCAGATTCAAACTTATAGACCTATAACATGGGAGCGGACCATTCATTACCTCACCTTACAACAAAGACTATAAGATTAAACTGTCGGCCTATATCTAAATTAGTATTTCTAGTTAACAGTAACATATTTGCTTGACCAGCTTTTAAACAACCGGCTATGTTTTCACAATTTCCTGATTTTCGATGGTTTGATGGGCCCAGGGTTTGATCAGAGCCATTGATAGAGTTAGGCCAACTTGGTTTAAATGGATCTGACCTCTTATTGGTCAAGACAGAGGCCATCAAATGCCTCATGGGCACCATGTTGTAACCCATCTGACAGCTAGGCCATAGGCATATCATTGAGGTGTTTTATTCACATTTATTTGGAGAATAAAGGTAACAAATGCCAAGACATGATGTTGTGCACATTGTTCTATTCATTGTTCAGGTATAATTTCAGCCTTACATACTCTCAAAACGCAACCTTAACTGAAAAGCTAGATTTATCAACGTTTGTAATGTTCCTTAACAACTGAAATAAACACACATAATAAAATGTCCCAAAATACCATAAGATTCTAGTACTATTACTTTTTCCTAAAGACTGCTAAATAGTAAGCTAAAAAGTAGCTTTCTTTGGAGTAAACAGAAACACATTTATTTCTTCAGGGATTGATTTAATGTTTTCAGACCTTATAATTGCCTTTATTAGCCTATGAGTGCAGAAATAAATGTTTCACTCTGACATCACATATGATTAGGCTACATTATCCATCAAATTAGATGTTGCAACATGGAATCCATGATTTGACTTGGCAAGACTCTGTCTATATGGTTCTGGGTTTGATGGTTCACCAACACCTCCAACCCCCACTGGTCATATATAGACATTCCATGGCAGAGAGAACAGTACATCACAACCACAACCATTTTAGTGAGCAAGGCACTTAACCCTAAGTTGCTCCAGGGGAGACTGGCCCTGAACAATTGATAGTTGACAAGTTGTAAGTCGCTTTGGATAAAAGCGTCTGCTAGATGTGTAAATGTAAATTCCTATTTAGTTCTGGCAGTGCAGTTCCATCAGATGGAACAAACAATGTAGGCTACATTTCTTTGAACTTTAGTGTCTGTTGCCCTGCTCGTCCTCCCAAATGTTTGCTCCATATTTCTGCCACTTGAAGTTGTGCTCTTTGGTCACGATAAAGGACCTGTTAGTGGGGATGTTTTTATTCCGTGTAGACGCTCACGTAAATTGGCCCCACCATGTCAAGCTTTGCAAAACACTTGTTTTGGATCAATTCATAGCCGACACGAGGGTTGGGTGTGAACTTCCACTTTGCTGTACCATCCCCTCTGTTATTGACTTCTACCACAGCCTCCTCCAACCGCATGTTATCTGTGCTGTAGTACAACTGGATGGGCTGCCCTGAGGCGTTGGCCACATGGGTGATGGTGCTTCCATGAGCTACGGTCTTCCAAAGTTTGGCCCACATTGTTGATTTAAGAGACAAATACCTGTGGAGCAACAGTGAGAGAGCAAGTGATGCTGCATGTGTAAACTCCAAGTTGGCTTATGGAGGATTTTCAGCAGAACGCCTAAACCTAAGTTTTCATTGTTTTTTCTATAGCTACACCTTCAACCAACTTATGGCCAGATAGTCAGACATACAGTAAAATCACACAAGACATTTTGACAAATCTAACTATCTGCATCCAATTACCACTGGAACAAATTTGTTCAGTGAAGCACTTTCACAACTTTGTCAAGACCAAGAGTTGACAGTAAATAGAAATGTTCAGATAATTCCACCATATTTAAAAATGCTTACAACCAAAGACAAAAAGGTACACTTGTCAAAAGACCTCGTGAAACAGCGCAGTGTCTTCCTGCAGCCAACCTTTCGTCTGAAGTGTTCTTGCCACACCCTTTAACGGATTCTTTATAAGGTCTGACCAAAGATCGCGTCAACTGCCTGCACCTAAATGCCTGCAGGTTGCCTGTTTCCACTGGACTACCTGTTCCTTTGTAAGATATTGATAGCTGATGAAAACAATCACAATCTAGGCGCCACAGTCGACTTAAGTCAAAATCAATCGTTTTAGGAAAAAAACTCTGGCGCCTAAAGGGTTAAGAAGCTTCTCTTGCAATCTAGAACCACCTCTGCTATGATATGTATTTAAACTGTCCATAATGCACCCCATACCATCATAGATGTTGCCTTTTGAACTGACCACTAAAAGAAGTAGAATGATTTGTCTCCTCGAGTCCGGAGGACACAGGGTCCATGATTCCCAAAATCTTGATTGACAATTTTTTACTTGTTTAACCACAGGCCAGTTTGCCACCTTTTAACCAAATAGGCCTGACTGACGAATGATACAAAATAGGCCTAAGACTGTTGGATCATGCCTAAATATGAAGTATTCTTTGCATGGTTGAGTTTTTACCAGCATTCATGGTTGGAGTGTCCAAGTGCCATAGACAAGAGCATTAATTAAACCAGAGCATTAATAATCTCATGAACCCTTACAATGATTTTCATTACATAATTAGATACATGCAGTGCTACAAAAATCACGATAATACAATGTTTTTTGTGTAATAAATGCCTCCACATCTTTAATGCTGAGACTCCAGCCTCTCTGTAATGGTCTTTTACATACACATTCATGTTAGCATTTAATATTAGCTTTGAAATGTTTCTTCTTGTGTTTTCCACATTATTCAACTTTTACAGCCTTTTACTGACACTGTCCCAACTGTTTTAAGACATGTTTCAAGTATCACATTTCAAATGAGTGTATGTTCCTGCCAAAACTATAGTGTTCCCTGATTTCAAGAGTTGAGTCTTTGCACTATTTGCTAGCAAATTTATGGCAAAGTCCATGTTTGGAAAGTAATAGTATTTTGTGTTTATTAACATTCAGAATTGGGTTTGAATTGACATTCAGAAATTGGGTTTGTACCTTGAAAACTGACTTTTCTTTAAAGGTGCAGTAAGTGATTTTATGTTATTGTTTGGGAGGCAGGCTGCCCCCAGTTGTTTGTTTTCAGCTGAAGTCAGGTGTCATTTACTTAGTTAATTAGTTAAAGTAGCCTATGCTGTAGTGTGACTGAAACTGTGCAGGAATGTGTAAATGTGTTCTGTGTTATTGTTTGAGGAGCAGGCTGCCTCCATTTGTTTTTTTTTCAGTTTTCAGAGCTTGTTTCATGAAAATTCCATTTTCTTTTCCAATGACCGAAGAGAATGAATAGCTAGCAGGCTATGAAGAGATATAAACTTTATGTTGTAAAAAGGGTTATGTGTTTACAAACCACATAAAATCACTTGCTGCACCATGAAAGGGACCCCTGGCTAGTGAGACATGTTGGCCTTTTATTGAAATTGACTACATAATTGTGAAAGCTTGGTTGCTCCACATTGATTGGACATTGATTAGCTCATCCAGGTGATGTCACTTTTTTACAACAATGGAAGCCTATGAGTGAAAGAATTTTCTAAACTTTAAATGAAACCCAAAAAAGTGTTATAAAGCTGATGCCAATGTAAATATAACACTCAAAATGTTTTTGGTTTTATTAAAAAATTCTAAACTGCAATTGTTGTAAAAAAAAAAAGTGACATCACCTCGTTGATCTAATCAAAGTCCAGTTATGCAGCAATCAAGCTGTCAGCATAGACACCATCAGTATCAACCAGTGATGTCACTTTTTACCCAAAAAGCACTGAGACTTCAACGCAATGGCAGCTTACAATTTTCTAAAAGTTTTAATAAAAAAGAAAGCATTTTGAGTGTTTTTAAATTAACTATAGCTGATACGAACATCAGTCTTATAAGACCAGCATGTCTTACCAGTCAGGGATCCTTTTAACAGCAAAACAGTGACCATTTCATTTCAGACGGTAAGCAAGTTGGACAGGAAAGCCAACACGTTTATCCGGAAATGGCTGGGTCTGCCGCACTGCTTGTCTGAGACTCATCTCTTCAGAGGAAACATCCTCCAGCTGCCCTTGCAGTCGATCAGTTTGGGCACAATGCAGGAGAAGATCGGGTTGGTGTTGGAGGTGAAGGAGTCCATTGACAAGACCGTGAGGACTTAAGTCAGCAAGGCAAAAAGCATGCTGTAAGAAAAAGAATCGTTGGCAGAGTGCAGGCAGGGAGAGCTGGCCTTGGGTATGAAAAAGCCCCACAGTTCTGGTCAAAGGCAACCATGAAGGAGAGGAGTTAGCTGGTCGTGGCAGAGGTAACAAATATGGAGAACGAGCGTCTCAAGATCAAGGCTGTCGCTCAGGGGCACCAGGGGGATGCACAGAGACTTGTGGAAGATCCTGCAGGCAAGGCTTGGCTTCCTGGTCAGAGCCACATATGACTCTCTCCCCTGCCCATGGAATCTAGAACTGTGGCTGGGCAAGGAGGAATGCTGCCCTCTCTGCAACACCAGGAGCGTAAGCCTCCACCAAGGACCTTGTCGGGTGGATCGTGCCGCTTTGGTGACGTCCACAGTCGGAAGAATGTCGGGACGCCATGCTGGAGGCGTCAGACATCCGGCAGTTGCTCTTGGTCCGTCTCTCTTCTTCCGGTCAGCATGACTCTCATCGCAAAGCCCTCATCTGAAAGGAGAGAGGTGAAAAGATGTGTTTGAGAACGCCGTCGGAGTGAAGCCTCATGCTCAGATTACAGCACCAAGCAGAGGGCAAAAGAGAAAAGGATATCAAGAGGACTCTGATCCTACCTCTACTGTAAGTCATCCGTAAGACCCAGAAGCATGAACTTGGGTCGTCGTTGGTTTTTCCCGTGCACCAGCCCAACTGCAAAGTGGCCCGCAACAGTGAAGTCTCTGGTGCACAGACTCTGGAAAGTCAATTACAGACTCCAGGGAAGTCAATTACAGTAATGTATTATAACTGGTTGCATGTCAATACATTTGTTGACCAAGAGACCAGGCTCAATTGTAGGGGCAGAATCTGTGGTTGTCTTTCAGACTGCATAGCACTATGACCAATCAGGGCAACACAAATAATTAAAACAACAAATAGCCTATGTCTGTCTCTGAAATGCCTTTTTCTGTTGAACTTTCAAAGAAAAGCCCAAGTCTATCTCCTCCAAAGTCAATGCCAAAGTTGATTCAAACAACCACTTTTCCTTGGCCACTGTTGACAGACCTATTGTTATCTTGCTAAGCTCGCCCAGTGACTCTCCACAAAAAAAGAGCATTGTGATTACCAAGGTTTGGTAAGACCTTATGGTCAGTGGCTAGGTGTAGGGTGCATCTAGATTTCTAAATATGGACAATACCATATGACCAAAGCCCTCTAACAACAGAACTCTAGGTTGAAACATGTCAGAGAAAAAGGTGAGACTGGAGAGCCATTGTATCCTGTCCACTAACAGGCTTTTTTTTACAAATTATTTTGTTTACAAAATAATGGATATATTTGAAAATGGCTATGTTCTTCCATGCATTACAAAATAATTACATTTACACAATGGTCAATAACAGCCAGGGGAGGCTGTCTAAAACATGTCAAACTAATAGAAAGCCAACCAGAGATCTGAAAACCAAGGAGGGACCATCACGTCACTAAAATGACGTTTTTCCCATATACACGTATGTCTGAAAACAAAGTTTTCAGACTCCATTTTGGCCGGAATTTTCAAAGGTAGACATTTTCAGTGACTAAAACTTCTGTGTAAATGACAGGTGCAACTGCATAAATAAATATGCCTTTTTATATATATCCTGCTACGTGTAAACAGGATCTTAGTACCCACAGGGACCCTGGAACTTGGGCCCAACCCCCCATTTCATATTTGCTGCATCTGATTTTCTGACATCTCTTCACTATCCGGCTACAATGACAGACAGAGGTGAGCAGTTGAACACAAACAACCATGGGGGCTAATACTAACCAATGCACAATCTTCTTTCTGTTGTTACATCTACTAGCCAAATTATCATGTTTGGGTTTTTCAGATCAGCCTGACTACGTCGGCTAGGAGTATTCGCAGTAGACACTGGACCTAACTGAAAATTAAAAATTCGGCCTCACCAGCTCCCACTGAGAACGACGTGATTCCTCTGTCCACTTCTTTTACGGTCTATGGTTTGAACCCATTTAGTGATATTTGTTTTTGTTCCCCCAAGCAAGCCTAATGCCCACCCAATGATGACATCCTTGCCACACCTCTGGTTAGGACAGAGTGGCTAGTCGTTCTTGATGCGCCTTCACTCCCCTGTAATGTTTTCCCTGAGATCTTCCAGATTGCTGAATTAACGTTTTATCCTATGTGCAGTTTTAAACACCCTTTACCCTGATAAATTAAAACCACCCAACCTGTGCAATGGTACAAGATCCTAATAAGGTGCTTTACTTGCATTCCACTGCATCTACATAGTGTTTAGAAATGCCCAGTTGAATTTAAACTGAGTTACCAAACAGGATGCAGAATTGAAATTAATTCAAAAATAGGCAATATTAGGCTTAGAGCACTGACGTTTGTACCCTTTGACAAAACTTCAAAATTTGTACAAGTAGGCTGCTGTTGTGGGTAGCCTACTGCCCCAGTGACCAATCTTGAGGATTCAATCGTAATGAAAAGCACAATAAAAAAATGTGCAGCATTTCAATGTTTCTACTGAAATTACGTAATAAAGATATTTATTTATATTTTCTTGTACAAGTGCAGGATGCTGAGCTTTGAGGCCATCTCTTGTCCCTCATCAACAATTATACAAAAATTAAACAATACTCCTGGTAACATTCACCACATTGATATGAATCAATCAACTCAGTTGAATTCTTTATTATTGCAACAAAAAACATTTTCAATTTTAAAGTCCCATTCCTCTCGATTAGACAAATGGACTGATTTGTGTCTAATAGAGGCATAACGGTGAATGCAACAGCATAGCAATTCTTCATAGAAATCACGCAGAGATGAGATAATAGTATTTCTCATGTATCTATAAACTATTGGTTGATCAGGTTTGAAGTGCTCTTATTAAAATCGGATGTTTTTTTTTTTTCAAGGGTCTCCTTTGTACAGTTTTCCCTGAGATCTCCCTGATGATCCCAGATTGCTGAATTAACGTTTGTGAAAATTATATTTTACATTCAGACACTACAGGTGAATGTGTATTCAGTCACATTGGCATACTGCAGCATGTTTTCAGAATGGCCCTGATATTTAACCGTTAATCCTATCTTGTTAATTATATTGATTCTTTTCTGAAAAAAGTATCTCTTTCAAATGCTGATAGATGTTTCCATATGAATGTAATAATGAAGTGCAATTACATTATTTTCCAATATAAACACATAAATATATAGTTCAATCATCAACCTTCAATGAACTGAAGCAGTATGCTATGCTAATATACTGGAAATAAATGTTCCACATTGAGATCATTCCCTTTTCAACAAACTTGTGCAGTACATTGCAGTGCAGTAGCAGGGGTCTTATAGCACAGCATACAACGACATTCCATTCCCTGCCTCCAGGGGGTGCTAAGTTGCAAATATGTTTAGCTTCACGGCAACCGCATCTCAATTTTACAGTCTCACTCAAATCATATAGGCCACATGAGTTAGGTTAAGCTGTAATGATTCTCTTGGGACTCACAGGCCTGGAGTAGGGCAGAAGAAAAACCTTTTGTGTGTGAGTGTGTCTGTGTGTGTGTGTTTATGTTCTTTTCCTTTTCCTTTCCTGGTTCCTTTTCCTGGCTGGAAGAGCAATATAGTGCATTACACAGAGATTGAGCCCTCCCTAAAGTTGGTCTTCCCTATGAGAACATTGAGTAGTGTTGCTCGGCCCTCCTTGCTGTGACGCTGCGCCTCCTTGATGATGTCATCTAGCTGCGCCTCATTCTCTCGCCCAATTAGGTAACCAACACCTCCGTAGCCTTGGGCAACAGTGTGGTAGTCTAAAAGATGGGGACAAAAGGGACAAAACAAGTTCCTGAGTTGTCCTGGAAAAGCCACTGTAAAGTGCCAGTATTCAGGACTAAACTTTTTGGTGAGCATGTTATGCTGATCTTCTCTTTTTTAAAGTGTTTTTCTTTTTTGTAATTTTCCTTTATTTAAGTTAGGTCAGTGGAGACAGACAGGGCATCAAGGCTGTTTGGTACTGACCTGTGAAGGCCAGCCCACAGGCCACATTACTGCCCAGGATGGGCACCTGCTCTCTGGATATCTGACTCCAGCAGGCGTCATTACCCACCACAGCTATCACTGGAGTCTGCCACAGGAAGCAAGAGCATGGTTTAACAACAAAATCAACAACAGCAGCATCAGAAACAACAACAACAACAACAACAACAACAACAGCAGCAGCAGCAACGCATTGGAAATACTTCAGGGTCTATCAGCCACACTGGATGTCTTTAAGGACTTGATGTACTATCAGTTCCATGCAGAACTTAATAGCAATAGTTTTCCTCATACTTTAGCATTTACAGCAAAAATGGATCATAAGCTCAGAGAGTTTACTGGTCTTTCAAATGTCCCTCTGATGAATGTTTCCTGTTAATGTGGTTTGTGTTTCAGAGAAGTGCTCTACCTTGTGCCGTGTGAAGGTGTCATATTCTGCCACGCTGTAGCCTAGAGAACCATCACCATACACAATCCACACCTGCCGTCATATTTCAAATGAACAAAAAGGAAATCGGGAAATTAGCCTTCCCCAGGATAAACCTTTCACACCACGCTTAGCTAAAACCTTCTTTCCCTTGATTTATAAAGCTTCATTTTATTAGCTGTAACTTGTATTTACAGTAGTAGCTTACAAAGTGTGTACTAGTAGTATGCAACACAGTGTACATAGTTGACAATCCTATACATAGGTAACATGAAATTCATTGGTGGTGTAAGACTGATGTGTAAGAGAAGTGATGGTGTCACAACTCACCTCTGATTCCGGTCGGCACAGCTTTGCTCCCAGCGCAAATCCTCCACCAACACCAAGAGTCCCGAAAGCTCCTGAGCAACACAACAAAGGACAGCTTTGAGTGACAGTCCACACACTAAAGACCCCTACAGCACTTATACTAAAGCTCCATACAGCACTCATACTAAAGACTCATATCTCATACTAAAGACTCATATCTCATACTAAAGCTCCATACAGCACTCATACTAAAGACTCATATCTCATACTAAAGACTCATATCTCATACTAAAGCTCCATACAGCACTCATACTAAAGACTCATATCTCATACTAAAGACTCATATCTCATACTAAAGCTCCATACAGCACTCATACTAAAGACTCATATCTCATACTAAAGACTCATATCTCATACTAAAAGCTCCATACAGCACTCCTACTAAAGACTCATATCTCATACTAAAAGCTCCATACAGCACTCCTACTAAAGACTCATATCTCATACTAAAGCTCCATACAGCACTCATATTAAAGTCCTGCATCATACTACAGCACTCATACTACCTGAGTACAGCAGGTACAATCCTGACTGAGTACTCATGCAGCTACACTGTACTGATTCTATGGAGCATCTTTTTCTGCTTCCTGTAAACCTCATTTGTTCTCCCTATCCTGTGTGTGTCTGAGGTAACTGAGGGGTTAATGTTTAACTCTGGTGCATAACCATGCTGAATGCTGATGAGTGTGCATGAATATGATAGTAATGACTATTAGAATGTCATTTTTTTGACATCCCATGTAAATCCCATTGCTACATTATAAAATACTTATAATAGCGTTTATTATAATAACATATAAATAACATTATAATAACATTTAAACTGATATATACATTATAATAACATTTAAACTGATACATCCCACTAATGTTTCCTTAGTCCAATATTAACATTTGTAATAAAACATGAACTGTGTGCAAGCGCATGTGAGGTTCGAGAGCTGTCCACGGTCCTGACCTGGGTCAAGCCAACGCAGCGGACCTCGCGGCCTCATGATGTACGCGGCACTGCCAACAAAGTCGCCGCCGTCGGCAACGATGATGCTGTCGTCGGCCATGAGCTGGTCCACGCGGTGCAGCACACTCAGGGGGTTGAGGTGCTGCTCCGTCTTCTCGTCAGCCTTCGCTCTGCGTGCAGAGGGAGAGAAACACAGGAGAAATGGGTTTGGGTTTGTGTAAGAGTCTGAGAAGTCCACACAAATAAGTTGAATTTCAATATAAAACAAAATGGAGAAAATAACATTTTAAGTTTATTAAGTATTTCTTTTAATGAATTTTGTTACAAGGTAGCTATGTCAAGCATAAAAAGAAATAGAAATCGTAAAGTGAGGTTAAGTCCATTACCTGTTTGTGTTCTCCTTGGTGATGTCTCCCTGTTTCAGGCTTTGAGGCCAGTCTTCTGGACACTTGTACCCCTTCAGTCCCTTGGAGAGACGCTGGAGGAAAGAGCCTGCATCTCCTGGACAAGACAGACACACAAACCATAGAATTACACAGTGCACACTGGATATTCATATGTCTTCATATTACATAAACTGATTTGTTTGCTTATAAAAATACAAATTCATGGGTCAAATCATAAATTCCAGTTTTAAAGCAACAGCCCAAAGGCAAAACAGCATTTGTATCAGCTTGCAGGGTACACCTCTCTCATTCACTGTCCTCATTCAGAAGTTTTCTCTTTGGATAATGGCTACACAGATACACCCTTGGGTGAGGTGTTCCTCTGTACTTCATTAATATGCTGTCTGTCGCGGAAACAGACTGGTGCTTGTAGTGCTCACCCTGAATGGCCACCGTAGGCTTCCAGAACATGTCGGAGTTCTTCAGGAGCTGGCTCTTGTCCCGGTTAACAGCGATGATCTTACTGCGCCGGTTCAACACTCGGCCGTAGCTGAGGCGGAAGTCACACACCGTACCTGTAAGAGACCCATCACACATTAACACACCCATGGTTGCCATGCTGCACATCTGTTCAATCAACATAGTGATCAGAAAAGATGAAGCGGTTAAAGAGTTTCTCAGACTTATTCATTTAGACATGCAACAGGTCTTACTAAACTTTCAGAATTGTGTGCTTTGCCCTGTATTTCAAAGATTGCACACTGAAGATGGCAATGGCACTGAGTGTGACACTGTGTGTGCTTCTCTGGTGCCTCAAAGGGCTCCTGTGTGTGTGTCTTACCTGCTAGCACCACCAGATCCGCCTCCTTCAGAGCATCACGCCGGTTCTGTCTGATATGGATGGGGCTGTCCTTTCCCAGCATCCCTCGGGACATTCCGCCCAGGAAGCAAGGAATACCCAAGGTCTCCAAGGCCTTTCTGAATACAGAGAGGGACACAAACTTTCATAACTCAGCCAGCTGACTGATGGGCAATTTGCGCATTCAAATGTCACACAGTACAGCTGTGCAGGTTGGTTTGTGCTGGTATCTATGCAGTATGTCACACAGAGGAAGCGCATGGTGGTTTGTGCCGGTGTTTATACATCAAATTAGCCTGGCTAGCGCCGATGTAGCGCCTCTGCTCAA
Source organism: Tenualosa thibaudeaui (assembly GCA_027481765.1). Taxonomy (NCBI): domain Eukaryota; kingdom Metazoa; phylum Chordata; class Actinopteri; order Clupeiformes; family Clupeidae; genus Tenualosa; species Tenualosa thibaudeaui. The sequence goes on along the minus strand of JAIFZK010000208.1, from coordinate 3,381,224 downwards.
TATTGTTTTTGCTGCCGTACTACGTCAGTACTCTCTAAAGGCTTCAGATTCCCCAACTACAAATTCTTGTAACGAATCAGCGAACAGAAGTTGAGGCCAACGCAAAATAAACCCACACACACACACAGTGGTGGGCAGCCTCACCTGACGTCTTCGGCAGGTGTTGGAGGGAGAGTGGCCTGACTGCCCATAAGGATGACTGGCTTCTTAGCTCTGCTCACCAGCTCAATGCATCTTTGAACCTGTGGGGCAACAACCAAATATGAGACCTGCAACTGGAGTGTGAGGACATACAAAAAGTAGTGGTAACATTGTCCACTGATAATCAGTCAACCCGAGTGCGATTCATGTAAAAAAAGCTGTTGGGAGTCTGCTGTCCACTGACCACTAAATACTGCTTTGACTTCACTGTATCTTTTACAGGGGTGTCAGTTTAACCAGTGTTTTAAAATTGCCACCACCACTGATTCTCAACTTCCACATGGACTCAATTTGGACTTTGTTAACTACAAACTACAAGAGCTAATGCTAATATTTGGTTCAGTTGATTTATTTTTATTTGAGACATTTTCTCCTCCAATGCCACTGCATCATGCTAATCCAGTACTAAAGAAGTGTCTCCTTTCTACCAGCTTTAAGCAGACAAAAAGTCTCACCTGGTCATCTGTGGCCTGTGGGATCTCAACAGGTAATGGTGACACATCACGGGATTCCCAGGCGCCAGCAAACAGGTTTGAGAGGTGGTTCTGCAGGTACCTTGGACAAGAGAAAAAAAGTGAGCCAAACTTTACTTTATTTCTCAAATACATCTAGTTCCCAAAACTACAATCAACAGTTTTACAACTTACACACAAACACCCACAACAATTAAATAAACATTCCTGCCTTCAAAAAGTAAAAGGTAACACTTTGTACCATGTAAAGTAAAGTACTCTGAGTAAAAGAGCACGGAACAAAACCAAAACAGATAGCTCTCATCCTACCAGGTGACAATTTTTCCCATGAGGCCTTTGGGTGGGTTCTTCACTCCAAACTCTTTGGACACCAGGTGGTACGGGTACAGTGTGTCGATGGGAAATTCCACAAACACAGGGCCTACACATCAGAAACACACTGGGTAAACACACAGTCACACAAATGCTCATGCTCACACACACACGCACCACAGTTCAGACTGCAGGGCTTAAAGAAAGGAGGATTTCATTACCTGAAGTTTTTTGTAGAATTATTAAAATCTTGAATGGTCTGACTGATGCATTGATTCTGGCATGGAGACTGAGAATATCACCCTAAGAAAGTCCCTGCATCCTGTGCCTTCCCACTAACCATGGTAAAGGGATTACCTGGAGTAAAATCAACCCCCAGCCCTGCTGTTTGAGATTGTGTGCTGTTGATAGGTATGAGGACTACAGAATTTGGTACAACGTAGACAGTCAGCACTAATGATGATGATGAGGGCAAGGAAACTTTGTTTCAGTTTCAGTTTTGTTTTTCTGTGCCCCATCAGTTAGTGTTAGCTGCCAGTTTGCAAATTTGGTCTACATTGTACCAAATTCTCTTGTTCGGATACCTACAGACAGCTCTCAGCAACATCAAACAACAGGGCTATGTTCACTCTGGAAAGTCCTTTTAAGAGTGGAATTTTCATGACAGAGCAGAGGTTTTGCTGTGCAAGACCTTACCAGGAGTCCCAGACTGCGCGACGGCCAAGGCCTTCCTGACGACAGGCACAATCTCCCTGATGGTCCGCACTGATGCACAGAACTTACACAGAGGCTTGAACAGGGACATCTGGTCGATGTCCTGCAATGCTCCTCTACCCTGCAACCCAAAAAGATTAACAATGGTCAAAAGTGAAAATGTAATTTTTTTTTATTGTCAATTATTCTCTTGAAATTGTCCATGTTCATCTCATATGCAGCTTGTAGGCCACCCACACTAATGATACTTAAACTGATCCTAGAGCCGCAGCTCCTGAGCTCTGTATTTCCATTCCTTTCTATTATGAAAGGCTCAAAAAGACACACTTAATTTCTGACATCACTTGTGTACATGATCTGGGGTATTTTCTCTTAACCCAGATTCTCATGTAACTCTGGTAATGTTTCCCTTAGCACAGGAGCTGAAGGACAAAAGGGAACAGGATAATCATGGTGTATGATAAGATGACCATGGTGAAACAGCAGTTCAGCACTAACAACTGATAACAAGATTTAACAACTAAAATAACAAGAACTGAAACTTTTCTTTGGCAATACAAGCTTTTAGCACCCAACACAGGTGAGACACCCAAAAGCTTTTAGCACCCAACACAGGTGAGACACCCAAAAGTCAAGGAATTGCCCAGATGTTGCAATGGTGTCATCTTGTGTCCCAGGAGGAGCATTGTATTCATACTCTTCCCTTCTTTAATGACCACATACTAAAATGAAAGACTCTGGAGAGTGCTTGCTGTTTAAGGCAAACCTTCTTAATGTCCACTGCATTTGACAAGTGTCTCTCCTTGCCAACATAGTTTACATTTTCATTCTAATTGGAGTTAGTAGACTGCCTTCATTTAGAAAGAATGCCCCTCATAAATGACCTCCCACAAAACTGTAATTTTTGCAGCCTTTACCATAACTAAGTAGCATTGTGTATAAGTATATACACTCTTTTGATCCCATTATGGAAATTCAGTCTCAGCGTTTAACCCATCCTTGAATCAGTGACACACATGCACACACTGAGCGCACAGTGAAGTGAAACACCCACTGACCCAGAGCAGTTGGCAGCCATCTTTTTCAGCAAACCTTGCTCAAGGGCACCTCAGTTGTGGTTGTGGACGGGACAGCAAGTGTTCGAGCACATCCCCCGAGCACATTTTTTGGTACTGGGCGGGATTCGGGATTCAGCCTTTGGTCACAAACCTGAGGCTCTAACCAGTAGGCCACAGCGCAGAACAACTGATGCTGTTTGAACACCCTTTCCAGAACCCAAGGTCTAGTCTCTAGCCTAGTCCAAGCACAGATGTTTGTGGGGAAGAGAAACTGACCTGCAGCATAGTGGCAGCTGCACCCCCGATCAGGAGCAAAGGTGACTCTGCCATCTGAGCATTCTTCACTGCAGTCACCGTGTTGGTGAGGCCAGGGCCTGCCGTCACTGCAGCCACACCTACGGTGCCTGAGGGTGGACAAAAAGCACCAAAGTCTTGAACATAGTTTTCAGATTTACAATACTAAGTACTTATTTTACCAGCACTCAGGAGAATTAAGCATTGATTCAGGATTTTTGGGGTATTTTACAGCTGAGATACTGTTCTCCAGCTATTACTTTCAACATAATGGACCCCCACACAATGTACTCTACCAGTCCTGCAGAGAGCACTGTGTACAGTCTTGCAGTGAGCATAAATACCATTGCATTGGTTATAAATCCAGACATCTTCTCTGTATTTACAAGCACAGGTATGCCATCCAGAAGATGTCAGTTAGGAGAAGAGGAACACTACAGTCCTCTGTAGCAGCCCGGCATTCGACTTCACACTTTGAGACAAAGTCCACAACAAGTTACAAAAGGCTGTTACACCGGGACTGTGCACAAACGTTTTACTGAGAGCACACGCACGCATGCACATACACAGGCACACACACACAAAGCCACCTTTGACTAAGTTTTCTATTTCATTGTCTAGCTGATACTGGTGTGCAGATAGTGGTTATGAGGAAACTCAATAAGGCATTAAGCTAATACAATGCCCTCCTTTTGGGTAAATATTTTTTTTTAAGATTCTGCAGCTCAGGAGTCAATATTATATCAATTATATTTTATCAATATTGACATTTTCAATCTTGTTTGTCCGATTATTTATTTATTTATCGATTCTCTTATCAACTACAGTATAGAGAGTGTCGTTTACACAGATTTACAGTGTCATATGAAGCTAATGTAGGCTGTACTACAGCAGCTTTTTACAAGGAGGTACACCATGTAGAACTGTGCTGTCTATTTCAACTGCATTTGCCCATGATCTCCAGACCATGCTGGCTCTGGTCAGAAAAATTGATAAGGTCAAAGCTATACGATTCCAGTAGATTTAGACTTACGCATTAGACTCCACATTCTACTTGATACTCTGTTCTCTATTCCCACCCAAAATGAGATACAGAGATTGAATATGCCTCAGAGATGGTGCCATCTCAATACACTGCGCATCAAGGGCATAATGCCATGAGCTTGGCAGGTGACCCTGGGGTGGTAAACATTGTGGCTTGTAAAAATACCTCCACAGTTAGCTCAAACTGGTCCTGTGATCTCGTGCTCACATACCTGAGAGTCGTGCCACAGCATCAGCAGCAAACACCGCTGTGGCCTCGTGTCTCGTGTCCACCACCCTGATTCCGAGCTTCTCGCACGCCACCAGGATGGGGGATATGTGGCCCCCGGCGAGGGTGAAGACAAACTTGACCCCATGGGCACGAAGCACCTCTGCCACGCTCTCTCCACCATGCCGAGAGCTCTTGGTGTCTGTCTGAGAGGGGAAGGAGACGCCAGTGTCAGTGGATCTGAGGTAAACCTATGCTTTAATGGTAACAGCAATTGATTAGCAATGGTTAGCAATTGATAGGATTTTATCAACATTGATGCCATGTTGATCCTGCCTATTGGTCTGATTCTTTATCAATTCTCTTATCAATTCCATACAGTAGAAAAGGTACTCTACACAGATTTTTAGTATCAACACAAGAACCAAATGTAGAATGTTTCAGACCTGCAGGTGAGATCAAAAGATCTAGCACCATCACGGCTGTATTATGTACAATGTGCTCTAACTGAATAATGCAAACAGGCCAATAGAGTGATGGAAGGCTTTTTCAGCAAAACATGCAGAAACACACCAAAACACAGAAAAGTGCACACTACTGAAAGTGCACAGTAAGTTTTGTGTCAAGAGTAGTGTAGGCAGAGCTGGAAAAGTTGCATTTGTCTGTCACATAGATCTCCATTCGGTGTCTTGGGCCTGTGTTGACTGTCCTTTTGTAATGCACAATATCTGATGCAGCACAGTTTACTTTCCAAGTCGAACAGCATGTGGGGTTAAGCCTGACCTTTCACCTACTGATGCAGAGATAACAGAGATTCTTGCTAGCACCGCAGTCAGTTCTGCTCATGTTTAATTTAGCTTACTGCTGTAGCCGAAGAAACAATACAGTAGACAGTCAACTTGACCTGCCCAAGTGTAATGATAGGACTTTCACAATTGCATTTTATGACCCTTCATTCATTCATTTCAGTGACAGATCAGCTAGTGCTGCATTTCTGTCTGCTGGACAAATATCCAAATATGAGGTAAGAATAAACAGCTAGGCATGTGGATTCACCTACCTTGTGAAAGAGTTGATACAGAAGACCAAGTTTATAAGCAGCAAAAGTAAGTCCCCCCAAAACAATGCTAAGTGAGCATCCTAAAACGGTGCCGATGTCAATATCCATGTCGTCAAAAAGCAGCTAGGGATAGCCTTAACATATGATTCAACCTTAACGTGAGTTGGTTGGTGTGGCTCGACGATGAATTATGTATAACACACCACAACCCCAGTTCAACCACCACCACCAAGGCACCCAAATTGTCAAGTTCGTTTCAGGTCGCCTAACCCTAAATTCACTAAAATTGTTCCTCCACGTAGGTTATACTAGCCTATCCTACGTAATGTTAAGCAGTCATATCATGTTCTTGTCTACACAACGACGATACAGTGAAAACAATGACACGTCGCTTCATAAAAGAAAGCTATATGTCAACTTCAGATCACCCCTCCGCCAGTGTCTTCCTCACTCTACCTAGCTAGCTCGTTGCTATCTGGAGATCCACTATGTCCGTAACACACCTAGAACTGCTACCGGTACGCTGATTTTGCAAGCGTATATTATGCTGTGAATAGTATATGATCTGAAGGAGCATCATGACATACAAGTCAGTTATCCAATCCGGACGCTAACGAAACCAGTTCTGAGGGCGTTTCATACGTTCTCTTCCTGGTTCCGGGGTCGGGGAAAGTTCCATGTGAACCTGAACTGTTGCTGCGATGACTGCAGACAGACAGACAGACAGACAGATAGATAGATAGATAGATAGATAGATAGATAGATAGATAGATAGATAGATAGATAGATAGATCTGAGAGACACAGAGAAAAATTACATGTGTAGACTTCAGAGGGGACCCACATTCAGTAGCATAAAGCAAACATGTAGGCTAGGTGATGGTGGCAAAGTGGTTAAAGACCCTGGCTAGCGTGTAGCCTGGAAATTGTGGGTTTGAATCCTAGCTACTAGCCTTGACCAAAGCAGTTAACCCTAAGTTGCTCTAGAGGAGACTATCTCTGAAGTAATTGACACTTGACAAGTGGCTTTGGATAATGTGTCTGCTAAATGCATAAAGCAAATGTAAATGTGGGGCCCCCAGTAACCACTGTTGATGACGCCGAGATGTGAAAAGAAGGATAGCCTATGCTCCACTTTTAGCACAAAATAGGCAAGCTTTTGATTTGACAAACAGGGGAAGGGCTGTGGGGTAGGGTCCTTAAGGCCTAACGCCCATGGTCACATAAGGCCTAGTGACCTATATGCTCTATATTTCTTAATGCAAGGGGCCCTAGACTTTGGTCACTGAACTATCAGCAATTGTTAGGAATTTTAACTTGAACTATTAACATTGGACATACTAAATTAATTGAATTGACAATGCATAGGTTAAGAGTAGGCTAGTTTAAAATCAACAAACTAGATCAGGTATACTTAAAAGTAGCCCAGACAGTTTTGTAATTTAATTCTTTATTGATGGCTCAAAGGTTATCCCCAGGTTGAGAAATATCAGATAACAGACCATTTGTCCTAGAGGTAACGACTATGATGTAGTTTGCCATATATGAACCAAAACACAAACAAATTAATTGAATTGATGATGCACAGGCTAAGAGTAGACTAGCCTAAATACACCAGATCAAGCCTACTTAAGAGAAGTAGTCCAGACAGAAACAGTTTTGTAATTTAATTCTTTATTGATGGCTCAAAGGTTATCCCCAGGTTGGGAAATATCAGATAACAGACCATTTGTAAAAGCAGGCCTAGAGGTAACTCAAATTTAAATATGCTGAAATACAGTTTGGTCTACTTTAAACATGCTGAAATATGTCATATTTGAACCAAAAGACAAAGCTGAAATATGATATAGTGCCATATATGAATCAAAAGACAAACAAATTTTGTCCCTACTAGCATCATTAGAATTAACAATATTTATGCCATATAGCTTACCCAATCAGTCACGTTTCTCTGCCTCAAAGACAAACAGCAATTAAGCGACTTGAGTGACAGCTGCTGTTACAATTAGTGGCTGTTAATCCTTGGTCATACAGTAGTCTAGCCTACATGACACCAAGATGCTTCTAAATCAGTAGCCAACAGAATAGATAACATTAGGCATATTCCATTCTATCATCTTCAGAGCAAGCAGTTAGCAAGCACCTAAAGTAAAAAGTTTCACATCCCTGAGTCTAAATGATGGTGCAGAAGGGATGTCTGGACACATCAATTGTTCTTCCGTGCTCAGGATTCTCAGCAAAAACAATTTTGCCCCCTGCTCGTTGCTCCTCAAATACAATTATCTGAGTAAACAAAGTAAATATTTAGAGATCACAGATAAACATTTGTAGCAATACAATTTTAACTGAAGATAGAGCAAGATTCTTTTTAACAAATAAGAGGAAATTAGATGTTAATTTCTCTTAATCTTACCTGATTATTTCCAGTTTTGAGCCAAGGACCAGGAAGGTAGAGATCTTTTTGAGGACCAATACACCAGTACCGTCCGAGGTTATGCCCATTCACAAACACCACACCTTTCACCCATCCCTGTCAGACAAATCTGAGTTATGAAATGGCTTTGGATAAGGGGAGGGATATCACTTTTTCATACAAGTTCTCATTTAGTGCCTATAGGCTTTTGGCAAACTTGTTGAGAACTTACAAAAGGATCATACTCCTGGTTGGAGCAAGCTAGCTAGTGCAATACCTGGAGTTGGAGCGCACAATGGTCTCAATATTAGTATTGTAAAATTCTTCTTATAAGTATGTTGTGTTGTTAAAGTCTCTGGGGTCAACCACAGAAGAAGTTGGGGATATCAAAATAAGCGTGAGCATGGAGAATTTATATTGTCTTTTGTTTCAGTTATTGTAACTAGTACACATGTCTACATGATGTGTTCTTCATTAGTAGGCTACGTTGGTCAGCCATGTAGTGTGCAATTTGATATGTACTGGTAGCTTGATGAAGGTGTCTTTGGGTTCACTGTGCACATGTAGGTTGCCCTTGAAGAACCCGGGACACACAGGACTGTCTGCCGTTGGACTCCACTTCGCTGACTGCGTACTGACAGACATCACAGAGGGCAAACATGACAATAAGGCCTCAGGTAAGTTAAACAGACTTGGTGGATGTCAGGATTTGTTTTATTCACTTTGCTTTTCAAGTGCAAAATGGTGTCATATCATGTTATATGATATGACACCATCATTTAACAGTTTGTACTCAAACCGGTTTAAAAAGCTGGGCATCATGTCCAAACTGTACACAGCAAAATTCTTCAGAGGAGCATGGTTCAGTACAATATCTCCAACAATGCCTGAGTAAACAGACAAGAAGAGAACTTTACAATGTGTGTGCCCACATGAGCCTTGCTCACTCACACCTACGCTTTTCATTCAAGTCAAACCTGAAACTAATTCTTTTAGAAATCACATATTTGTTTCAGTTAGTAAGTGCAGCGAAAATAATACGCTCATATTCAATGTGACATTAATTGACTGGAACAATCGCAATCATAATAATGTACCCACATGAGTCATGTCTGTCCACCCAGCATCAAACTGGATTCAAGGTAAGCCATAAAGGTATACTAGATTTAAGTTCAACTTCCTTGGTGAGAGAGCTCATTATTTCTTTATAGAAAGTGCCCCCTTCACTCACTGTGTAGGCCTACCTTTATGCTGTGCATTCAAGGTCTCACCATAGTTCACTCTGCCACAGTTCTCCACCAACAGACTCAGGGTTCTAGCCTCCTGTGGTCAATCAAACGTCAACCAATCAACCAGAGAATAGGAAAGGGTACATCAGCATATGCGTATTTTTTTCAATAAGGCTTTTTAAACCACGAGCATTCAGGAATTCATGGATTGCATTGTGACATACTTACTAAGTTTAAGACATGTTGAGAAATTGCATTCTGGTGGCTAGCATATCTTGTGCATGTGTGTGTGTGAGTGTGTGTGTGTGTGTGCGTGTGTCTGTTTGTGTGTGTATGTGTGTGTGTGTGTGCGTGTGATGGGGTATGGGTAACGTGCAGGAGAGTTCACATAGTGTCACTCATTTCTCAGCACCAGCATCTCATTGTTCTATTACCGTCACATTGTGTGAAAGAATAGCACCAGGTTTTTATCTCAGCACCTCAGTGCCTGTCGTACTTATCAGCCTCTATTACCATCAGCCTCCCATCACATCTGGAGCTGAATACTAACAAGCAGGCAGAAGGAGAGAGGGGGGGGAGGGAGGGAGATAGAGGGACAGAGAGATGGAGGTAGATGAAGAGAGCGAGGGACAGAGAGAAAATGATACAGCTACGTTTTTTTACCCTTTAGGTGTGATGAGATGGAAAAATCTAAAAGTTCCCTGCATATGTTTTTTTGTCATGTTCATTATTGATTATATGTTCATTACCTTTCCCTTGGGTACAACCACTTCCTGTATGCTGTAGTCCAAAATGCCAATGAACTTTCTGTCCACAAATACCTGCCATGTGAAAATATGAAATACAAAAAAAAGTCTGCAAACAGCAAACTTTACTCAAATACTGTGTCTCTGAATACGTGCTGCACACTCTGCTCATGATCTTACCAGGGCTCTGTCACGAACGTTATTTCTAGAGTTCAGTCTGCCTCCACTCGAGATGGGTGTCTCATACAGAGTGTAGCCATATGACTGGCCATTGCCATTGTGGGCAGGGAGATTCTCCATGCTGACTGGAACCTCTGTCTTGAAAGGCTGTGAGGGCAGAGGATGGACAGTAGCAAGCCAATAGAAAAACATTCTAAAGAAGCAAGAGATTTGGTTGGCTCTGGGATTGAGCAGATATGTCATTTTGATTCTGCCTGCTAAGAATTGCAGGCATACGGCTTTCATATGTGTGTGTGTGTGTGTGTGTGTGTGTGTGTGTGTGTGTGTGTGTGTGTGTGTGTGTGTGTGTTTGGGGTCAGCTCAGTGCATCATCATCATGACATCACACAGCATCTTGAAGGACTTTGTACACCTGCACTGTATAAGGGCTCGATGGACTGATTAGGAACAAGGTCATTGGGTGAAAAGTCAGGGTTGAGAGATATTGCAGTAAATGACTGTAGTCTTTCTAGTCCTTCCCCAGAGTCCTATGAACATTTTATAGACTCTCTCAGGAGACTGATTATTAGCATTGTAGCTGTTCCCACAGCAGTTCTGTTTTAACATTTCCTATGGCATCTTATGTATGGACCATATGTGAGGGTGTTGACATAAGGGTGACATGACATGAGTAATAAACATGACATGACATGAACCATGTACCATGAACATTAATGACATTTTTTTAATGTTAATGACTGGTGTCATTAGCTGTCTTTGGGATGCAGACATTACATAAACTGAATGACATGTAATGACAACAGTCACAAACATTTAAAAAATGTAATTAGTGTTCATGATATGTGTTATGTCACGTTTATGACTCAGGTCATGTCACTCTTATGCTGACACCCTCAACCTTGTGTTTTTAATCACTGAAGTGGTGTATACTGAAGTGTTCTATCTATGTCACTCTTATGCTGACACCCTCAACCTTGTGTTTTTAATCACTGTAGTGGTGTATACTGAAGTGGTGTATACTGTAGTGGTGTATACTGAAGTGGTGTATACTGAAGTGGTGTATACTGTAGTGGTGTATACTGTAGTGGTGTATACTGTAGTGGTGTATACTGAAGTGGTGTATACTGTAGTGGTGTATACTGAAGTGGTGTATACTGAAGTGGTGTATACTGTAGTGGTGTATACTGAAGTGGTGTATACTGAAGTGGTGTATACTGTAGTGGTGTATACTGAAGTGGTGTATACTGAAGTGGTGTATACTGTAGTGGTGTATACTGAAGTGGTGTATACAGA